>CM060703.1:168854278-169277778 GCA_030686995.1 Artemisia argyi
TTTGTACATGAAGCCATCAATTCCTTAAGAGTTTAAGATTCTGCCCTCATCACTTCTAGGTGTGTTAACTCCTATGAGAGGTGATTCAATGGACATTTTTGACTCATGGTCCATCTGTTGATGGTTTTTAAAGTCATCTTTTGAAAATCCTTTTTTAGAAATATTTGACTTAGCAGTATGAACATGATTTTATGATAAAAAATCATACTGCTTCTAACCATTTTGAAGGGATTAAGTGTGGTAACTAACACTTAATCAAAATATCGATTTAAAGCAACCTCTGGTTGTGTGAGAACCAATGTTTTCAGTTATAAATAACTGCCTGTGTACAGATAAACCTATTCAAAAGGCTTTCTTTACAGGGTTTCCAGCTCGTGGCATTTGTTACCTCTAACACAAGTGTTAGATTCACTATTGCTCGCTGTTCTTTCTATCAGATATCCTTAGATTAGTCACATTTTACTTGAGAGTATAAAATGATAGAAAGTGAGTTGTATCAGTTATTACCTGATCAACTAATTTATCAATTCAAGGTGAAATATCATAATCAGATTCCAAGAAAGAAGTTTTAAGGAGTTTTGAAATCCCAAACTTTTTCTATCATGAATCTATTATATCAGCATCAATGATCAGCTTTCAGCAGCTATGATCAGCAGATTTCACTTGAAATAGCCATTGAGCTCAAACATTCATACCTGAAACTGTTAGTCTAAAACCAAAAGAACAAAGTACAAAGTACTTGTCTTAAATTTGAATTAAGCATAGGACTAATTGTATGAATAACTTTAAATATTGGTAATAATAGTTTTGAATGACAAAGTTAGATGCATTAACAAAATCTATATATAAGAAAACATTATATTGAAAATTTTAAAGATTAAGCATTCCAATACCTGCTACCAAGTACTGAAATCTTCCAACATCAAAAGCTTTTGTAAGAAGATCTGCAAAGTTTTGTTCTGAAGCAATTTTCATTACTTGAATTAACCACTTTTCATTGCAATCTTTAATAAAATGATGTCTTATTTCAATGTGTTTTGTTTTAGAATGTTGCACTGGATTTTTAATAATGTAAATTGTAGTACTATTATCAATATGAATAATGGTATGTAAGAAATTGTACCCATAATCAAGAAGTTGGTTTTCAAGCCATAGGACTTGACCACAACAATTTGCAGCAGCTACATATTCAGCTTCAGTTGTTGAAGTAGCCACCATTGTCTGCTTCTTACACTGCCATGAGATAAGTCTGCACCCAAGGAATTGACATCCTCCGGTTGTTGACTTTCTGTCCAAGCTAGCACCAGCATAATCACTATCTGAGTATGCTACCAAGTCAAAAGATGACTCCTTAGAATACCACAGACCCAACCTAGGTTGACCCTTGAGATATCTAAAAATTCTCTTGACTGCTGTTAAATGAGAAACCTTAGGAGTTACTTGATATCTTGCACAAGCACAAACAGAGAACATGATATCAGGTCTTGATGATGTAAGATACATCAAAGAACCTATCATAGATCTGTATGTGTGTACATCCACATTAGTTCCTTCTACATCTTTAAGAAATGGCTTCTCAGGGTCAATTGGAGTGCTTGCTGTTTTGGAATCAGCAAATTGAAACTTTCTAAGAATCTCTGCAACATATTTGTCTTGACTAATAAAGATTCCTTCTCTTGATTGTTTAACCTGCAGACCCAAAAAGAATGTAAGTTCCCCCGTGGAACTCATCTGAAACTTATTGTGCATAAGCTTCTCAAACTCCAAACACATCTCCTTCCTTGTAGATCCAAAGATGATATCATCCACATACACTTGAACTAGCAAAAGATCCTTCTTATGCTTCTTGGTGAAAAGTGTCTGATCTATCTTGCCTCTTTGAAATCCATTTGAAATTAAGTAGGAAGCCAGTGTTTCATACCAAGCTCTTGGTGCCTGATGTAGGCCATATAGAGCTTTAACAACCTTGTACACTTTGTCTGGATGGTCAGGATCAACAAAACCAGGAGGTTGTGAGACATACACCTCCTCTTCAATAGTACCATATAAGAAAGCACTCTTGACATCCATTTGATAAACTGTGAATCCCATAAATGAAGCATAAGCCAAAAAGAGTCTAATGGCTTCAATCCTTGCTACTGGAGCAAAAACTTCTTCATAGTCTATCCCTTCTTCTTGTGTGTACCCTTGAGCTACTAATCTAGCTTTATTTCTTATCACTATGCCCCTTTCATCCCTTTTATTCCTACAAACCCATCTAGTGCCAATTACCCTTACACCACTTGGTAAATCAACTAGTACCCAAACCTTTTGAATTTTAAACTGAAGAAGCTCCTCTTGCATAGCCTCCAACCAGCTTGAATTCTCTAGGGCTTTATGAATATTCTTTGGTTCATCTTGTGAGAGAAAACATACAAATAAACAAGAGTTTGAAAACTCATGTTGTTTTGAAGCATAAAGGGCATCAAGAAGCCCTTGTTGATCTGAAGACATTAATTGTTGTCTTGTCTTCACACCTGATTGTACATCTCCAATTACATTGTCCAGGGAGTGGACTTTGTGAATTCTTGAGTGTGGAGTAGAAAGAACTTGATATTCAGGTGGAAGGTTGTTGAAATCCACCTCATTATCTGAGATATTTGCTTGTGTTTCTTCTGATGGTCCATCAGCAGAAACATTTTGCTCATCAGCGGGAACGATTTGCTTATCAGCAGAAATAGCAGTGTTACTTCTGACTTGAAACTCTTGTTCCTTAGCTCTTTCTTCCTTGTATTCATCTTCAACATCTTCTTTAGAATCTCCAGAAGAAGATTTACCATTTATTGAAGTTGAATCCACACTTGTATTTGTCCATATTGGCATTATCACATAATCTTGATTTTCCTCATTCTCTAATCCTTCTCCATTTGTTGCATCAGCAGTTTGTGAACCTGAAAATTCATTAGTTTCTGCAACAAAAGGCACATAATTCATTGATTTGGATAGAGATTCAAGATCAAATAGCCATTTGGGACCTTGACCTTCTACATTGGTTTTATTTTCCAAAAACTTCACATGTAGATTTTCCTCTACTCTTCTAGTTCTCATGTTGTATACTCTGAATGCTTTGCTATTGATAGAGTATCTAACTAAGAATCCTTCATCTGCTTTTCCATCCAACTTTCCAAGATGGTCTAAGGTATTTAGAATTGTCACATGACATCCAAAAGGTCTAAGAAATCCTATCTCATGAGGTCTACCTCTAAAAAGTTCATATGATGTCTTATTGTGAGGTTTTACAACTAAAACTCTATTTTGAACATAGCAAGCAGTGTTGACTGCTTCTGCCCAAAAAGTTATAGGCAACTTAGAGTCAGCAAACATAGTTCTAGCAGCTTCTATTAGTGTTCTATTTTTCCTTTCAGCAACTCCATTCTGTTGTGGAGTTCTTGCAACACTAAATTCTCTTTTAATACCTTTTTCTTTGCAGAAATCATCCATAACTCTATTTTTAAATTATGTCCCATTATCACATCTAATGACTTTTACTCTTTTGCTTACTAGGTTTTCTATCTCTGTAATGAAGGTCTTAAGGATGCTAGAAGTCTCATCCTTAGTTCCTAAAAAGAATACCCATGTAAATCTACTAAAGGCATCAGTAATAACTAGACAATATCTCTTATGCAAAAAACTTCTAACATTTGTAGGACCAAATAAGTCCATATGCAGCATAAACAATGATTGATTGATAGAGTTAAAAATTTTGGGCTTACAATTGGCTTTGAGTTGTTTGCCTTTAAGACAAGCAATGCATGTTTGATCATTTTCAAACCGTTTTTGAGGTAAACCTCTTACCAAACCATTCTTAACAATATTATTTATGGTTTTGAAGTTAATATGACCAAGCCTCCTATGCCATTTCATAGATTCATCCAATATGGCCTTAGCAATAAGACAAGTAAGAGAATCTTTTGGAACAATTTTCTTCATATCAACACTGTACATGTTGCCTTTTCTTGGAATTCTAAGAAGTGCTTGACTTTCATCAGGCATCTTAAAATCAGAAGAAAATACAAGACATTCAGTGTCAGTAAAGAGAACTTTGTTCTTTTTATCACACATTTGTGAGACACTAAAAAGATTATACTTAAGCTCTTGCACATAGTACACATCTTCAAAATCTAATTTACCAGTTTTAATAGTACCTTTACCAGTAATTTTTCCTCCAATTCCTCCTCCAAAGGTAACATAGCCTCCATTTACTGATTGAAAATTTGAGAGATAAGACTTGTTGCCTGTCATGTGCCTTGAACATCCACTATCTGAGAATCCTTGATCTTCAGTATCTGCTGATGAATGTCCCTGCACATAAATTAAGGAATTAGTTTTGTTTTAGGATCCAAACCATTTCTGACTTGGATCCGCCTCTTACATCAATGGGATGTAATCTTTTGAAAATTGTTGATGCAACATTAGATTTAAGAATCCAACATGCTGAGGCTTTAACAGCATTTGCCCTATTTCACTTGGCAGTGATATGAACTGTTTGGCTATCAGCAGAAACTGATGGCTTTGCAGTTGTATCCTTTGGTTTCCAAACTTGTTTTTGGACCACTGCCTTTGTTTGAATGGGCCTTTGAACAATATTAGATGCATGTTTGAAAGTTGATTTTGCACCCTTAATTGTTGATTTTGGGTAAACAGTCATATATGGTTTGTCAGCAGAAACCATTTTCCTTTCAGCATGAACAGTTTTTGCTCTATCAGCAGGAACTGCTTTTGTGACTATTTTGGGTTTTGATCTTTTAGAATTAGAGTGAAAATGAGATTTAGGTGTTTTCCTTTTGTAGTTCACTCTATTACTTTCATACCCATATACACATTGGTTGCAGAAAGCTGTAAGATGGTCAAAACTACCACATGTGTAACAAGTTTTGTTATCTCTTTGTTGGAGAGACTTGAGGCTATACCAATTCCTTTGGGTAACTTTGGACTTGTTTATGGTTCTATATTGTTCACAATATCTAACTGGTTGCCTAACATGTTATTCATTGGTCTTAGGCCTATCAGTATTATGTTTGACTATCTTAGGAACACTTGTTCTTGCTTTCTTAACCACTTCAGGTTTAGACATATCCTGTTTTAACTTTTTATCATCAGATGTTGAGTCCTCAATGATTGGACCATCTGACTTTCTACAAGAACACGCCTTGTCCTTAGGAAGTGAAGTTTTACTTAAACTTTCACTTTCTTTCAAAGGTTCATTATCAACTACATTAGATTTTGGTTGAACACCATATTTTAATTCAGGTAGTTGAAATTCAGGTAATCCTGTGTGTTCTAGGTCAATTCCTGGGGGTGAAGGAATACCTCTATATGGTGGAGGAACAGATTTGTATCCAACACCAGACTTAGCTTTATTAATTACTTGACATTCAATTAAGTTAGTCACACCCTTAGATGCATAATCTAGTGTTTCTACGCTCATTTGAATATTCTCTTTAGCCTTACTAAGCCTATCTACTTCAGCTTTCAAGTTACAAATGTCATTTTCTTTAAACATTATTTCTCTTTCAAGGAGAATTTTGACATCAGTAAAGGTAGATTCATTTGTTCGAAAATGTATTAATTGTTCCTCTAGAGTAGCTATACCTCTTTTATGATTTGTTAAGCTATGAGCTGTATCAATTAATTCTTTTCTTTGATTCTCATAACGTTTGGTTAAGGTTTCTAAACTTTTAAGAGCAGAACAATTATTTGAACAAACTTTATCAGATTGTACCTCTGTAGAGAAAGCCATAAGAGCTGTCTGAGGAGAAGTTTCTTCTTCATCAGCAGTAAAGCTCCAATCAAATCCTAATCCATCAATAGCTACCATAGCTTTTGGATTGGTTGATTCCCCTGTCTTGGACTTGCTTCCAAAACCTCTATTCTTGCTATCTTGCTGTCTTGGCCTTCTACATTCTCTTGAGAAGTGCCCCAACATATGACAGTTATAGCATTCTATCTTTGACTTGTCAAAACCAGCTGTATCATTGCTGCTGATGGTGAGTTTCTTCCCCGTCCTCTGATAGAATTTCTTAGCCCTCATGCTAAGAAGAGAAAATTGCCATTTTAGGTCTATCTCTTCTAAATCATCATCATTGATTTCTAAGAGATCTTCATGAGTAAGCATGGACCCATTATTCTGGCTTGTGAAAAAGGCACAACAAGCCTTTTCATTCAATATACCAAAGGTACTGTTTGATGAACTAGCAGCACCAGCTCCACTATCAACCTTTTCATCTTTAACTGGGTTTGAACTACTAGGAGATGACATAAAAGCCATTTTCCCAGTATATGAACTAGAGACACCAGTTTTCCTTACTTCTTGTTCCACAATTTTAAAGTTGCTATACAAATCCATAAGATCCATAGAGTCTATGTCTGGTTTATTCTTCCAAACAACAACATGCATAGCCCATTCTTCTGGTAAGCTTCTCAGAAATTTTGAGTTTAAATCTTCTTGAGGTATATCAACCCCAAGAACAGCAAGTTGACACACAATTTTATGTAGCCTTGTAAACATGTGGTCAAGAGATTCATTCATGGTTAATGAAAAATTTTCAAACTGCTGCTTGAGAAGGGTTTTCTGGGTCTTCTTTGTGGCTTCATTCCCTCCATATCTTGCAACAATTGCCTCAAATAATGACTTGGCATCCTTGAATTTGCTGAAATTTATAAGTTGATCATTTGGAATGGTCATCATCAGCATACTTCTGGCCTTGAGGTCATTCTTCTTCTTTATTCTTTCATCAGCAGTTGTAGGGATAGTTTGAACAACTAAAATTTCCCTACCTTCAACTGTTGATAAAGTGGTTGTGGGTTTGAAAGAGTTTCCATCTTCAATGATTTCCCAGAGAGTGTAATCCAGCACCTGGAAAAACTGTTCTATTCTTAACCTCCACAATTCAAACTCATTCTGTTTGAGAACTGACAACTTTGCAGCAACATTTGTTTGAATAGATTTTGTATCCATTTCTTCTTCTAAATCAAAAGTATCAACCTGGAAGCTCTGATACCAACTGAGAGCATCGGTTGATTTGATTACACACTATAGGTGTTGGACCTTTTAACGTGTAAATATGATATTTTGAGTGAATATGATTAAGTATGCGGAATCTACTTAACCACACTTAGAAGTTTATTGGAAATGGAACTGTGATGCTTGTGTTTATTTAACAAAGAGCAATGAAAGTATTTCACCAAACGATTCAATATTATTCAAAATAATACGAGTGATCTTCACTATCACTAGGGTTACAAAGACCTTGAATCTTGTGTTTTGTTCTAATGTTTTTCTCTATGTATATGTCTATATCATGTACTTAGCATCTCTCTTGGTATATACATATCACACTTAAGATCTTCCTTTTATAGTCCAAGGAAAAGATCTTTTACAATCTATATGACTCATCTAAATACTATCTTATGACTAAGCTTCATTCTAGCTAGTTTGATGACTTATCATGTGAGTCATTAAGATACAACATGTATCTAGGATTACAACTCACTTGGAGTGTTCAATTTGATGACTACAACAAAGATATTATCTTGTATATGAATCAGTAGAATAAGTTGTATTTTATCTACACAGCTGTTCGTATGAGTCATAGAAGTATCAGCAGAATCATATGAGTCATAGTAGTATCAGCAGAATCCATCAGCAGAAACAACTTCAGTAGAAAATGTTCTTCAGCAGAATCCATCAGTGGAAACGTGCTTTGTGCTTTATCAGCAGAAACATACTTGATGTATTTCCTTAAACCTTTATGCTGATTCTTCTGATTATTTAATTCCCAACAAATACCATATTTAGAAATTATATTATATAACTCCTCATGTGTCATCAATGAGGTATGAATGTGCATATCAAACTTAGGAACTATGGATGCTGATGTGCTATTTGTTAGTGCAAGTTTTAAATTTATAAGGATGAGTTACCAAATCTAGAAACAACACATACGAGGAAGTGTACTTGTCCGTTATAGCAAGATATGATGGTAAGTCGGGATCATTCGCAGGGATTTGTGAGTGAATCGAAATATAAGTCTGAAAGTAAATCTCTAATGTACGAAAATAAGATAATAAGCAAATTCAATAAATTAAAAACTATACTTGTTTAGACTAGTTTTCTACTTAATGACACACATGATTGTGATAACTTTTGATAACATGTTGGTTGAGATAATTAGATGGTGATCTAATCTAATGTTTCTACAAGTTAAAACCTTCGTCAAGATTTTAGTTCATAAAAAGAAGCTTTAGGTGTAAACCAATCAATTCAAGATCTATCCAAGGTTCGTAAGGTATGGTGGATATCTTAAACACAAGACAAACTTTTATTACAAATCAAATACTCTTAGGAAATGGTCAATACAAAAGGTAACCTCTTCATAGACAAAAAGGTCACAATCGTTTATAAACATTTAAACTTTCGTCCTACTAAAGGTTTACAAACAATCCGATTTGATGTTATAAAAGCATTCTCATTACAATCATACTTCTTGTTTCTTTGTTTAGTCAAGAATAATTATGGTGAAAAACAATCATTCATAGACAAATGATTATAACTAGTTGAGTAATAACAAATCTTTCGACCTTTGAAACTATTATCAATTAGTTAACCTTGGCTAAACAAATGTCACGATGAAACTTAAGGTACAATTGGTTCTTAGGATTGACTTGAAATTGAATTAAAACATGTTATCACAATCATCACTATCACTAAGTATAAAACATCATCAAAACAAGTGTAAAAAGATTACTAGCTACTCATAGCAAACATGCAAATAAACTCAGAATATTTAACATAAGAATCCATGGTTATAAGTCTTACAATGCTTTGAAATTGATAACAACTGACAAGGTATTGATAATCTAAGAGTTGGTGATGATTTCTTGAGATTTTCGGACTCCAAATGTTGCTTCCTTGGTCCTCCAAAGTTCCTGGTTCTTTCTGCACGAATTTTCCTCCTTAGAGAGCTAGAAGATGATAATAATTGTGTGTAGTAATGAGAGTAAATGGTATCTTCAATGGTGTGTTGAGTTATGCACTTTTGAGGTCCTTATAGGCTTGTCCAACACTCTTAGTAATAAATAGGGACTTAAATGCTTGAACTTGGACAATAAGACACTAAAAAGGGCCTAGAACCATGGGACAAAAGACCAATATTCGTGCACAAGAGTTGAAAAAAACATGCAGTAGTGGCCATCCGATCGGTTGCGGGTTGGTACCGTTCGGATGGAGAAAGGTCATTATGGCAATCCGATCGGTTGAACTCCAACCGATCGGATGGTAAATCCTGGCTTCTTTGGACTTTGACTTTTCCTTGTGTAGTTCTTTATGCACTATCCAAACTTGATTAACTTCCGAACTTGGAACTTTGAGATGACAAAACTTAGGTTCTCATATGAATTTCTTCATAGATTGGACTTTTGAGCTCAGGAATCTTCGTGTAATCGCGTATACTTCATTTTCTTTACTTTTTCTCCATTTTTCCTGTATTTTGCTACATATGCTACAAAAACATACTTTGATAGGATTTAGTGGCAAAAGTATATAAAAACAACCAAATAACATACACAAAAACACTAATAACGCTTATAACATGTTAACTTTGAGCGTTATCAGATGCAGTCTTTTTTGGTGCAACCATCTCTCCAAGCTGGAACGCACCTTAAAGAAAAGTGTGTACTCGTAGAAAACTCATCCGGCAACAGAGAAAAGTGTAAAGGAAAAAGTGGTAAGTGAAAAAACTGGTGTATATATGTTGGCAACTTGGGGAGGAGTGAAGCGTCAAGTAGAACAGTACACACGTGGCATGGCACAATCTCAGCCATCCAACTTCTGTGGCATGGTTGTGTGGCTAGTCTCGACAAACGAGGTAGTTCAAATTTATAATATTTTTTGGAAAGCACAAATTTATAGTATTAAAAGGCCTGCAAGTCATTTTTAACCACTAGACTCACCTAAGTCAGCCGGGTCAAGGACGGACAAACTCCTGGTAGCATTGATGAAAGTAAAAAGCGTAAGTATGTTAAATTATCTAAGTATTGCAACATCAATTTTCAACCAATAGCACAATACCGGGGGGGGGGGGGGGGGTGTTGGCGTATGTGTCCCGATGGTAGGTACGGACCGAACGATTCTCTACTTATCCAGAAGAATAGGTCTAGAGGAAAATGTGATGGATGTCAAAGTATAAACAGTCCTTCCTCTTATCCAAAGCATCCTTTTAACCAGTGGAAAACATTATGAACCATGCCTGCGCCACCTCTTCCAGATATTGCAGGATTATGTCTCCCACATGACCTGACACCTAGCACCTAAGCTAGGTGTAGACCGTTCTGCTCCATCCCGAGACAAGATGTACAGTGTTCTAGGGCTAGTATAAATATCCCAAGCGCATTCAATGAAAATCTAATCTCACTCCCACACATTTACTCTCGTTTATTACTATACTGTCTACCCTATATCCTTACTTACTCCCACGCCAGAGCTTGGTCTTGGGATCAAACCCAAGGTGACGCTAACGTGCGTTTCCCTTTGTGTAGGTACTAGAATGACGGCATCAATAGTCCTAAGGAACCTTCACATGACCAAGCCGTTGAGGCAGTGTATTTTGGATATGTGTCTGCTAAAAGAATGTTAATCCTGAGCATTCTTAAGATTATGTGCTCACTATGTTAACCTTCCTAAAGAACATATGCATTCTTTTGTTAGTTTAAAATTAAAAATCCCAATGAAAACCTTAACAAATTAGCTACCAAGTTATAAAAACAATTAATTCGTAGATAAACACATATCTAACTATAAGCCATTATATATACACTAAAAGAAAAATAAAAAGAACAAATGATTAAAACAAAGAAAAGAATCTTAAACTTGTCTTGTCGAAAAAAAGCACAAATGTTTTCTAAATACTCCAATGTTTTTTGCATAAATCTTATGAGGACATCCAAAACAAAACCCGAATTTGTAGATTTTTCGAAAGTTCCAACCAATTTGCTCTTCATTTATAACCCGACATTAACTCTGAGACGAGAGGCTATAATCTATATATCCAAATAATGCACCCGACATCGTAAGGGAAAAATTGCACCGTACCCTACATCAACTGGATCAAACTAAAACATGTTTTCGGGGAAAAACGTTTATCTGCTTGATTATTGTTGGAAATTCAAAGCCTTTAGTCTAGAGGTATGTGAATTTCCACCGATTTAAAGATTGTGGGTTCAAGCCAGAAAGCATTTATAAGATATAATGTAACATATATGCTATAGGATGTGAAAAAATTGCAGTTAAAAAAAACAGCCTCAAAGTTACACTTTTTATCTTTACCTGGTTTCCGACTTGACATTCCGAGCCGACTAATCTAAAGGCAACCACCTTTTTGGATAGCCCGGAGTCGGCGCAAGTGAACCTCCATGGCCACAAGGGGGATTAATTTTCTCCATGTTGGATTTGAACATTTGACCTTCTCTTTAAAAGGCCGATATTCTTATCGCTGACCTTTAAAAATAAATAAATAAATAATAAAATAAAGTTATACTAAGTTTTCTAAGACAGGTTCTAAGAATAATTAGAACTATGTCCTTTTCGGAAAATTTCAAATTTTAGTAGGGAGGTTGGTGAATAAAACTCGTCAACAAAGATTAAATGTATTTTACTCTATTTTACGTTGTAATCAAATGATGAATGGAAATGATGATTACGTTGAAATGTTGAAATGATAAAATGTTGATTACTTACATATATAGGATGTAATGGTTCATTACAAGGAATGACCCATTAGAGCAAAAAAGTTGACCAAAAGAAAATTGCTTTGGACAATTTTTTGTAGGGTGTAACCCTTACGTCGTCGTATGTAAAATTATCTAAGCTCCTATATTATATACATGTTACATCAATGGCTTCAGGTATACGTATTCTTCTTTTTTAGACGTGTGTTTATTCTAGCTTTACAAAGGTACTGCCTCAATCATATTACTCAGTAACTTATTTATTTCATGAAGAATTAACATGATACCGTTCAAGATACAAAGCACCTTGAAGACTTGAGATACAAGTTTAAAGATACAACTTTGAGTAAAAGCCTTGAATCAACCTACAAGATTATTTCCTTATAACTTGAAGAAGATGACAAGCTCGATGATCGAAAATGTAGGTGTTGGTGCACAGTGGTTGCATTCAAGAAATAGAATGTCTTCTGTATTTACTTAGCTTACTACTACTTCTGGTACTGGAAGGTGATGCCCCTTGATCTGACCAAAGAAATGGAGTAAATTTTGCAAGTTTTCTCGACATAGTGCTAATGAATGATCTTCTACGCGATGTTGACTTATCAGTATATGAGTTTTCAACGTCTTTAAGTCTCATTTTCATTTTTAGAAGCTCGAATTTAAGATCCTGGTTTTCTTTTTGTAAGCTTGGCAGGTCATCTGGTAGTGGATTCAGTCTAGATGATGATGCAACGATCTCTCTTAACCGCTGCTGTTCATAGTAAAGAACTTGAACCATCATTTCGGCAGAAAGCCTGTCATTCCGTGTAGCATGAGCACATGCCTCGGGGGTTAGCTTTTGACAGTTTATTAAACAGCAAAGCTTCTTTCTTCCTTTATCATCTATAACAGGATGAGCCTGCATGATCCGAACAACAAATGCTTGATCATATATAGCTTCTATTTCTTAATTCCAATTGCTAATCTTTATGGAACATCTGATTTAAAATAAAAAATGGACTAATTACATTTTAAAGTAACCACTTTCCTATTCTATTATTAGTAATATAGCGTATATTTTCTATCATAATAGAGTACAGACTTCAAAAACTTCTAATTTGGTTAACATGTAAACTTGACTCATGTAAGCAGTAAATTCGACGCAAGTGCGGAAATAACCATTTTTTGCATCACCCACTCGCCTAATTTAGAAGGAAAAAAAATAGTTGCCCAAACTAGAAAACAATCAAGAATCAGTTCTTCATGATGGAAAGAAAACATTTAGTCTCTTACCTTGAGGGGGAAAAAAAGACTTCTTTTTTAAAAGTTTGCTGCTTGTTTGCAAAATAAAATACTACGAGTATATTACAGTACCTAATATATAAATTTTTGAGGATTACATATTTACATGTAATATTTTATGCAATTAACCTGAAATAGATTGTACCTTTAAGTATATATCAATGGCTTTATACATTCCATCCTCTGTCACCCTTTCTTGATCTGGTATATGTTCAGCGAGATTTATAAATTTCAACGATGACAAGTTACAATCAGAAGCTATTTCAGAAAGATAGTTCTCCATAAGCTTCCCAACCTTCTCCATATCCTCACGAGTGCCCTCAAACTCACCATAATTTACCAAGATGCGCTGCACGGTATCAACATCAAACAATGTGTCACCATCAAAGCGAAAAGAAGGAATCAAAATATCATCCAATTCAGCTTGTCCGAGCTGTAATCCCATTCGTTTCTCCAAATCTAGCCTACATGCAACTGTGGTCTCAAGGTGTATCGCAGATCGAAGTAGCATTGAAAGGAAACTAATTGAGAGTGCATTCTTTTCCCTTGGCAATAGACTAACTATTGTTTCTAAAACAACCCTCTTCTCATTTTCTTGCTTTGGATCACTTATGTTCTTCCCCTTTCCTAATATCTCCTGCTTGATTAACAGAAATACAAACATAGTCTCAGATCAGTTAAAATGATACAGATAAACAGCTGAAAGAGACATTAAGGGTCTGTTTACATCTTCATCTAAAAATATAGAGGTGGAAAATGATCGGGTTGAACGGGTTTGAAAACATTAACAAATATGGGTCAAAACAGGTAATTTTTTAGTTATTGTATACAATCCGATGATTTTCAACCCATTTGGCATGTTTCATTTTTAGTTAAATCTCTAAGTTTACTCATTGACCATATTTATATATCATATACAACCCAGATCAACTATTTTCTGCGTAATCTGGTCGACATTTTCAGCTCTAATTAAATGTGTGACATTGTGTAAAGTAGTGAGTATGAGTGATCTTACCAAATCTTGAAAACATTTGTTGGCATAAAGTGTCAATATTGGACCAATTGCATACTTGTTGAATCCCCTTGAGATCATTGCAAGAAGAACCCTTTGAAAAGTATGGATGCTAAGCACAATCAAGTCTTCAGCCCACCAATCGACTACTTCTTTTATATGACCAAAAGATGATGAAGAAGAATCGAAACCTTCACTGCTGGATTCTATACTAGTTGAAAAAGAATACTGGCTTTCTTTGGTCACTATAAACGCTATAGTGTCTACACAACGAGTGATCAGCTTCACATTTTCAGCTACAGGTAAAAGGCTTTCTGATGACTTCAAGATAGAAACTGCACAAGCCAACGAATTGAGTCCTACCTCCTTTAGATAGGCCTCAGTTCTTGCTACAAGGTTTCCGACTGCATAATCTTCTGTCATTTCAAGATACTCAGCCACGCATCTTGCCATCGCAATGTTCTCAGTGGATAGTTTGAAGTTTATTCCATAACAAAACTTTGCAGCAAGTTCGAATCCCTCAGGCCCTCCTGGGACATCATTGATTTTGACTACATAAGCAGCCTTCTTGGAGTTTGATATCAGTTTCCTCATATACCCACACTTTGACACTAATGGAAACTGCAGCGATATACATGTTTAGAAACATCAGTTTCCTCATAACTTTATTTGCAATCTATAAAGACATTAAGTTAACGTACCTTATGTAATGTAAATGATACGCCACGTACGTGAATTGTAACATCACTCGGGATATCCTGGGAGAAAATCCTGTGAAAGAAAAGGTGACATTTTAAAATCAACTAACTCAAAAGCATAAACATAAACGAAAATCAAAAAGAAAGACTTATAGCAAACCATTCACTAGTCCTCGTCATGGCAATGTTGTTCATTAGTTCTTTTTTCTTAGCAGGCATAATGTTAAGGGCTGTGGTCATTGCAGCTTCTTCTTGCTGAGCATCCATAATGACAATGATTGGGCATTCTTGATTTTAAATATGATCCACACTGCATTATTTATAGCAAGATAAAGACATGTACATTTCCCCTGGGTCAGAATCTGTAACATGTACAGTAAGTTACTGATTATTGACTTGTTTCACTAAAAAATAACAACCTTAAGAAAATACCCAAAATTGTGTATAAACATTTGTCTTAGGAGGAACATGACTTAGGGATAGAATAGTCTTGCTTTTTCATAGGGTCCGTGGGGGCTTGCTAGAGAATCACAGGTGAATAATGCATAGGAATTGAAAGGACTAGTTTGTCACTGTGCCGCTGTGGTGGGTGCAAAGTGGTTTCTATTATTTGTCCAAACATTGGAAGTTTCTTCGAGTGGCCATCGATATATTTCATCAAAAACATATTGCCTACATTTGCAAATGCAATGCTTAACTAGTTAAGTCACTGGTAAGTGGTAACATGATGTGCCGTACCAACTACCAACTTTTACATATGATGGGATTTTTTATTGTAACTATAGAACCCTAGACGGGTGAATATGTTATTTTAAAGTTAAACTAAGCTAAGTGTCAAGTTAATTAACAATATGTATAAGCATGCAAGCAATATATATCAAAGTAAGGTAAAAGCCATAAAATACCATCGTACTTTTAAAAATGTCCCAACTTGACCAATTTACTTTTTTATTGCGTACTTTACCAATGAACTTTCAAATTTTTAGCCGACTTTACAAAATCAAATAGTCGAGAATAACTACACAAAATCAAATAGTCGTAAACATTTACCTTCAAAAAGGAAATGGTCAGCTCAGGGTGTTGATGCCGACCAAGAATCTACTTCTATATATAACGCAAAATTTCTAATTCTAATTCTACTCCTACGTACTCAACTAATTTTTTCAACTAATCGATTCGCAAACTAACATTTAACCAATATATCTACTTCTATCTAACTAATCGATTTGCAAACTCGTTTTTTGTCTAATTGTTGACCAGAGAGGGTTTTGTTTTATATTTTTAACTATCCCGTCGACATGTCCACGGGACAGTAAAATAAATTAGTCGGCATTTTTGGCACGATAATTTAATTTTTTTCGTGAAATTTTTGGCGGTTTCATTCCCGTCGACATGTACACGCCATTCGGAAATTTATAAAAATAAATAAGTTTTATAAAATTAAAAATTAAATACTTTAATTTAAAATTAATTACTTTTATTTAATTAAATACGGTAGTATATTCATAATTGTAACATGTATGGTTTAGTGGTTGGATTGATTCAAGAAAGATGAATAAGAAGAGAGTTTAGAGAGAGAAAGTGAGATGGGTGTTTCTAGAGAGAGAAAGAGATCAGAGAAAATGTAATATTAGATTAAGAGAAGTGAAAGCACCAACCCTCTCCACATGTGGAGAGGGTTATATATAGATTCCTACAAAAAAGATAAAAACGCCCACAACCGGGCTGTAGATCAGGCATATAGTGGGTAAGGACCCGTCCTTCTTCCTCGGTGTTACTTAAACTAAACTAATATCTAACTAACTAATTAACTAACTACGACCTATCTTAATGCTATTACATCATTTAGGTGACCGAGTCTTTTATAGGAATATTTGTATTCCTAACAATCTCCCCCTAAGCGAGGTCACCTTTGAAATTAAGCTCTTTGATCTTCAAGCATTCTTTAGTCTTAGTAGCTCGTAGGTTCTGATTCTTCACTATTCAGCACACTTTGTACTTCAAGCAATGAACTTGTGATTTGGAGTTCTTTTGAGATGTGTGATCTTTAAGCTTCTTTGAGATCATCAGCCACAGTAAATCTCCAAGCTCATCCACAGTAGTATCGCCTTCATGTGATGTAGTGACTTAAGGACCATCATGCTCACACCCTTCTGGATCTGGAGACATTACATTAGAGTTTTGGATCAGGAGACTTTTTCATCAGAGTTGCGGAAACGTTGTTGGTAGTCTCTCAACATTTGTTGTAGTAAGTCTCTCATCATCATTGATAGTGAGGGGGATGTGTGAGCATGAGGTATGGATTGACCCGATTCAGCTAGAAATAGGAGCCATCAACGCCATCTTTATATGTGTCCCTGAAATGAAACAGTTAGCAATAAAGGTAGAGAACGAATATGGCTTTGTCATTCGTTCTGCGAGGACAGACTACCCTCCGGTTTTGTGAAAACCGACTTGTGATCAGGTAGAGTCTCTTTTAAAGAAGACTCTCCTTGACAGGAATTTCCAGCTTATAGTAATGAATTTTCCAAAGAATCCACTTCGGAATCTTCATACTTAGCATGTTCTCATACCGGAACGTCTCAAAGCAGACAGCACGATAGAGTGAATCGGTGAATAAATATTCACAGATTGATGAGAAATTGATTTATAGAAATCACTCGCGTGTCAAATAATAAACATTTTGAGACACGACGAGAGTTTTATAATTTGAATCACATTTCCATCAAAAATATTTTTCTTTGAAAGATTTTACACAATCAATGTGCTCGAAAATTAGTAGTGAGCACATTGAAAGGTTTTTGCAAAAGTATCCGTCAATCCATATCCTGAAACAAGTTTGATTCAATGTTGAATCGCACGATTGTTGCTTTCCAGTTGTCACTTGATCATTGATCCAAGATGGGTCTCACATGTCACCTACCGAGAGCTTGAATGATGTTCGCTCTAGAAGGATTTTCATCGTCATTGTGAATATTTTCATATCACTCGGATGTTCTGGCAATACTACAAGGATAATGCGTAGGACTCTAAATATTTTATCTTATTTTCGACATTGTGTGAAACAATAAGCATAGTTGGAACTGTGTCCTAACGAGATTTATGGATGATCTCATGGCTCTAGACTCAATAGTGCGTTTTGATCCGCTCCTGGAGACTGGGGAGGCGTCTCCTGTTTTAGGTATCAACATAGCTCGCAATGAGCGGTCGATACATTGCACAGGGTTCCCCGTGAGAATGAAACAAGCTCTTTTAAGAGAACTTGAGTGGTTGGGAAGTTTAGTGCAGTGCGTCACTGGGTCCATGACGTCTTGTCTTCAATACCGGTGTTACCTTAGTAACAGCCAATAGATTATGAATTGAACCCGGTTTCTGCCCTAAGGTTGAATATTTGGAGGGCTATTTCTTTTCACCCTTTCTCATTTCGATTCTTTTTAATTCTTCAACCCCTTCAGTGCTTACCGAGACTTCATCACTAGAACCTTGTTGGGTTTGTTCCAGTCCTAGCTCTATCTCAGTCCGCACTCTTCCCTTTCTCACTTTACTCCTTTTTTCAATCATTCCTAAGGACTTCTAATCTATCTATGGATTGTCCCTGGGAATATCCTTCCGGTTCTGGTGGATCATGGGAATTCATACCTAACCTTAACAAACCTTATAACTCCATGCATAAAGATAAATGGTCGGTCTTTGGTATAACTTCCACAAACGCCGTTTGCTCCCCCTCAATATGTGCATCGATATTCGAAAGAGTTTAGCACATATGTGGGAGCACATTTATTGAGTCCAAAAGATCACATTTGAATATCAGATTTCATATTTAAATCACATTCTCTCCCCCGATCAAAAATTTCAAATCTTTTGAGATTTTGGATCTCAATTGATTTAAATAAGTTAGAAAGCTTTTGAGAGAGAAATGTGGTTAGTTTTAATATTTTCTTATAAGAGGAACCTTTTTCTTGCTCCCCCTCAATCTGTGAGGGAGGTTGTTATGTGTCAGATTTGATGAGTTTACAAATGATTTGACGTTTTAAGGAAAACTTTTTGAAAATGTTCTCATTCTGACACATAACCATCACAAATCGTTTTGTTGCAAGGTTTTGTACAAAGTATGGGGAGTTTTGATGATACATAAAATTTTGAGAAATCACTCTCCCCCTCAATCAATGACGGATGTTAAAACTGAAATATTTTCATAAAATATTAAAGTCATTGATTGAGTGAAAAAACTTTATCAAAATTTTGAGTTCAATTTGATTTACGATCATAATCTCATGGTACCACCAAGTTTTGCACAAATACTATCCGGAAAATTCATAGAAGGGAAAGTATTTGGCGATAAAAAGTAGATTTCTCTTCTTTATCAAGAAATAATGCACTGAAGCGTACATTAGATCGAGGAAACATGGATATAAAGTAATCCATGCCCAGGTGAACTTCACCCGGTACAAGGAACAACCGTCTTTTTGGCGACTTATTTTCCCCATTTTGAAAAACGGGTTGCTATCTGAAGTAATAGCAAGCCATATTTTTGAAGTCTGGGTTGCAGCCTGAAATGACTACAAGCCATAATTTAAAGAATGTTTTGAGAAACGACATGTTTTAGAAAAACATTATTTAAAAAAGAAAAACTCTTGCTCAAGCATTTGTATGATTCCGTGTCATTATTGAATGACATTTCTAGAAACGTACATAATATTGATTACACAAGAGACATGTCGTGAGAAGAATATTTTTGTATTTTCTTGTTTTCTGATTTTTTTGGGTTTTAGTTGTTTTATACTTTTCTATTTACAATTTAGTATAATATATATACAAAGGATACAAATCAGTTTAAGAAGATGTTGACATGAGTACCAAAATGATAGTATCGTTCAGCACGTTGTAGAAATCAGAAGTCAGCATCTCTTAAACTTTCACCACCAAAGCTTTCGAGGCTCCTGAATCATCGTCTGAAGCGGTAGATGCCATGATATAATCTTAAACGGGATTTTACAACTCTTGTGACTTAAACCGAGAGATAGATTCTCTCCCGGGATTTTACTAAAGTCAACAAAAGAAACTGAAAGATGTAATATGTGAGTTAAACTTAAAGAGAGATCTTGGATAAGTGACAATTAGCATTAAGTGTCAAGTTGTGACAAGTCAAGTTACAATAGATCCGGTCGTAATAAGTCAAGTCGTAAAGATTAACTCACAACGTCAAATTACAATAAGACTAATCGAAACGACTTAAGTCACAACAATTCACCAAACACAAGTTGTTAACAAATCACTAGAATCTCACAACTGAGTTAATTGCTAGACACCACCAAATCGCTGAGTTTTAGCCTTCTCAATGTGAAGCTTTGGTAGCTTCCCCCCAAATCGACAATCATCTTCATGAGACCACTTCCCCAAGTAGTTGAAGTGTTGCAAAAAGTCTCATTGTATGACGCTCAAAGACCCAAAGAAAATGATAGCACCGAAGTAACAAGGTGAACCATGGATCATCTCTGCGGTTAACAATCCCGGAATGTATGATGAAGCCCGATCACATGACCCTGTTGTGCGTACCCGATGTTCACATTACTTTTGCGGTTTGAAGCAGATGTCTATTCAGGGGAAATAAGATATCAACATCTTCATTTCATCAAATGCATTCCAGTTATTTTACACATACGAACTCAATCCATATTGTACGCACGTATCCAACACAAGAAGAAACGATGACACCAAAGTAACAGGTTAAAGCACTGATCATCTCTGCGGATATCACCTCCGGAATATATGATTAAGCCCGATCATGTGAACCTATTGCGCGTCCTTGATGTACACAAATCTCTCCCATGATGGTTGCGATCTCATCGGAATCATCATAACATTGTGTACATGAAGCATTAACTAGAAGCACTTTACCATAAATCATATCAGCTCATATGAAGATGTCGATAAGTAGTATCATCTCACGCTCCAATTGTTCTTCTCAATATTTCTTTCCACTGAAAGCTGAAGTAGTATATGCCACGAGTATCAAGGGACTACTTCCCCCACGTAGTTGGAATAATACACCAAACGCCACGAGTTAAGACACTGATTATCTCTGCGGTTGTGACATTTGTCTTCCCGGCATAACTTCAATTAAGACAAAGTATTACGTTCATCATGTGTACTCATTATACATTCAGATGTATGTCTCCTTCCCCTTGCTGGTTTTGATGCCTCAGAATCAGCAACACTTTTAATGCACATATACTTGAATTGTTGAGAAGAACCAAATAAGCTAAAATGTATCTAGTGAGAATCAACTGCTATAGAAACGCTCACTAATTGGGTTCATCCTCCCTCCCAATTAGCAAGCCCATAAGTGTACTTGCTCCATCCCAAACTGACAACCCGTTTGAAATAACCTTGATGCTTGTTGAAGAAGTATTACTCCATTCTGCCCAAATAGTCTTCAGTCTCTTATCTTGTGGATCATAGGCTGATAGTCTGTAACTTCTTCATGAGTTTGTTTGGGGAACGTCATGTCGAAATTTTCAACTCACTTTGAATGCTTCCAGTTCTTCGATAAAAGCCCAAATGTACACAATTCTCCCTCCATGATGATGACTATCACTCGGAATCATCATAACTGTGTGTACATAAATATATCAACTGGAAGCAACATACAAATCACTACCGCATGAGAAGATGTCGATAACAATTCTCTTCAACAATTTTCTGCAGATCAACCCCTAAGTAAACCTCTTTTCACTTCCACTGGATAATAGTAAAGGACCACGTATGGAGAAAAACTGATATACCAAACTTGAAACAGAAGTAGAATTCCCCGCTATTGTGTCTTAAGCTTGCACTAATGTTGGAAGAACGGTGTAGAGAATTTATGCTCCAAGAAAATCTCTAAGTACTCACTACCCAACCAAAGCATGAGACATTATCACCTCTTGTGATTATCCACAACGACAACGGCGTGTGACACTGAGTACTAAAACGTAACTCCTTAAAGTGATAGTTAACCAGGTCTTCAACCATCCACCTCGACTGCTGGTAACTAGATAAACCAAGTCTTCAACTTAAATCTCAGCACGAGCAAGTTATCGTTGAAAGTCATTCATCCAACCAACCCCGACTTCAAGATAAGCTAAGAACACGCCTTTGTGAAAGTTCACTTCAATCTCAAATATGTGATACCCAATCAACTCCATAATCACAATTAGTCTTCCTTAGTTAGTGGAACATTAGGTGTTGGAGGAGAGGAGAGTCATTTCACGCATCAATCAACATGTATTTTATTCACACTTCTCCCCCTCAAATATTGCATATGAGGATGCGATTTTTGATTGAACAAGTGAATAGAAATACATGTAGTTTATTCACACTTCTCCCCCTCAAAAATTGCATATGAGGTTGATCCACTGTTCACACTTCTCCCCCTCAAAAATTGCATTTGACGATGCCATTTTTGATTGAGTGGATAATAACAAATACAATACGATGAAGGTAATCCACTTGAAGACTGAACAAACATGGAACAAATATGAAGTTTGTTGATGAGAATGGTCAGAAGCAAGAACATTTCACAACTTCAGAAGATAAAGCGCACTCAAGCGTACACTTTTCTTTTCTTTGATTAACGGGGCCTGAAGTGTTGTCAGCAGACGCCATAATGATAACATTGAAGACCGAGGCTTGAACTGATTTGTTCAAACGTCATATGTTAAAGAACGAGGCCTGAACTGATGTATTCAGACGTCATTTATCATATGCCTCAAAGTTGAGCTTCTTTAACCCCTGATTGATGAGATATCACTCTTTTTGGCAACCAAACTCTAAGTCTTTCCTTAATCGTATTGAGCGATGTACCTGCACTTAAGTAAAGACTACCTGCACTGACATTGGGAGTTTGTTTGCATTTATATGGGTTAGTGATATGAGCATATATACTATTTGGGGTTCTACTATCAACCTTAGCTTTGCAATCAGTGAACATCTTTCTCATAGGTATCCATCTAAGACCAACAATCTTAAAAATTCTACCCGTCGGTATCCACCTAAGGCAAGTTCTGGGAGTGTTTGGTTTCTCATGTAAAGTGGGAGTCTTGTTTAGAGAAAACTTTTGTCCTAAATCAATCTGCCTTCCAGGTTTCTGAGTATAACTCTTTGATTCTACGGGCTTGTTGTAGTTTCTAGTCTTAGATGGTAGAACCTTATCACAAGTATTCACATCCTTCAGGAATTTTGTAGCACACTTATCATGATTTGCCTTATCAACACATTTCAGACAAGTTGAACAAACAAGGTTTTTGGATTCCGAACAAGGTCTAGGTTTCTTAGAGTGATTTGCAACGGGAATCGCTTTAATCGATGTGCAACTACTCTTGGACACTAGACAATTCCTAAATGTTTGTTGAGTGCTCACAGATTTTGTTTTGCTGCAACTGGCCGAGTTTTGCAATAGGCTAGAAGGCATCCTATGAGGTCGTGAACCTAAGATTCCATCCTTTTGAAGTAGAGCCCCTTTCCTAGCCTTTTCAAGATTATAGTTCTTGTACAAGTCATTTATATCATAAGAGATTTGAGTTTTAACGCTCGGTATTGACACTGTTTTCGAACATAACCCATAAGAGTCAGGTGTAGGTGTAGCTACTTGTTGACCTTTAACAGACCCAGAGGCATTTTTCTTAGGCAGATTATGTGAAGTGACTGGTTTTGTCAAAACTTGTTTCGGATCAATTTGGGAGGCAAACCGCAATTTTGAAAATTTTGGTCGTTCAGATCTAAACGCAGTCGGTTGCCTAACAACACTTTGTTTCCTAAGAGGTTGTGAAAGTGGTTTTCCCAAGATTGATATTTTTGCAAACTTAGTGTTCACACTGTTTCCTCTTAATTTTCTTAAATCATTTCTTAATGCCACAATTGCAAAACAGTTTTCCTGAAGTTGAGCTTTGAGTTCATCATTTTTAGCAATCAAAGAAGTTGTCTGCTCTACAGTCTTAGTTTTTGTTTCTTTGATTGAGTCACATAGGTCTTTACACTGAACTTTCAAAGCCTCATTTTCCTTACGTAGTTCAGCCACATAGGTTGACAGTTCACTAATTCTAGACTTGGTTGCATCAATGTCCTTGTTAGATCCGACTAAACTACATTTCACATTCATAGCAGAGATATGTTTCTTCAAGTTGGTGATTTTCAAGTTTTTGGCATCTAGCTGGGCTTTTAAATCATTAATCATAAAGAATTCACGGAAATCAGGAAGTTCCAGATTTTTACATGATTGGTTAGTTTGAAAACTTTCTTCCTTTTGTTGCATTGCGATTTCAAGTGAAATACAATGCTTTTCAAGTTGTAAGAATCTGTTTGAAAGTTCATTATATACTTCTTTATCAAACATATCATGTGATTTGAAAGACTCAGCCGTAAACAAAGAACTTGACTCATCATCACGTTCAGCATCCTGATCACTTTCTCCCCCTTTATGACTCATATTTGGTGAATTATAAATGATATTGCTATCAGTCTTTTCCAACAAATTTGTGTCATAAATGGGCTTAGTTTGATCAGTATGTTGGTGTTCATTAGATGGCACATTATGTTGATCAGTTAAGGGTACCTCAACACATGACACATGTTCTTTTACCGGTCTGAAATCTGCATCCATATCATGTGTAACAAGAGTCACTGAACTGCTGGTAGTGTCACGCTTATCCGTCTCTAATCCTTTGCATTTAGTGACAACTGACCCAACATTCGATGTTTTACCCGAATCAACAATACCATCACATGATAGCACCTGACATGCCTTCACCTTGTCGTCATACATAAGTATGCATTGTGCTCTTTCCTCAATGAACCTCTTCACATTACCCATGAGTTGGAGTAGTGTGTCTCTGAACATGTCAACCTCAATTTTCGTGTGATCAGCAAAACACTTCATTGTCATCTGACTTTCATAGTCATAAATCATAGCAGATTTTGAATTTATGAACCTCTGCAGTTGTTTGCTGAGCACACAGAGGGCAGCTAAGGATCCAGTATTGGAAGATTCTTCTTGGTCCAGTTGTTGTCGTAATTGATCCAAATTAAGAATCATTATGTCTATGAAAGTTTGAACATCTTGACCGAAGAGAGTTGTAAATGCACATTCAAACCCCATTTTGAATCCATTACCCTCTAACAGTACAGAGAGATGTGAGTGAAGCAGTCGAAAGCATTCAATGTGGCATTCCCTTGCATAGTCAAGTAATTTACTTGGCTGATGAATCACATTCTCTTGAGAATCTGAGCACGAATGTATCATTGAAGCATTATCAGGTACAAGTCCGTTCATTTGTAGAGAGAGATTAGAAGTCAATGGTACATCAACCATGTCGTATAATTGGAGAATTTCGGGTATCACTGAATCTGAAGAATTTGACATGATGTGGACGTGCACGGGATTTTACACTTCTATGATTTAACCGAGAAATAGATTCTTTCGCGGGATTTTAAAAAATCAAGAAGAGGTAATCGGAATCTGAAGGTAAACTCAAACTGGAGGTAATCTCAATCAGAAGGTAAACTCAAAATGGAGGTAATCTCAATCTGAAGGTAAACTCAATCTGGAGGTAATCTCAATCTTGAGCTAACCGCAAACTTGAACTAACCACAAACTTGAGCTAACCACAAACTTGAGCTAACCGCAAACTTGAACTAACCACAAACTTGAGCTAACCACAAACTTGAGCTAACCACAAACTTTGAGCTAACCGCAAACTTGAACTAACCACAAACTTGAGCTAACCACAAACTTGAGCTAACCGAAAACTTGAACTAACCACAAACTTGAGCTAACCACAAACTTGAGCTAACCACAAACTTTGAGCTAACCTCTAACATAAAAATACAAAAAAGTCACTATCTTGCCAGTTTGTCTTTTTCCTGCTTTTGAGTTAATCTCAACCAAGAAACAAGCTAATCTCAACCAAGAAACACAAAAATACAAGAAAGTCACTATCTTGCCAGTTTGTCTTTTTCCGGCTTTTGAGTTAATCTCAACCAAGAAACAAGCTAATCTCAACCAAGAAACTTGCACTAAATCACATCAAACATCAATCTAACAACTAATTCAACCTACCCAAGTGAAAAATTAAGTATTACTAACACCTCAACACAATACCACCAAATCATCAACAACACCACCAAATCATCAACAACACCACAAACAAAAATCAATTCGAGGTGATATCTTGAAAAACATTTTGAACCAAAACAATGAACCACTAAGCCGAGCCACAAATTTGAGCACCAACAATCCTAGGAAGAAACCTTGGCTCTGATACCAATTGTAGTATATTCATAATTGTAACATGTATGGTTTAGTGGTTGGATTGATTCAAGAAAGATGAATAAGAAGAGAGTTTAGAGAGAGAAAGTGAGTTGGGTGTTTCTAGAGAGAGAAAGAAATGAGAGAAAATGTAATATTAGATTAAGAAAAGTGAAAGCACCAACCCTCTCACATGTGGAGAGGGGTATATATAGATTCCTACAAAAAAGATAAAAACGCCCACACCCGGGCTGTGGATCAGGCATATAGTGGGTAAAGACCCGTCTTTCTTCCACGGTGTTACTTAAACTAAACTAATATCTAACTAACTAATTAACTAACTACGAGCTATCTTAATGCTATTACATCATTTAGGTGACCGAGTCTTTTATAGAAATATTTGTATTCCTAACAAATACTTTTATAAACTAGAAAAACTATTAAAAAAATAGTTTAATAAAATTAAAAATTAAATACTTTAATTTAAAATTAATTACTTTTATTTAATTAAATACTTTTATAAAATTAAAAAACTTTAAAAAAAATACTTTTATAAAATTAAAAATTAAATGCTTTAATTTAAAATTAATTACTTTTATTTAATTAAATTAACAAGCCGAGATGATATGGTTGTACAAGAGATGTTAAACGAACGAGGCGAGATGCTATTGTTGTACATGAGATGTTAAACCAACGAGCCGAGATGCTATGGTTATACACGAGATGTTAAATGAACGAGCCGAGATGCTACGGTCATACATGAGATGTTAAACGAATGAGCCGAGATGATATCGTTATACATGAGATGTTAAACAGATCAGTTGAGATGCTACGGTTATACACGAGATGTTAAACGAACGAGCCGAGATGATATGGTTGTGCATGAGATGTTAAACCAACGAGCCAAGATGCTATGGTTATACACGAGATGTTAAACGAACGAGTTGAGATGCTACGGTTATACATGAGATGTTAAACGAACGAGCCGAGATGATATCGGTATACATGAGATGTTAATCGGATGAGTCGAGATGCTACGGTTATACACGAGATGTTAAATGAACGAGTCGAGATGATATGGTTGTATATGAGATGTTAAACCAACGAGCCGAGATGCTATGGTTATACACGAGATGTTAAACGAACGAGTTGAGATGCTACGGTTATACACGAGATGTTAAACGAACGAGCCGAGATGATATGGTTGTACATGATATGTTAAACCAACGAGCCGAGATGCTATGGTTATACATGAGATGTTAAACGAACAAGCCGAGATGGTACGGTTATACATGAGATGTTAAACGAACGAGCCGATAGGATATCGTTATGCATGAGATGTTAAACGGATGAGTCTAGATGCTACGGTTATACGCGAGATGTTAAACGAACGAGCCGAGATGATATGTTTTTACATGAGATGTTAAACCAATGAGCCGGGATGATATGGTTATACATGAGATGTTAAACAGATGAGTCGAGATACTACGGTTATACACGAGATGTTAAACGAACGAGCCGAGATAATATGGTTGTACATGATATGTTAAACCAACGAGCCGAGATGCTATGGTTATACACGAGATGTTAAACGAACGAGCCGAGATGCTACGGTTATACATGAGATGTTAAACGAACGAGCCGATAGGATATCGTTATACATGAGATCTTAAACGGATAAGTCTAGATGCTACGGTTATACACGAGATGTTAAACGAACGAGCCGAGATGATATGGTTGTGCATGAGATGTTAAATTAACGAGCCAAGATGCTATGGTTATACACGAGATGTTAAACGAACAAGTTGAGATGCTACGGTTATACATGAGATGTTAAACGAACGAGCCGAGATGA
This sequence comes from Artemisia argyi, assembly GCA_030686995.1. Taxonomy (NCBI): domain Eukaryota; kingdom Viridiplantae; phylum Streptophyta; class Magnoliopsida; order Asterales; family Asteraceae; genus Artemisia; species Artemisia argyi. Next base: position 168,882,172 of record CM060703.1, read on the forward strand.
TATCGGTATACATGAGATGTTAAAAGGATGAGTCGAGATGCTACGGTTATACACGAGATGTTAAACGAACGAGCCGAGATGATATGGTTGTATATGAGATGTTAAACCAACGAGCCGAGATGCTATGGTTATACACGAGATGTTAAACGAACGAGTTGAGATGCTACGGTTATACATGAGATGTAAAATGAACGAGAACGAGCCGAGATGATATGGTTGTACATGAGATGTTAAACCGATGTTAAACAGATGAGTAAATATGCTACGGTTATACACGAGATGTTAAACGAACGAGCCGAGATGATATGGTTGTACATGATATGTTAAACCAACGAGCCGAGATGTTATGGTTATACATGAGATGTTAAACGAACGAGCCGAGTTGCTACGGTTATACATGAGATGTTAAACGAACGAGCAAATAGGATATCGTTATACATGAGATGTTAAATGTATAAGTCTAGATGCTACGGTTATACGCGAGATGTTAAACGAACGAGCCGAGATGATATGTTTTTACATGAGATGTTAAACCAATGAGCCGAGATGATATGGTTATACATGAGATGTTGAACAGATGAGTCGAGATGCTACGGTTATACACGAGATGTTAAACGAACGTGCCGAGATAATATGGTTGTACATGATATGTTAAACCAACGAGCCCAGATGCTATGGTTATACACGAGATGTTAAACGAACGAGCCGAGATGCTACGGTTATACATGAGATGTTAAACGAACGAGCCGATAGGATATCGTTATACATGAGATGTTAAACGGATGAGTCTAGATGCTACGGTTATACACGAGATGTTAAACGAACGAGCCGAGATGATATGGTTGTACATGATACGTTAAACCAATGAGCCGAGATGATATGGTTATACATGAGATGTTAAATAGATGAGTCGAGATGCTACGGTTATACACGGGATGTTAAACGAACAAGTTGAGATGCTACGGTTATACATGAGATGTTAAACGAACGGGCCGAGATGATATCGGTATACATGAGATGTTAAACGGATGAGTCGAGATGCTACGGTTATACACGAGATGTTAAACGAACGAGCCGAGATGATATGGTTGTATATGAGATGTTAAACCAACGAGCCGAGATGCTATGGTTATACACGACATGTTAAACGAACGAGTTGAGATGCTACGGTTATACACGAGATGTTAAACGAACGAGCCGAGATGATATGGTTGTATATGAGATGTTAAACCAACGAGCCGAGATGCTATGGTTATACACGAGATGTTAAACGAACAAGTTGAGATGCTACGGTTATACATGAGATGTTAAACGAACGAGCCGAGATGATATCGGTATACATGAGATGTTAAAAGGATGAGTCGAGATGCTATGGTTATACACGAGATGTTAAACGAACGAGCCGAGATGATATGGTTGTATATGAGATGTTAAACCAACGAGCCGAGATGCTATGGTTATACACGACATGTTAAACGAACGAGTTGAGATGCTACGGTTATACACGAGATGTTAAACGAACGAGCCGAGATGATATGGTTGTATATGAGATGTTAAACCAACGAGCCGAGATGCTATGGTTATACACGAGATGTTAAACGAACAAGTTGAGATGCTACGGTTATACATGAGATGTTAAACGAACGAGCCGAGATGATATCGGTATACATGAGATGTTAAAAGGATGAGTCGAGATGCTACGGTTATACACGAGATGTTAAACGAACGAGCCGAGATGATATGGTTGTATATGAGATGTTAAACCAACGAGCCGAGATGCTATGGTTATACACGAGATGTTAAACGAACAAGTTGAGATGCTACGGTTATACATGAGATGTTAAACGAACGAGCCGAGATGATATCGGTATACATGAGATGTTAAAAGGATGAGTCGAGATGCTACGGTTATACACGAGATGTTAAACGAACGAGCCGAGATGATATGGTTGTATATGAGATGTTAAACCAACGAGCCGAGATGCTATGGTTATACACGAGATGTTAAACGAACGAGTTGAGATGCTACGGTTATACATGAGATGTAAAATGAACGAGAACGAGCCGAGATGATATGGTTGTACATGAGATGTTAAACCGATGTTAAACAGATGAGTAAATATGCTACGGTTATACACGAGATGTTAAACGAATGAGCCGAGATGATATGGTTGTACATGATATGTTAAACCAACGAGCCGAGATGCTATGGTTATACATGAGATGTTAAACGAACGAGCCGAGTTGCTACGGTTATACATGAGATGTTAAACGAACGAGCAAATAGGATATCGTTATACATGAGATGTTAAATGTATGAGTCTAGATGCTACGGTTATACGCGAGATGTTAAACGAACGAGCCGAGATGATATGTTTTTACATGAGATGTTAAACCAATGAGCCGAGATGATATGGTTATACATGAGATGTTGAACAGATGAGTCGAGATGCTACGGTTATACACGAGATGTTAAACGAACGTGCCGAGATAATATGGTTGTACATGATATGTTAAACCAACGAGCCCAGATGCTATGGTTATACACGAGATGTTAAACGAACGAGCCGAGATGCTACGGTTATACATGAGATGTTAAACGAACGAGCCGATAGGATATCGTTATACATGAGATGTTAAACGGATGAGTCTAGATGCTACGGTTATACACGAGATGTTAAACGAACGAGCCGAGATGATATGGTTGTACATGATACGTTAAACCAATGAGCCGAGATGATATGGTTATACATGAGATGTTAAATAGATGAGTCGAGATGCTACGGTTATACACGGGATGTTAAACGAACAAGTTGAGATGCTACGGTTATACATGAGATGTTAAACGAACGGGCCGAGATGATATCGGTATACATGAGATGTTAAACGGATGAGTCGAGATGCTACGGTTATACACGAGATGTTAAACGAACGAGCCGAGATGATATGGTTGTATATGAGATGTTAAACCAACGAGCCGAGATGCTATGGTTATACACGACATGTTAAACGAACGAGTTGAGATGCTACGGTTATACACGAGATGTTAAACGAACGAGCCGAGATGATATGGTTGTATATGAGATGTTAAACCAACGAGCCGAGATGCTATGGTTATACACGAGATGTTAAACGAACAAGTTGAGATGCTACGGTTATACATGAGATGTTAAACGAACGAGCCGAGATGATATCGGTATACATGAGATGTTAAAAGGATGAGTCGAGATGCTACGGTTATACACGAGATGTTAAACGAACGAGCCGAGATGATATGGTTGTATATGAGATGTTAAACCAACGAGCCGAGATGCTATGGTTATACACGACATGTTAAACGAACGAGTTGAGATGCTACGGTTATACACGAGATGTTAAACGAACGAGCCGAGATGATATGGTTGTATATGAGATGTTAAACCAACGAGCCGAGATGCTATGGTTATACACGAGATGTTAAACGAACAAGTTGAGATGCTACGGTTATACATGAGATGTTAAACGAACGAGCCGAGATGATATCGGTATACATGAGATGTTAAAAGGATGAGTCGAGATGCTACGGTTATACACGAGATGTTAAACGAACGAGCCGAGATGATATGGTTGTATATGAGATGTTAAACCAACGAGCCGAGATGCTATGGTTATACACGAGATGTTAAACGAACAAGTTGAGATGCTACGGTTATACATGAGATGTTAAACGAACGAGCCGAGATGATATCGGTATACATGAGATGTTAAAAGGATGAGTCGAGATGCTACGGTTATACACGAGATGTTAAACGAACGAGCCGAGATGATATGGTTGTATATGAGATGTTAAACCAACGAGCCGAGATGCTATGGTTATACACGAGATGTTAAACGAACGAGTTGAGATGCTACGGTTATACATGAGATGTAAAATGAACGAGAACGAGCCGAGATGATATGGTTGTACATGAGATGTTAAACCGATGTTAAACAGATGAGTAAATATGCTACGGTTATACACGAGATGTTAAACGAACGAGCCGAGATGATATGGTTGTACATGATATGTTAAACCAACGAGCCGAGATGCTATGGTTATACATGAGATGTTAAACGAACGAGCCGAGTTGCTACGGTTATACATGAGATGTTAAACGAACGAGCAAATAGGATATCGTTATACATGAGATGTTAAATGTATGAGTCTAGATGCTACGGTTATACGCGAGATGTTAAACGAACGAGCCGAGATGATATGTTTTTACATGAGATGTTAAACCAATGAGCCGAGATGATATGGTTATACATGAGATGTTGAACAGATGAGTCGAGATGCTACGGTTATACACGAGATGTTAAACGAACGTGCCGAGATAATATGGTTGTACATGATATGTTAAACCAACGAGCCCAGATGCTATGGTTATACACGAGATGTTAAACGAACGAGCCGAGATGCTACGGTTATACATGAGATGTTAAACGAACGAGCCGATAGGATATCGTTATACATGAGATGTTAAACGGATGAGTCTAGATGCTACGGTTATACACGAGATGTTAAACGAACGAGCCGAGATGATATGGTTGTACATGATACGTTAAACCAATGAGCCGAGATGATATGGTTATACATGAGATGTTAAATAGATGAGTCGAGATGCTACGGTTATACACGGGATGTTAAACGAACAAGTTGAGACGCTACGGTTATACATGAGATGTTAAACGAACGAGCCGAGATGATATCGGTATACATGAGATGTTAAACGGATGAGTCGAGATGCTACGGTTATACACGAGATGTTAAACGAACGAGCCGAGATGATATGGTTGTATATGAGATGTTAAACCAACGAGCCGAGATGCTATGGTTATACACGACATGTTAAACGAACGAGTTGAGATGCTACGGTTATACATGAGATGTAAAACGAACGAGAACAAGCCGAGATGATATGGTTGTACATGAGATGTTAAACCGATGTTAAACAGATGAGTAGAGATGCTACGGTTATACACGAGATGTTAAACGAACGAGCCGAGATGATATGGTTGTACATGATATGTTAAACCAACGAGCCGAGATGCTATGGTTATACATGAGATGTTAAACGAACGAGCCGAGTTGCTACGGTTATACATGAGATGTTAAACGAACGAGCCGATAGGATATCGTTATACATTAGATGTTAAACGGATGAGTCTAGATGCTACGGTTATACGCGAGATGTTAAACGAACGAGCCGAGATGATATATTTTTACATGAGATGTTAAACCAATGAGCCGAGATGATATGGTTATACATGAGATGTTAAACAGATGAGTCGAGATGCTACGGTTATACACGAGATGTTAAACGAACGAGCCGAGATAATATGGTTGTACATGATATGTTAAACCAACGAGCCGAGATGCTATGGTTATACACGAGATGTTAAACGAACGAGCCGAGATGCTACGGTTATACATGAGATGTTAAACGAACGAGCCGATAGGATATCGTTATACATGAGATGTTAAACGGATGAGTCTAGATGCTACGGTTATACACGAGATGTTAAACGAACGAGCCGAGATGATATGGTTGTACATGATACGTTAAACCAATGAGCCGAGATGATATGGTTATACATGAGATGTTAAATAGATGAGTCGAGATGCTACGGTTATCCACGAGATGTTAAACGAACGAGCCGAGATGATATGGTTGTACATGAGATGTTAAACCAACGAGCAGAGATGATATGGTTATACACGAGATGTTAAACGAACGAGCCGAGATGCTACGGTTACACATGAGATGTTAAACGAACGAGCCGAGATGATATCGTTATACATGAGATGTTAAACCAATGAGCCGAGATGATATGGTTATACATGAGATGTTAAACAGATGAGTCGAGATGCTACAGTTATACACGAGATGTTAAACGAGCGCGACGAGATGATATGGTTGTACATGAGATGTTAAACCAACAAGCCGAGATGCTATGGTTATACACAAGATGTGAAACGAATGAACTGAGATGCAACGGTTATACATGAGATGTTAATCGAATGAGCCGAGATGAGATCGTTATACATGAGATGTTAAATGGATGAGTCGAGATGCTACGGTTATACATGAGATGTTAAACCAATGAGCCGAGATGCTATGGTTATACACGATATGTTAAACGAACGAGCCGAGATGATATGATTGTACACGAGATGTTAAACGAACGAACCGAGATGATATCGTTATACATGCGATGTTAAACGGATCAGTCGAGATGCTACGGTTATACACGAGATGTTAAACGAACGAGCCGAGATGATATGGATGTGCATGAGATGTTAAACCAACGAGCCGAGATGCTATGGTTATACACGAGATGTTAAACGAACGAGTTGAGATGCTACGGTTATACATGAGATGTTAAACGAACGAGCCGAGATGATATCTGTATACATGAGATGTTAAACTGATGAGTCGAGATGCTACGGTTATACACGAGACGTTAAACGAACGAGCCGAGATGATATGGTTGTATATGAGATGTTAAACCAACGAGCCGAGATGCTATGGTTCCACACGAGTTGTTAAATGAATGAGTTGAGATGCTACGGTTATACAAGAGATGTTAAACGAACGAGCCGAGATGATATTGTTATACATCAGAATGTTATATGAACGAGCCGACATGAAATGGTTGTACATGAAATGTTAAACCAATGAGCCGAGATGATATGGTTATACATGAGATGTTAAACATATGAGTCGAGATGTAACGGTTATACACGAGATTTTAAACGAACGAGCCGAGATGATATGGTTGTACATGATATGTTAAACCAACGAGCCGAGATTCTATGGTTATACACGAGATGTTAAACGAACGAGCCGAGATGCTACGGTTATACATTAGATGTTAAACGAAGGAGCCGATAGGATATCGTTATACATGAGATGTTAAACGGATAAGTCTAGATGCTACGGTTATACACGAGATGTTAAACGAACGAGCCGAGATGATATTTTTATACATGAGATGTGAAACCAATGATATGGTCATACATGAGATGTTAAACATATGAGTCGAGATGCTACGGTTATACACGAGATATTAAACGAACGAGCCGAGATAATATGGTTGTACATGATATGTTAAACTAACGAGCCGAGATGCTATGGTTATACACGAGATGTTAAACGAACGAGCCGAGATGCCACGGTTATACATGAGATGTTAAACGAATGAGCCGATAGGATATCGTTATACATGAAATGTTAAACGGATGAGTCTAGATGCTACGGTTATACACGAGATGTTAAACGAACGAGCCGAGATGATATGGTTGTACATGAGATGTTAAACCAATGAGCCGAGATGATATGGTTATACATGAGATGTTAAACGAACGAGTTGAGATGCTACGGTTATATATGAGATGTAAAACGAACGAGCTGATAGGATATCGTTATACATGAGATGTTAAACGGATGAGTCTAGATGCTACGGTTATACACGAGATGTTAAACAAACGAGCCGAGATGATATGGTTGTACATGAGACGTTAAACCAATGAGCCGAGATGATATGGTTATACATGAGAGGTTAAACAGATGAGTCGAGATGCTACGGTTATACACGAGATGTTAAATGAACGAGCCGAGATGATATGTTTGTACATGAGATGTTAAACCAACGAGCAGAGATGATATGGTTATACAAGAGATGTTAAACGAACGAGCCGAGATGCTACGGTTACACTTGAGATGTTAAACGAACGAGCCGAGATGATATCGTTATACATGAGATGTTAAACCAATGAGCCGAGATGATATGGTTATACATGAGATGTTAAACAAATGAGTCGAGATGCTACAGTTATACACGAGATGTTAAACGAGCGAGACGAGATGATATGGTTGTACATGAGATGTTAAACCAACAAGCCGAGATGCTATGGTTATACACGAGATGTGAAACGAACGAACCGAGTTGCAACAGTTATACATGAGATGTTAAACGAATGAGCCGAGATGATATCGTTATACATGAGATGTTTAACAGATGAGTCGAGATGCTACGGTTATACACGAGATGTTAAACGAACGAGCCGAGATGATATGGTTGTAAATGAGATGTTAAACCAATGAGCCGAGATGCTATGGTTATACACGAGATGTTAAACGAACGAGCCGAGATGATATGGTTGTACACGAGATGTTAAACGAACGAGCCGAGATGATATCGTTATACATGCGATGTTAAACGGATCAGTCGAGAGGCTACGGTTATACACGAGATGTTAAACTAACGAGCCGAGATGATATGGTTATACATGAGATGTTAAATAGATGAGTCGAGATGCTACGGTTATACACGAGATGTTAAACGAACAAGTTGAGATGCTACGGTTATACATGAGATGTTAAACGAACGAGCCGAGATGATATCGGTATACATGAGATGTTAAACGGATGAGTCGAGATGCTACGGTTATACACGAGATGTTAAACGAACGAGCCGAGATGATATGGTTGTATATGAGATGTTAAACCAACGAGCCGAGATGCTATGGTTATACACGAGATGTTAAACGAACGAGCCGAGATGATATGGTTGTATATGAGATGTTAAACCAACGAGCCGAGATGCTATGGTTATACACGAGATGTTAAACGAACGAGCCGAGATGATATTGTTATACATGAGAATGTTATATGAACGAGCCGACATGAAATGGTTGTACATGAAATGTTAAACCAATGAGCCGAGATGATATGGTTATACATGAGATGTTAAACATATGAGTCGAGATGTTACGGTTATACACGAGATTTTAAACGAACGAGCCGAGATGATATGGTTGTACATGATATGTTAAACCAACGAGCCGAGATTCTATGGTTATACACGAGATGTTAAACGAACGAGCCGAGATGCTACGGTTATACATTAGATGTTAAACGAAGGAGCCGATAGGATATCGTTATACATGAGATGTTAAACGGATAAGTCTAGATGCTACGGTTATACACGAGATGTTAAACGAACGAGCCGAGATGATATTTTTATACATGAGATGTGAAACCAATGAGACGAGATGATATGGTCATACATGAGATGTTAAACGTATGAGTCGAGATGCTACGGTTATACACGAGATATTAAACGAACGAGCCGAGATAATATGGTTGTACATGATATGTTAAACTAACGAGCCGAGATGCTATGGTTATACACGAGATGTTAAACGAACGAGCCGAGATGCCACGGTTATACATGAGATGTTAAACGAATGAGCCGATAGGATATCGTTATACATGAAATGTTAAACGGATGAGTCTAGATGCTACGGTTATAAACGAGATGTTAAACGAACGAGCCGAGATGATATGGTTGTACATGAGATGTTAAACCAATGAGCCGAGATGATATGGTTATACATGAGATGTTAAACGAACGAGTTGAGATGCTACGGTTATATATGAGATGTAAAACGAACGAGCTGATAGGATATCGTTATACATGAGATGTTAAACGGATGAGTCTAGATGCTACGGTTATACACGAGATGTTAAACAAACGAGCCGAGATGATATGGTTGTACATGAGACGTTAAACCAATGAGCCGAGATGATATGGTTATACATGAGAGGTTAAACAGATGAGTCGAGATGCTACGGTTATACACGAGATGTTAAATGAACGAGCCGAGATGATATGTTTGTACATGAGATGTTAAACCAACGAGCAGAGATGATATGGTTATACACGAGATGTTAAACGAACGAGCCGAGATGCTACGGTTACACTTGAGATGTTAAACGAACGAGCCGAGATGATATCGTTATACATGAGATGTTAAACCAATGAGCCGAGATGATATGGTTATACATGAGATGTTAAACAAATGAGTCGAGATGCTACAGTTATACACGAGATGTTAAACGAGCGAGACGAGATGATATGGTTGTACATGAGATGTTAAACCAACAAGCCGAGATGCTATGGTTATACACGAGATGTGAAACGAACGAACCGAGTTGCAACAGTTATACATGAGATGTTAAACGAATGAGCCAAAATGATATCGTTATACATGAGATGTTTAACAGATGAGTCGAGATGCTACGGTTATACACGAGATGTTAAACGAACGAGCCGAGATGATATGGTTGTAAATGAGATGTTAAACCAATGAGCCGAGATGCTATGGTTATACACGAGATGTTAAACGAACGAGCCGAGATGATATGGTTGTACACGAGATGTTAAACGAACGAGCCGAGATGATATCGTTATACATGCGATGTTAAACGGATCAGTCGAGATGCTACGGTTATACACGAGATGTTAAACTAACGAGCCGAGATGATATGGTTATACATGAGATGTTAAATAGATGAGTCGAGATGCTACGGTTATACACGAGATGTTAAACGAACAAGTTGAGATGCTACGGTTATACATGAGATGTTAAACGAACGAGCCGAGATGATATCGGTATACATGAGATGTTAAACGGATGAGTCGAGATGCTACGGTTATACACGAGATGTTAAACGAACGAGCCGAGATGATATGGTTGTATATGAGATGTTAAACCAACGAGCCGAGATGCTATGGTTATACACGAGATGTTAAACGAATGAGTTGAGATGCTACGGTTATACATGAGATGTTAAACGAACGAGCCGAGATGATATTGTTATACATGAGAATGTTATACGAATGAGCCGACATGATATGGTTGTACATGAGATGTTAAACATATGAGTCGAGATGCTACGGTTATACACGAGATTTTAAACGAACGAGCCGAGATGATATGATTGTACATGATATGTTAAACCAACGAGCCGAGATTCTATGGTTATACACGAGATGTTAAACGAACGAGCCAAGATGCTACGGTTATACATGAGATGTTAAACGAACGAGCCGATAGGATATCGTTATACATGAGATGTTAAACTTATGAGTCTAGATGCTACGGTTCTACACGAGATGTTAAACGAACAAGCCGAGATGATATGGTTATACATGAGATGTCAAACCAATGAGACGAGATGATATGGTTATACATGAGATGTTAAACATATGAGTCGCGATTCTATGGTTATGCACGAGATGTTAAACGAACGAGCCGAGATAATATGGTTGTACATAATATGTTAAACTAACGAGCCGAGATGCTATGGTTATACACGAGATGTTAAACAAACGAGCCGAGATGCTACGGTTATACATGAGATGTTAAACGAACGAGCCGATAGGATATCGTTGTACATGAGATGTTAAACGGATGAGTCTAGATTCTACGGTTATACACGAGATGTTAAACGAACGAGCCGAGATGATATGGTTGTACATGAGATGTTAAACCAATGAGCCGAGATGATATGGTTATACATGAGATGTTAAACAGATGAGTCGAGATGCTACGGTTATACACGGGATGTTAAACGAACGAGCCGAGATGATATGGTTGTACACGAGATGTTAAACGAACGAGCCGAGATGATATCGTTATACATGCGATGTTAAACGGATCAGTCGAGATGCTACGGTTATACACGAGATGTTAAACGAACGAGCCGAGATGATATGGTTGTACATGATATGTTAAACCAACGAGCCGAGATACTATGGTTATACACGAGATGTTAAACGAACGAGCGGAGATGCTACGGTTATACATGAGAAGTTAAACGAACGAGCCGATAGGATATCGTTATACATGAGATGTTAAACGGATGAGTCTAGATGCTACGGTTATACATGAGATTTTAAAAAACCGAGCCGAGATGATATGGTTGTACATGAGATGTTAAACCAATGAGCCGAGATTATATGGTTATACATGAGATGTTAAACAGATGAGTCGAGATGCTACGGTTATACACGAGATGTTAAACAAACGAGCCGAGATGATATGGTTGTACATGATATGTTAAACCAACGAGCCGAGATCCTATGGTTATACACGAGATGTTAAACGAACGAGCCGAGATGCTACGGTTATACATGAGATGTTAAACGAATGAGCCGATAGGATATCGTTATACATGAGATGTTAAACGGATGAGTCTAGATGCTACGGTTATACATGAGATGTTAAACGAATGACCCGAGATGATATGGTTGTACATGAGATGTTAAACCAATGAGCCGAGATGATTTGGTTATACATGAGATGTTAAACAGATAAGTCAAGATGCTACGGTTATTCACGAGATGTTAAATGAACAAGCCGAGATGATATGGTTGTACATCATATGTTAAACCAACGAGCAGAGATGCTATGGTTATACACGAGTTCTTAAACGAACGAGCCGAGATGATATCGTTATACATGAAATGTTAAACGGATGAGTCGAGATGCTACGGTTATACACGAGATGTTAAACGAATGAGCCGAGATGATATGGTTGTAAATGAGATGTTAAACCAATGAGCCGAGATGCTATGGTTATACACGAGACGGATGAGTCGAGATGCTACGGTTATATACGAGATGTTAAACGAATGAGCCGAGAAGATATGGTTGTAAATGAGATGTTAAACGAATGAGCCGAGATGCTATGGTTATACACGAGATGTTAAAGGAACGAGCCGAGATGCTACGGTTATACATTAGATGTTAAACGAACGAGCCGAGATGATATCGTTATACATGTGATGTTAAACCAATGAGCCGAGATGATATGGTTATACATGAGATGTTAAACAGATGAGTCGGGATGCTACAGTTATACACGAGATGTTAAACGAACGAGGCGAGATGATATGGTTATACATGAGATGTTAAACCAACAAGCCGAGATGCTATGGTTATACACGAGATGTGAAACAAACGAACCGAGATGCAACGGTTATACATGAGATGTTAAATGAATGAGCCGAGATGATATCGTTATACATGAGATGTTAAACGGATGAGTCGAGATGCTTCGATTATACACGAGATGTTAAACGAACGAGTAGAGATGATATGGTTATACACGATATGTTAAACGAACGAGCCGAGATGCTACGGTTATACATGAGATGTTAAACAAATGAGCTGAGATGATATCGTTATAAATGAGATGTTAAACCAATGAGCCGAGATGATATGGTTATACATGAGATGTTAAACAGATGAGTCGAGTTGCTACGGTTATACACGAGATGTTAAACGAACGAGCCGAGATGATATTGTTGTACATGAAATGTTAAACCAACAAGCCGAGATGCTATGGTTATACACGAGATCTGAAACGAACGAGCTGAGATGCAACGGTTATACATGAGATGTTAAACGAACGAGCCGAGATGATATGGTTGTAAATGAGATGTTAAACCAATGAGCCGAGATGCTATGGTTATACACGAGATGTTAAAGGAACGAGCCAAGATGATACGGTTATACATGAGATGTTAAACGAACGAGCCGAGATGATATCGTTATACATGAGATGTTAAACTAATGAGCCGAGATGATATGGTTATACATGAGACGTTAAACAGATGAGTCGAGATGTTACAGTTATACACGAAATGTTAAACGAACGAGACGAGATGATATGGTTGTACATGAGATGTTAAACCAACAAGCCGACATGCTATGGTTATACACGAAATGTGAAACAAACGAACCGAGATGCAACGATTACACATGAGATGTTAAACGAATGAGCCGAGATGATATCGTTATACATGAGATTTTAAACGGATGAGTCGAGATGCTACGGTTATACACGAGACGTTAAACGAACAAGCCGAGATGATATGGTTGTAAATGAGATGTTAAACCAATGAGACGAGATGCTATGGTTATACACGAGATGTTAAACGAACGAGCCGAGATGATATGGTTGTACACGAGATGTTAAACGAACGAGCCGAGATGATATCGTTATACATGCGATGTTAAACGGATCAGTCGAGATGCTACGGTTATACACGAGATGTTAAACGAACGAGCCGAGATGATATGGTTGTGCATGAGATGTTAAACCAACGAGCCGAGATGCTATGGTTTTACACGAGATGTTAAACGAATGAGTTGAGATGCTACGGTTATACATGAGATGTTAAACAAACGAGCCGAGATGATATCGGTATACATGAGATCTTAAACGGATGAGTCGAGATGCTACGGTTATACACGTGATGTTAAACGAACAAGCCGAGATGATATGGTTATACACGAGATGTTAAACGAATGAGTTGAGATGCTACGGTTATACATGAGATGTTAAACGAACGAGCCGAGATGATATTGTTATACATGAGATATTAAACGGATGACTCGAGATTCTACGGTTATACACAAGATGTTATACGAACGAGCCGACATGATATGGTTGTACATGAGATGTTAAACCAATGAGCCGAGATGATATGGTTATACATGAGATGTTAAACATATGAGTCGAGATGCTACGGTTATACACGAGATGTTAAACGAACGAGCCGAGATGATATGGTTGTACATGATATGTTAAACCAACAAGCCGAGATGCTATGGTTATACACGAGATGTTAAACGAACGAGTCGAGATGCTATGTTTATACAAGAGATGTTAAACGAACGAGCCGATAGAATATCATTATACATGAGATGTTAAACGGATGAGTCTAGATGCTACGGTTATACACGAGATGTTAAACGAAGGAGCTGAGTTGATATGGTTGTACATGAGATGTTAAACCAATGAGCCGAGATGATATGGTTATACATGAGATGTTAAATAGATGAGTCGAGATGCTACGGTTATACACGAGATGTTAAACGAACGAGCCGAGGTGATATGGTTGTACATGAGATGTTAAACCAACGAGCAGAGATGATATGGTTATACACGATATGTTTAACGAACGAGCCGAGATGCTACGGTTATACATGAGATGATAAACAAATGAGCCGAGATGATATCGTTATAAATGAGATGTTAAACCAATAAGCCGAGATGATATGGTTATACATGAGATGTTAAACGAACGAGCCGAGATGATATGGTTGTACAAGAGATGTTAAACCAATGAGCCGAGATGTGATGGTTGTACACGAGATGTTAAATGAACGAGCCGAGATGCAACGGTTATACATGAGATGTTAAACGAACGAGCCGAGATGATATCGTTATACATGAGATGTTAACCGGATGAGTCGAGATGCTACGGTTATACACGAGATGTTAAATGAATGAGCCGAGATGATATGGTTGTAAATGAGATGTTACGGTTATAAACAAGATGTTAAACGAACGAGCCGAGATGATATGGTTGTACAAGAGATGTTAAACCAATGAGCCGAGATGTGATGGTTGTACACGAGATGTTAAATGAACGAGCCGAGATGCAACGGTTATACATGAGATGTTAAACGAACGAGCCGAGATGATATCGTTATACATGAGATGTTAACCGGATGAGTCGAGATGCTACGGTTATACACGAGATGTTAAATGAATGAGCCGAGATGATATGGTTGTAAATGAGATGTTAAACCAATTAGCCGAGATGCTATGGTTATATACGAGATGTTAAACGAACGAGCCGTGATGATATGGTTGTACATGAGATGTTAAACGAATGAGGTGAGATGATTTCGTTATACATGAGATGTAAAACGGATGAGTCGAGATGCTACGGTTATACACGAGATATTAAACGAACGAGCCGAGATGCTATGGTTATACACAAGAACTTAAACGAATGTGCCGAGATGCTATGGTTATACATGAGATGTTAAACGAATGACCCGAGATGCTCCGGTTATACACGAGATGTTAAACGAACGAGCCGAGATGATATGGTTGTTGATAAGGCGAAAAATGAACCGTTTTTAGGGGGTCATTTAAGCTCGGAATTGAATTTATTTGATCAAATATTGCCCTAAATCATTCCTTTTGTGATTTTAGGTACTTTTGGAGTGAATTCTGGAAAAGGAAGCTTTTTGGACGTTTTTGGAGCATAAAATTGAAGAAAACGGCAAAGTCTTAATTTTCCTTGCTGGGAACAGCACCTGACGGCGTCAGGAGGCTTTTTATAACGGCGCCAAAATTAAAAGTGGTGATGGTCCAGAAGAAACGTGACGGTGTCACCCTAGGCTGTCACGTGTTAACTTGTCAAAACTTGCGCGCGGTGTTGCTGATGTTGTTTTGGTCATTACTTTTGCATACGAACTTGGATTTAGGTGATTCAAAAGCCCACGTGAAGAGGACGAAGAGATCTACAATTTAGTGAAGAAAATTTGTTCTTGACGCCGTCTTGGTTTGGCTGACGCCGTTGATGAGGCGAAAAATGAACCACTTTTAAGGGGTCATTCAAGCCGGAATTGGAATTTATTTGATGAAATATTACCCTAAATCGTTCCTTTTGTGATTTTAGGTACTTTGGGAGTAAATTCTGGAAAAGGAAGCATTTTAGGCATTTTGGAGCATAAAAGTGAAGAAAATGGCAAAGACTTAATTTTCCTTTCTGGGAACAGTGGATGACGGCGTCAAGAAGAAAATCTTGACGGCGTCAAGAATAAAAGTGGTGACGGTCCAGAAGAAACGTGACGGCTTCACCCAAGGCCGTCACGTGTTAACTTGTCAAAACTGACGCGCGGAGTAGCTGATATTGTTTTGGTCATAACTTTTACATACGAACTCGGATTTAGGTGATTCAAAAGCCCACACGAAGAGGACGAAGAGATCTACAATTTGGTGAAAAAATGGTCGTGATGCCGTCAAGAGAAACGAGCTGACGCCGTCAAGATGGGCCGACATAAAACTGGTCTATAAATATAACATCATAACTTCACTTTTTGTAAGCCTTAAACCCTAAGGTCGATTCCTTGGTTTAGGTGGGTGTTTTTCCAGCAAATTAGAGGGTTTCAATCACTCCATAAACATCTTGTAATGGTTTGATGATTCTATCTTAATTCGTGTCTTCAATTATCATTATTGTTGCTTGTTCTTTATTAATTATGCTTGGCTAATTCACCTTGTGTCTATTTATGATTGTGTGAAACTTGTGTATAATTGATTAGATCTCATTGATTTCTTGTTGATGTTTGTGTCTATCTCCATCAATGAGGGCTTGTTGATGTGTGTGTCTATCTCCATCAATTAAGGCGTGACAACTTCAATAGATCTAGTTGGTTTAGTTTATAATTCTTATTTCCTATTGATTCTTGTTTTGATTGAATGTCTCATCAATGTTAGGCTTAAGAAAACTGGCAGATCTCCATTGCGTAACTTGCTTGAACGTCTTAAGAAACATGAACCGATGTGTACTAGGTTTTTATGGTTGTATTTAATGCATGAGCGAATTCTAGTGATCCCATGTTAGGAGCTTCTTAGCCAGCTCGGCATAGGAGTGAAGTAGGAGCTTATAGGATTGGGGAAGTAAGTGTAACACCCCCAAAATACCGCAGCGGAAGACTGTGTCATAGGGGTGCTACTTCATAATACAAAGTACAAGTTATAGAAAACGAACTCTAAATGAGACATTTTGAAAAGTTACCATTCGATTAATGAATTCAAAGTTACAAACATGAGATTCCAAAGTATGATACATAAATGTATACAAAGTGTTTTGAATGGTAAATGATAAAAGCGTAAGTCTTCAGAGTATGCAGCTTGACTCTAAGTTCCTCGCACTAGCTATCGCCTTACTAACCTGAGATAAACATGCTAAAGTGTCAACACAATGGTTGGTGAGTTCATAGAGTTTGTCTTAAAATAGTTGAAAAGCCTTAAAGAATGTTCAAACAGCAAAGGCATTGAGAATCCACTCAGTTACAAGTCCCGCCATAAGAGACTTGTAACCTGTGTGTTCACAACCCACTGCTAACATATAGTATAATAAAGACATGTATAAGTTCATCAAGATAATTTAAGCAATTAGAAGTGAGTCTCTACTTCATCTCCGAAGACCTCACTTTGGGAGCCAATTCCCAAAGACAACTGGGAGTCAATTCCCAAAGACAAGTGGGAGCCAATTCCCAAAGACAACTGGGAGCCACTTCCCAAAGATAAAAGACAGTCATGTATGTATTAAATCAAGTATAATGCCATCAAGTATAAGACAATCAAGTATAACACAGTCACGTATAAACGTTTTGAGTATTTGTACAAGTAAGCAAGTAGTTGAGCATGTATCCCCCCCAAGAGTTTAAAACAAGTACGAAAAGAGTAGGGGCTATGACTCACCTTAAGTCTATGTAGTGAGTAATGAAAATGGTAGTCGAATCGCGAAAGTCTCTAAGAGCAGCCTATAATAGAACGTTGCGACTTAGGTTTGGAGTAACGTCTAAGAATACGACGAATTGCCAATATATGTCTTGCATAATGTTCATGATGTAGTACTTAGTATATAGTGTAAGTCGTTGAATATAAGTGGTCTATGAAACATGTATAGGTTGTAAATCTCTTACTACCGTTCGGGCCGACATAATTCAGAAGTCATGGAGTAAACGTTCGAGGAGCCAGGACACTTTAACTCGTAAATCCACAACTCGTCTCGACGGCTTACTCAATGAACTCCTCACATGAGGCTCCCTACTATTGTAGTATTTGATAACATATATATATATATATATATATATATATATATATAAGCTTTTTGATCTTTAATAGTTATATGGTCTTTAGCCGTGGCTTTGCCGTGACCTTGGTCATTGTTACCATGATCTTGAGACTCAACCTTGGCTTTAGCCATGGTTGTGGTCTCGGATTTAGGTCATTAGACCTCTTGGTCTCATCTAATTATAATGATTATATAGTAACTTTGGTCTAAAAATGGGCTGTTAAGAATTTGAAGAAATTTATCACTCAGAAAGCGTTTTCAGGTCTCGAGCTTCTTTATTCCTGAACGAAAACGTCGTTCCGGACAACTTTCGTGTTTTAACTTTTTGATGAATCGGACCAGAAGTGGGACTTTCAAAATCATAATTTGATCAGAATGCAATTTAGGCAGTTTTGCCGTTTTGGTTTCGCTAACTTCAAACGGTCATAACTTTTGACTCGTGTACTCGTTTTGGGTGATTCAAATTGCTATGTTTTCCTTGTTAAGTCCTCTTTAACAGTAAGTAAGTGTCAAATATCAAAGTTATACTATTGTGGTCGTGGTTTTCCATAAAAATCACTAGTTTGCTTGTTTACTTGTCATAAGTTAACATATGTATACCAATACTCGTTTTATCCATTTTTAAACATCATGAACACAATACAAAGACCATATATAGCATGAAAGAAACATAATAAGCATGAAATGATATTGAGCAAGAAAGTGTAATAGGGTTTGCTTACAACTTTTGGCTTTCTAAAGAAAGGAAGTCAAGTTTAGAACTAGGACACTAAACCTAAGCTTGTAAACCCTTCACCATAACTCTTGTAACCCTTGCTAGCCTTGATCTAACCCTTGATAAAACCCATTAACTTCAGCCCCTAATCACCTTGTGTAGCTCCTAATTCAACCATGGAATCACCAAACAAACTTAAGAACTAGGTAGAGAATACTAAGACCTTGAACTTTGTAGTGTAACTTGTAGTTTGAAGATCAAAGGATCATGGAGCTAGGGATTGTGTTGTGGCGTTTTATTTATGAAGAAATGATGGAATGAGCTCTCTATTTATAGCATGAAGAGGAGGTTAGGAAGCTTACTAGGAAACTACATAAACTTGGTGACCAAGGTTAACTTGGAGCCAAAGTTGTAATTAAGTAAAGAATCAATGGTCAAAATTTAACCACAAGTGTGAACCCCCCCCCCCCTAGTGGCGGTTTGAATGAGGATAAGGTGACTAGATGATGACTCTTGGTCTTTGGATGATAATATCCTAAGTATGTAGCTAGTTTTGGACCCGTAAATTGCTAACCGTAAGTTTTTAGGCCACGAAACGTAAAACCGGGTATCCTAAAATTATGAAACTTATAAATATGGTTAAACATGTCAATATAGTCCATAATAAAATATAAAATGAGTGGTAGGTTCTATCGGGTGCGAAAACCCTGCTAAAAACTGGAAACACGGGTCTAAAACGCGCAATTCGCGTAAAACGCTGAACTGAAAAACGTAAAATTCCGAAACTTTTGGAATTGTCCTAAAATGAGAGAAAATCATATTTCTATTGTTAATAATGTTTTATGGACATATCGGGATGCTAGAAGGACGTTTAAACCTAAAAGTAAATCTCGGACACGGCTTTGTGATTTTTGAAGAAATGATCCGATGAGCGTCAAACTCTCGGAATATCGTTAAAATAGTTTAACTTACGAGAATATGAAATAAAAATTTCTGAGATGAATAGTGAAAAGTGAATAGTAAAAAGTGAATAGTAAAAGTGAATAGTAAAAAGTGAATAGTGAAATTTTCGGGAATAAAAGTTAACCTGAAATTGCGAATTGTTACAGTAAGTACGCCACCCCATGAATGGTATTAAGGAATACAACCCGTCAATTAAAACAAGGTGTGACAATTCAATAGGTAGAATTGGATAGCTAGCAAGGAGTAACATATCATGGGTAGACATGCTTCACTTACCTTGTAGAACCCTAGTTTACTTTTCTTGTTAATTATTTTAATTAGTAGTTTTTGGGTTAGTTGATTAGCGACTAATTCTGCCCCTCCTTCCAATACCCGAGATTTATACTTGCTTTTCATAAAATATAAAAATACAAAAAGAATCATCCTTCATCTTTAAACCTAGTTAGATTAATTTCAATCCTAGCGACACTATTCCTGAGTTGAACGATCAATCCCTCGGTACTTATCACTATACTATACTACAACGATCAGGTACACTGCCTGGTGGGGGTTGTAAGCTTCTCGAGATCCCTCGAGAGGTAAAGCCTGGTGCAATCCCTACGCATCAAGTTTTTGGCGCCGCAACGTAGGGAATAGTTATTGTCTAGGTTAGAATCTCTTTTTATTAGGTCTACTTGCTAGATTCCTTTCTAGTAAGATTTTATTTTTATTTTTAGGATCTCTTTAGTCTATTTTATTTCTTCATGTTTTTGTTCATAACTCTTTACCATCCGACATCATGGAAGGTGGTAACATCTTTGAACCCGTTATCCCACCACAACAAAACCCACCACTAGCCAACCAACCTCTTAGGCCCCGAACCTTAGGAGAGTATTCCCGACCTAGCCACCAAGGCTACCGAAACACCATTGAGCTCACCCAAGGAGCCAATGTGACCCCCTTGCGATCCGACACCATCCGGTTGGTGCAAAGCGGATGTGCATTCCATGGACTTCGTTCCGAAGATCCAAACCAACATCTCAAGGACTTCCTCAAAATCGTAGATTCTATAGACTTTGATGTTACAACTACAGAGTCAACCCGATTACGCCTATTCCAATTCTATCTACGTGATCAAGCTAGTCAATGGCTTGAGCATTTACTCGCGGGATCCATCACCTCATGGGATGATCTCACCACTCGTTTCCTTGCTCAATTTTTCCCACCGGGGAGAACTACCAAGCTTAGAAATGACATCTTGATGTTCCAACAACGTCAAAATGAAACTCTATATGAAGCATGGACTCGATTCAAGGACTTACTCCAAAAAGTCCCTCATCATGGCATAGATCTTTGGCTCCAAGTCCAAATCTTCTATGACCATGTCGATCTCTCTACAAGGCGAGCCATTGACCAATCGGCCGGTGGTAAGCTACGTGATCTAAGGGCGGAACAATCATGGGAACTCATAGAAGATCTTACTCTCTATGACAATGAAAGTTGGAATGATCCCCGTGATTTGAACAAAACGGTCAAGGCGATATCTTTGCCTTCGAACAACTCTAGCACTCCCGACCGTAGGATCATGGAACTTGAGGACCAAGTCAAGTTTCTCATGAAATCTTACGAAGCTCCTAAGCCTTCAAGCCAAGTGAACAAAATCACTTCTTCATGCGAATTATGTAGTGGTCACCATGACACTCGTGATTGTGTGGAACTCCCCGGAACAGCTTTTGCGGACTACGCATCCTCGCGTACCGATGAAGCGGGAGATAAGTGGTACACTTTCAAACCCGAGCCAAACCCTTACGGTGATTCCTACAACCCCACTTGGAAAAATCACCCAAACCTTAGGTGGAAACAAAACCAATCCAATTCTTCTAATCCGCCTAATCGTTACCAACCAAACGGTCCACCCTCCAACCGTGCTTTCAACAACAATCATTCTAACAACTATGGTAGTACCAACAATCTTGAAGGATTGATGTCTAAGTTCATGGAATCTCAAGAAGCTCGCATAGCTAGGTTTGAAACCGAATTCAACCAACAACAAACGGAGATGACCAACAAGATAGACAACTTGTTGAAAGCCCTCAACAACCAAGCGTTAACTACACCTAGGAAGGACACTAGGGATGCCAATAACGGAATCCAAATTAAGGACCCCTCATCATCCAAACATGTCCACTTTGTCAATGTTGTCACCATTAAGCCAAAAGATAAGGATATAGAAGAAAGTGACAAAGATGAAGTTGAAGTAGAAACCGAGACTAGGGATTGAATTAGGGAAGTTGAGGTTAATAAGGGAGAGGAGTTAGAGGAAGTAGAGACTATAGAAAAGCACTTTGATAAGTTGCCCACCAAGGAAGAACGGGAATACCATAAGGATTTATTCGATGACCCCGAGACACCATATATCCTTGGCACACCCCTTATCAAAATGGGAGACCCCTCTAACATCAATATACCATGCAACATCGGGCATGTGCATATATGGAAAGCTTATATCGATCCTAGATCTCCTGTAGACATCATGACTAGGACTTATTACAATTGGGTGATGAAGAAAAAACTTGATTATAGGATGATGCCCAATAAGAATTTGATAAGTAATTTTGTAGGAAGAGTGAAGGGATTGCATGTGATTATAGGTAATTTCACCTATGAGATCGATTTTATGATAGTAGAAGACACTCGTCCGGTGATAGATGATTGCCTAAGCCAAGTAATATTCGGAAAACCATTTGTTGAGGCCACTAAGATGAGTTATGATCCTACTTTAGGGATAGTTAGGTTCAAGGAAGAGAATGATGAGATTGCCTACCAAATGCCCTACAAGATTGAGCAATACCGCCTTGTCTCTAACATAGAAAAGGAACACAAACAAGCGGCTTATTATAGGAATGATGAGGATAGACGTAGAGGAGTAGAGTATGTGAAGAATAGGATGCTTGGTTTCTACAAAGAATGCTTGCAATTAGGTCCGGAGTACAAAACTGGTTTAGAAGACGACCTAGAGAGTGAAACCAATGATGAGGTCACGTAGTAACCCATGACCTTGAGTCTAGATACAAGACTCGTAAATAAAGAAAGGCGCTTCTTGGGAGGCAACCCATGTTTTGTGTGATTTTTATTTTGTTTGTTTGTTATTTGCTTCCATATGCATGCTTTATTTTTATTGTTGGTAGATCATGTTTCAAAAGTAAAATAGTGAAAATACTTTACCTTGTTGTTTGGCCTAGTCTTAACTACATCCAAAGGTACTTTTGCAAAAGATAAGTGTAAGGGGAAACCCCAAATATGTTTTTAAGAAACAAAACCGATCATGATTCTCCACAATATTAAGTGAATATGTATATTCGTATTCGTTAGAGTCAAATGCTTGTATCGAGTCATAATGATGTTTTGCAGGATTTTCCAGGAAGTAGGACATAAGTTTTTCCAGAAATTTTCCAAAAACTTAACATAAAGATTTCTGCAGGTCACTTCTGACGGCATCAAGAATTAATTACTGATGGCGTCATGTGTAAAATTCTGGAAATTTTGCTAGTTTTGTTTATACCGGAGTCTTAAAGTTTTTGTTGATTATTTAGTTTTATAAACTCCAGAAAATCTACAAACATTCATTTCACAAGCATTATATCTTTAATTGTTTTGTTTTTATTCCTAAGTCTGGAATTACATCTAGTTGTGAGTTTTCTTTGTTCGGATTGATGCTTTGGGTTTTTGTGATTGTTTTCTCAGGTTTAACAGGTTATATATGACAAGAAGATGATTTATATTCTGGAAGGAAGCTTTGATTGTTCATTTTCTTGGAGGAAGATCTAACCTTGTTACCACACTATCCATACCGAGCGAATCAGGGGAGTATTTGATTTCACACTTTTACCTGTTTTTACTTTTACATTCTTTACTTGAACATTGGGGACAATGTTCATCCTAAGTGTAAGGGGAGGGTAAAATGATGATACCTTACAAATACACTTTCGCTTGAGATTGTTTGTTTGATAGTAGATGTGTAATAAAACTATGATAAATACTTGTTAGTGTAATTTTAGCGCCAAATTTAAAATTTTTTACAACATTTATGAGTGAAACTTTAGCCATAGCAAGCATCTCATGGATAGGAGATTGTATGACTAGCACAAAACCGTACCATTCAAAAAATTTTCCACCCAAATATGTGAGGTTCGCCTTTATATTTGATAGGAAAAGCATTTACTATTAGTGCTTATGAGTGTACCGGTAGCATTTAGATTCTAGAACATGCGTTAGTGATGCATCCCGAGACCGCTAGTGAGACTACATTCGTGTAGTAGGATTTACTACATGATAAGAGGCATTAGGATCACCCTTGAGTTAAACCCGTATCATAATTACCTGACCATTTAAGTCATATTAATTGGCTAGTTAAGTCAATTAATTTTTCCCACACCTTAGCGTTGTACTCATTTTTAGTACAAGAAACCCATAGTACACCCCTCCGAGCCTATCTTTTCGTTTCTAACTTTAAGCATCTTACTTAAAGGAAGAATTTGTTACACCCCACTTAAATGTACACCCAAATCACCTTAGCCTTCCGTGTATGCACTCATCTTTAGTGCATTGTTGTTACTTGTTTAAACCCTAAGTTAATTATCTAATTGATTACATGGTTGCTAAGTCGAGTCATACCCTTGTACATGTTGTTTTGGGACGATTGAGACTCATGGGTAAAGTACTAGAGTTATGGAGTAATGGGGAAGAACATCATATTATTACCCCCATATGTACGTTGATCTTAAAAGTACTCCAAGTGTTTTGATTATCTTGATTCGAGTCATTAGATTAGTTTATTTTAAAGTATGTAAAGATTCAAGTGTAAGGGGAATGTTCATTCCCTATGATGTAGTATTTTGGATGGTAGGGTAAGAGTGTATGCATTAAAAAGAATCGAAAATTTCAAGAAAAAGAATATATATATATATATATATATATATATATATATATATATATATATATATATATATATATATATATATATATATATATATAAGAAAAAGAAAAGAGAAAAACATACGGACTACCATCCCGTTTCATTCTATGTTTATTTTATGTTTTTGTTATTTTTGATTTATTAGCTTAAGTCGAGTCTAGTCTTGGCTTAGCAACGTCATATTGTACATGTAATTAACCAAGATGATTAACACGCCACTAGTAAAGATTGCCTTTATCAAACAAAACCGTGTATTCCATATCCCTACACTTAATGTTATAACCCTTTAAAAGACCTCTTTGATAGTTTATCCTAGGTGCTTACGCCATGTGTTGGTGGTTTGATCTTTTCCCAAGCCTATGGTAATCTATTTTGTTATGACAGGTAGTGAGAGATGTTTTCCATTTCCATAATGTGATATTACTTTATTACACCCGAGAGATGTGAGTATCTAAACACTATTTGTGAGGTGCTAGTATATGACCTCCGTGCTTGTCTTTGGTCTTTAGTGGAACGATTATTTGTTGTAAATACTTTTATATTAGTGTTAAATGACCCCTAACTTGTATTTTGATTAGAATAAAAGCACATTTGCTTGAGAACAAGCAAATCTCAAGTGTAAGAGTATATGATGAGGCGAAAAATGAACCACTTTTAAGGGGTCATTTAAGCCGGAATTGGAATTTATTTGATCAAATATTACCCTAAATCGTTCCTTTTGTGATTTTAGGTACTTTGGGAGTGAATTCTGGAAAAGGAAGCATTTTGGGCGTTTTTGGTGCATAAAAGTGAAGAAAACGGCAAAGACTTAATTTTCCTTTCTGGGAACAGTGGATGACGGCGTCAAGAAGAAAATCTTGACGGCGTCAAGAGTAAAAGTGGTTACGGTCCAGAAGAAACGTGACGGCGTCACCCAAGGCCGTCACGTGTTAACTTGTCAAAACTGACGCGCGGAGTAGCTGATATTGTTTTGGTCATAACTTTTGCATGTGAACTCGGATTTAGGTGATTCAAAAGCCCACGCGAAGAGGACGAAGAGATCTACAATTTGGTGAAAAAATGGTCATGACGCCGTCAAGAGAAACGAGCTGACGCCGTCAAGATGGGCCGACAAAAAACTTGCCAATAAATATAACATCATAACTTCACTTTTTGTAAGCCCTAAACCCTAAGGTCGATTCCTGGGTTTAGGTGGGTGTTTTTCCAGCAACTTAGAGGGTTTCAATCACTCCATAAACATCTTGTAATGGTTTGATGATTCTATCTTAATTCATGTCTTCAATTATCATTATTGTTGCTTGTTCTTTATTAATTATGCTTGGCTAATTCACCTTGTGTCTACTTATGATTGTGTGAAACTTGTGTATAATTGATTAGATCTCATTGATTTCTTGTTGATGTTTGTGTCTATCTCCATCAATGAGGGCTTGTTGATGTGTGTGTCTATCTCCATCAATTAAGGCGTGACAACTTCAATAGATCTAGTTGGTTTAGTTTATAATTCTTGTTTCCAATTGATTCTTGTTTTGATTGAATGTCTCATCAATGTTAGGCTTAAGAAAACTGGCAGATCTCCATTGCGTAACTTGCTTGAACGTCTTAAGAAATGTGAACCGATGTGTACTAGGTTTTAATGGTTGTATTTAATGCATGAGCGAATTCTAGTGATCCCATGTTAGGAGCTTCTTAGCCGGCTCGACATAGGAGTGAAGTAGGGACTTATAGGATTGGGGAAGTAAGTACGCCACCCCATGAATGGTATTAAGGAATACAACCCGTCAATTAAAACAAGGTGTGACAATTCAATAGGTAGAATTGGATAGCTAGCAAGGAGTAACATATCATGGGTAGACATGCTTCACTTACCTTGTAGAACCCTAGTTTACTTTTCTTGTTATTTAGTTTAATTAGTAGCTTTTGGGTTAGTTGATTAGCACCTAATTCCGTCCCTCCTTCCAATACCCGAGATTTTTACTTGGTTTTCATAAAATATAAAAATACAAAATGAATCATCTTTCATCTTTAGACCTAGTTAGATTAATTTCAATCCTAACGACACTATTCCTGAGTTGAACGATCAATCCTCCGGTACTTGTCACTATACTATACTGCAACGATCAGGTACACTGCCTGGTGGGGGTTGTAAGCTTCTCGAGATCCCTCGAGAGGTAAAGCCTGGTGCAATCCCTACGCATCAGCTGTCAAGATCGGGTTGACAGAAAATCTGCCTATAAATATAACCTTATAACTTCACTCTTTGTAAGCCCTAAACCCTAAGGTCGATTCCTGGGTTTAGGTAGGTGTTTTTCCAGCAACTTAGAGGGTTTCAATCACTCCATAAACATCATGTATTGGTTTGAAGATTCTATCTCAATTATGTCTTTCATTATTATTGTTGTTTGCTCTTCATTGATTATGTTTTGCTAATTCACCTTGTGTCTACTTATGATTGTGTGAAACTTGTATATAATTGATTAGATCTTATTGATTCCTTGTTGATGTTTGTGTCTATCTTCATCAATTAGGGTGTGACACTTCGATAGATCTAACTGGTTTAGCTTATAATTCTTGTTTCCTATTGTCTCTTGTTTAATTGAATGAATTCGATGTTAGGCTTAAGAAAACTAGTAGATCTCCATTGTGTAACTTGCTTGAACTTCTTAAGAAACATGAACCGATGTGTACTAGGTTTTTATGGTTGTATTTAATGCATGAGCGAATTCTAGTGATCCTATGTTAGGAGCTTCTTAGCCGGCTCGACATAGGAGTGAAGTAGGAGCTTATAGAATTGGGGAAGTAAGTACGCTACCCCATGAATGGTATTAAAGAATACAACCCGTCAATTAAAACAAGGTGTGACAATTCAATAGGTAGAATTGGATAGCTAGCAAGGAGTAACATATCATGGGTAGACATGCTTCACTTACCTTGTAGAACCCTAGTTTACTTTTCTTGTTAATTAGTTTAATTAGTAGCTTTTGGGTTAGTTGATTAGCAACTAATTCCTCCCCTCCTTCCAATACCCGAGAATTTTACTTGCTTTTCATAAAAT
Organism: Artemisia argyi; assembly: GCA_030686995.1. Classification (NCBI taxonomy): domain Eukaryota; kingdom Viridiplantae; phylum Streptophyta; class Magnoliopsida; order Asterales; family Asteraceae; genus Artemisia; species Artemisia argyi. The sequence continues at coordinate 168,910,399 of CM060703.1, forward strand.
ATAAAAAACACAAAAAGAATCGTCCTTCACCTTTAGACCTAGTTAGATTAATTTCAATCCTAACGACACTATTCCTGAGTTGAATGATCAATCCCCCGGTACTTGTCATTATACTATACTACAATGATCAGGTACACTGCCTGGTGGGGATTGTAAGCTTCTTGAGATCCCTCGAGAGGTAAAGCCTGGTGCAATTCCCACGCATCAAGTTTTTGGCGCCGCAACCCGGGGAATAGTTATTGCTTAGGTTGGAATTTATTTAGATTAGGTCTACTCATTAGATTCCTTTTTAGTGAGATTTTTTTTATTAGCTTTCTCATAGTCTATCTTTTCTTTGTGTATTTGTTCGTAGAAACCTTTCCATTAACTCTTCCGTTCACCATTATGGAGAATGCGAATCCACCATGCTACCGACCACAAAACCCTTTCACTCCTAATGACATCTTGATGTTCAAACAATATCGAGGTAAACCTATTTATGATGCATGGACTCGTTTTAAAAATTTACTACGAATAGTCCCTCATCATGGTTTCGATCTATGGTACCTAACTCAAATCTTTTACTATAGTGTCCACCCGTATTACAAAAGGTACATTGATGATTTTTCCAACGGGGACCTTAGGGAATTAAATGTTGAAGAAGCATGGGATGCCATAGAAGATTGTGCCCAATATTATTATAGAGTAGACAACCTAATAAACAACATAACAAATCAATTGACAACAAATTTAAGGATCATGAAACAAGTTTGTTAGGGGATGAATATACTCATGTTGAGATACCTAATTGGATGACACCTAATATCATAGTACAAAACAAACATATAGGTAATCTAGACACAATGGAGGATGAGGTGGACAATCCACGCCCACAAAGTACCCCACAAGTCCTACCATCATTTGAGGCACATACACCGCCCGTGACTTACCGGAAGAAGTAGAAGAGACTATAGGAACCCCAATTGAGGTAGAACCCTTGGACCAAGCACCACTAGAGGATATAGGTTTGAATACTTGTAGTGATAACCTTACTCCTAGTTCTAGGGAATTTCCTAATGTTGATGAACCGGAACCTCAACCTTTACATAACTTTCCATCCTTAGATATACATCTAGGAGACAAAAGAGGAACCGACCCACCCATCAACCAATATTATCCGGGTAGTTTTAGGATGAAAGAAGCCATTCACTCACCCCCTTCACCTCACGTGGCATATTTTCACCCTAAGGGTGTGTATCGCTACTTTCACCCACACTTAATCCTAAGTGTAGGGAAAACCTCCCCTATTTCCGTTAAATAAGGGTAGAGTCAGGCTCGTGACTCGAACAAAAACAAGCGCTTGTTGGGAGGCAACCCAACCCATGTTTTTAATTGTTTGATGTTTTTATTTTATTTGTTTGTTTGTGTCATATATGCTTAATCATAGTTGTTTAATTTTCATGTTCCAAATAATTTGTGAAAATGCTTTATTTTGTTTTTAACCTCGTCTTAATTGCATATAAAGGTATTTTACAAAAAGATAAGTGTAGGGAAATTTATATTTTGTTAAAAAGAACTAAATTCGAACATGAAAACTTCACAATTCATGATTAGCATATATTCTATCTTGTTTGTGTGTCAATAATTGTTGATATGTTTTATGAGTTCCTATTTGTAATTCATTCCACAAGTATCCTATCCTTTTGTTGTTTTGTCTTGTTTCTATTTCTAAGTCTGGAATTACATCTAGTTGTGATTTTTGTTCGGTTTGATGCTTTGGTTTTTGTGTTTGTTGATTACAGGACAAGAGGATGATTTATATTTCTGGAGGGAAGCTTTCAACGTTCATCTCTTGGAGGTAGATTTAACCATGTTGTCGCATTATCCACGGTGAACGAATCAGGAGAGTATTAGTTTCTTTCATTCTTATTTATTTTCACTTTTACATCTTTTATCTAGAACATGGGGGACAATGTTCGGTTTAAGTGTAGGGAGGGAATATTAGAAACTATTACTCCACTTGGTTTTTGTTTTGTTTGATAGTGAATGTGTAATAAAACTGAGAGAAATATTTGTTAGGGTAATTTTAGCACCAAATTTAAAATTTTTTGCAACATGTAGGAGTGAAACTTTAGTCTTAATAAGCGTCTCATGGATAGGAGTTGTATGACTAGCACAAAAACCATACCACTCAAAAATTTTCACCCCAAATATGTGAGGTTCGCCCTTAGATCTTTAGGAAAAAGCATTCATTGTTGGTGTTTATGCGTGTACTGGTAGTATTTAGATTCTAGAACTTGTGATAGCGATGCATCCCGAAACCGCTAGTGAGACTACATTCGTGTAGTTAGGATTTACTACATGATAAGAGGCATTAGGATAACCCTTGTTCTATACATGTAATATAATTACATTGACTTCATAGGTCAAGTAATTTTCCCACACCTTAGCGTTGTACTCATTTTTAGTACACGATACCCCTAGTACACCCCTCTGAGCCTATCTTTTCGTTTCTAACTTTAAGCATTTTACTTAAAGGAAGAATTTGTTTACAATCCACCCCAAATGTACACCCAAATTGCCTTAGCCTTCCTTGTATGCACTCATCTTTAGTGCATTATTGTTAATTGTTTAAACCCTTACTTAGTTGTCTAATTGGTTACATGGCTGCTAAGTCGAGTCATATCTTGTACATATTATTTTGGGACGATTGGAACTCATGGGTAAAGTACTTGTGTTATGGAGTAATGGGGAAGAACATCATTTATTACCCCCATATGTGCGTTAATATTTAAAAGTACCCCATGTGTTTTGATTATCTTGATTCGAGTCATTAGAATAGTTGATTGTAAAGTATGTAAAAGCTCAAGTGTAGGGAGGAAACGAGCTCCCTTTGATGTATTATTTTGGATGGTAGAGTAAAAATGTATGCAAAAAAAATAATAAAAAAAAATCGAAAAAAAAATCGAAAAAAATATAAAAAAAGAAAAAAAATAGAAAAAGAAAGGAGAAAAATATACGAGCTACCATCCGTTTCTTTTATTTATATTTAAGTCAAATAGTGTCTTGAAAATCCAAAAAGAGTCGTAGTTAGTTTAAGTTGAGTCGAGTCTTGGCTTAGCAATGCCTCATTGTACATGTAGTTAACTAAGACAATTGACTTGCCACCAGTAAAATATCCGTTTATCCAACAAAATTGTGTTTTCCATATCCCCTACACCTAACGTTATAACCCTTTAAAAGACCTCTTTGATAGTTTATCCTAGGTGCTTACGTCAAGTGGTGGAGGTTTGATCCTTTCCTAAGCCTATGGTAGAGAGTGATACTTCTCCATTACCAATTATGACATATAAATTTACAACACCCGAGAGATTAGAGTATCCAAATACTTAATGTGAGGTGCAAGTGTATAATTTCCGTGCTTATTTTGACTAAGGTGGAATGATCATTTGTTGTAATTACTTTTATATTAGTGTTAAATGACCCCTAACTTGTATTTTGATTGGTGGAAAAGCTCATTTGCTTGAGGACAAGCAAATCCCAAGTGTAGGGATATATGATAAGGCGAAAAATGAACCGTTTTTAGGGGGTCATTTAAACCCGGAATTGAATTTATTTGATCAAATATTGCCCTAAATTGTTCCTTTTGTGATTTTAGGTACTTTTGGAGTGAATTCTGGAAAATGATGCATTTTGGACGTTTTTGGAGCATAAAAGTGAAGAAAACGGCAAAGTCTTAATTTTCCTTGCTGGGAACAGTACCTAACGGCGTCAAGAGGCTTTTTATGACGGCGTCAAGAGTAAAAGTGGTGATGGTCCAGAAGAAACGTGACGGCGTCACCCTAGGCCGTCACGTGTTAACTTGTCAAAACTTGCGCGCGGAGTAGCTGATATTGTTTTGGTCATAACTTTTGCATACGAACTCGGATTTAGGTGATTCAAAAGCCCACGCGAAGAGGACGAAGAGATCTACAATTTAGTGAAGAAAATTTGTTCTTGACGCCGTCATGGTTTGGCTGATGCCGTCAAGATCAGGCCGACATAAAATCTGCATATAAATATAACCTTATAACTTCACTCTTTGTAATCCCTAAACCCTAAGGTCGATTCCTGGGTTTAGGTAGGTGTTTTTCCTGCAACTTAGAGGGTTTCAATCACTCCATAAACATCATGTATTGGTTTGATGATTCTATCTCAATTATGTCTTTCATTATTATTGTTGTTTGCTCTTCATTGATTTTGTTTTGCTAATTCACCTTGTGTCTACTTATGATTGAGTGAAACTTGTATATAATTGATTAGATCTTATTGATTTGTTGTTGATGTTTGTGTCTATCTTCATCAATTAGGGTGTGACACTTCGATAGATCTAATTGGTTTAGGTTACAATTCTTGTTTCCTATTGTCTCTTGTTTAATTGAATGAATTCGATGTTAGGCTTAAGAAAACTGGCAGATCTCCATTTTATAACTTGCTTGAACGTCTTAAGAAACATGAACCGATGTGTACTAGGTTTTTATGGTTGTATTTAATGCATGAGCGAATACTAGTGATCCCATGTTAGGAGCTTCTTAGCCGGCTCGACATACGAGTGAAGTAGGAGCTTATAGAATTGGGGAAGTAAGTACGCCACCTCATGAATGGTATTAAGGAATACAACCCATCAATTAAAACAAGGTGTGAAAATTCAATAGGTAGAATTGGATAGCTAGCAAGGAGTAACATATCATGGGTAGACATGCTTCACTTACCTTGTAGAACCCTAGTTTACTTTTCTTGTTAATTAGCTTAATTAGTAGCTTTTGGGTTAGTTGATTAGCAACTAATTCCGCCCCTCCTTCCAATACCCGAGAATTTTTCTTGCTTTTCATAAAATATAAAAAACACAAAAATAATCATCCTTCACCTTTAGACCTAGTTAGATTAATTTCAATCCTAACGACACTATTCCTAAGTTGAACGATCAATCCCTCGGTACTTGTCACTATACTATACTACAACGATCAGGTACACTGCCTGGTGGGGGTTGTAAGCTTCTTGAGATCCCTCGAGAGGTAAAGCCTGGTGCAATTCCCACGCATCACTTGTACATGAGATGTTAAACGAATGAGCCGACATGCTATGGTTATACACGAGATGTTAAACGAATGAGTTGAGATGCTACGGTTATACACGAGATGTTAAACGAACGAGTCGAGATGATATTGTTGTACACGCGATGTCAAACGGATGAGCCGAGATGATATGGTTATACACGAAATGTTAAACGAACGAGTCGAGATGCTATGGTTATACATGAGGTGTTAAACAGATGAGTCGAGATGCTATAGTTATACACGAGATGTTAAACGAACGAGCCAAGATGATATGGTTGTACATGAGATGTTAAACCAACGAGCCGAGATGCTATGGTTGTACACGAGATGTTAAACGAACGAGTCGAGATGCTACTGTTATACATGAGATGTTAAACGAACGAGCCGATATGATATCGTTATACATGAGATGTTAAACGGATGAGTCGAGATGCAACGGTTATACACGAGATGTTAAATAAACGATCCGAGATGATATGGTTGTACATGAGATGTTAAACCAATGAGCCGAGATGATATGGTTATACATGAGATGTTAAATAGATGAGTCGAGATGCTACGGTTATACACGAAATGTTAAACGAACGAGCCGAGATGATATGGTTGTACATGAGATGTTAAACCAACGAGCCAAGATGATATGGTTATACACGAGATGTTAAACGAACGAGCCGAGATGCTACGGTTATACATGAGATGTTAAACGAACGAGCCGAGATGATATCGTTATACAAGAGATGTTAAACCAATGAGCCGAGATGATATGGTTATACATTAGATGTTAACCAGATGAGTCGAGATGCTACGGTTATACACGAGATGTTAAACGAACGAGCCGAGATGATATGGTTGTACATGAGATGTTAAACCAACGAGCCGAGATGCTATGGTTATACACGAGATGTTAAACGAACGACCTGAGATGCTACGATTATACATGAGATGTTAAACAAACGAGCCGAGATGAGATCGTTATACATGAGATGTTAAACAGATGAGTCGAGATGCTACAGTTATACACGAGTTGTTAAACAAACGAGCCGAGATGATATGGTTGTAAATGAGATGTTAAACCAACGAGCCGAGATGCTATGGTTCTACACGAGATGCTAAACGAACGAGCCGAGATGATATGGTTGTACGCGAGATGTTTAATGAACGAGCAAAGATTATATCGTTATACATGAGATGTTAAGTGGATGAGTCGAGATGCTACGGTTATACACGAGATATTAAACGAACGAGCCGAGCTGATATGGTTATACACGAGAAGTTAAACCAATGAGCCGAGATGCTATGGTTATACATGAGATGTTAAACGAACAAGTCGAGATGCTACGGTTATACAGGAGATGTTAAACGAACGAGCCGAGATGATATGGTTGTACATGAGATGTTAAACCAATGAGCCGAGATGCTATGGTTATACACGAGATGTTAAACGAATGAGTCGAGATGCTACGGTTATACACGAGATGTTAAACGAACGAGTCGAGATGATATGGTTGTACACGCGATGTTAAATGGATGAGCCGAGATGATATGGGTATACACGAGATGTTAAACGAATGAGTCGAGATGCTATGGTTATACATGAGGTGTTAAACAGATGAGTCGAGATGCTATAGTTATACACGAGATGTTAAACGAACGAGCCGAGATGATATGATTGTACATGAGATGTTAAACTAACGAGCCGAGATGCTATGATTATACACAAGATGTTAAACGAACGAGCCGAGATGCTACGGTTATACATGAGATGTTAAACGAACGAGCCGATATGATATCGTTATACATGAGATGTTAAATGGATGAGTCGAGATGCTACGGTTATACACGAGATGTTAAACGAACGAGCCGAGATGATATGGTTGTACATGAGATGTTAAACCATTGAGCCGAGATGATATGGATATACATGAGATGTTAAACAGATGAGTCGAGATGCTACGGTTATACACGAGATGTTAAATGAACGAGCCGAGTTGATATGGTTGTACATGATATGTTAAACCAACGAGCCGAGATGATATGGTTATACACGAGATGTTAAACGAACGAGCCGAGATGATATCGTTATACATGAGATGTTAAACGGATGAGTCGAGATGCTACGGTTATACACGAGATGTTAAACGAACGAGCCTAGATGATATGGTTGTACATGAGATGTTAAACCAATGAGCCGAGTTGCTATAGTTATACATGAGATGTTAAACGAACGAGCCGAGATGATATGGTTGTACACGTGATGTTAAACGAACGAGCCGAGATGATATCGTTATACATGAGATGTTAAACGGATGAGTCGAGATGCTACGGTTATACACGAGATGTTAAACGAACGAGACGAGATGATATGGTTATACACGATAATTTAAACGAATGAGCCGAGATGCTATGGTTATACATGAGATGTTAAACGAACGAGCCGAGATGCTATGGTTATACACGAGATGTTAAACGAACAAGCCGAGATGATATGGTTATACACGAGATGTTAAACGAACGAGCCGAGATGCTATGGTTATATACGAGATGTTAAACGAACGAGTCGAGATGATAGGGTTATACGCGAGATGTTAAACGAACGAGCCGAGATGCTATGGTTATACACGATTTTGTGAGAATATATCAACAACAACAACAACATACCCAATCCCGCAAGAGCGATTTGTGAGAATATATATATATATATATATATATATATATATATATATATATATATATATATATATATATATATAAGTTAAAAAAAATGGGGGAGATAATCCCGTGGACTTGTCGCCGGGAAAAAACATGCGGGAAAAAATCACGCCATTCTATTGGCCAATATTTTACGATAATTAAGTAGCTTCAATTATCCCGTCGACATGTCGACGGGAACGTGAAACCAAACACAGTAATTAACGTTAATCATACGTTAATTACTCTTTGATTCGTGATTTATATTATCCCGTCGACATGTCGACGGAAGCATATTAGCGGGATAATTTCGCGCCCAAGTTTGGGCAATTATTGAGGTTGAAAACTTTGACCAATATGTTCCCGTCAACATGTCGACGGGAGCATATCAACCCGAAAAATTCAACACGTTTGGCCTCGGTTGAACACTTTTTTTGTCGTTTTCTACATATTCCCGACGACATTTTGTCGACGGGACGACATTCGTCGACTGTTCTCCTGTTTCTTGTAGTGAAAGTGACACGTCATCTGTGTGCTCAAATTAACTTGCGCATCCTTTCCTTTGCGCATACACTTCTGAATGGTTGATATACTGACACGTAAAAAAGTGCAAGCAAAACTTCTTGCGCATCCCCATCCCCTCCTTTGCGCATCCTCACAATGTGAAATCCGTTCAAAAATTGTATAAAATGAGACATGATCCCACTAAAAATTTCATAGAATAAAACACAGAAAAAATAGAAACTATGAGTTTTTCTAAAAGGAAGTTTCCGCTATGCATTGATGATGGCGGCCGTCGTAGTAACGTTCTTTGGTAAAAAAAAATAATAATAGTTACAAAAGTTTCACAGAATATGTTGGCAATAAGTTCGGTTTGGATGTTACCGGGATGATCCCTTTATCATGTCAAATTCAACCTGGCAACCAAGTATATGAAGTAAACTATGGGACCACTGTATGCGCAGATGGGTTTGTGTACATGCGCATAGTGTAGGACTGTATGCATAGATGAGTTTGTGCACCTGCACATAGTGTAGATTTTGGTAATGAAAAGAATTTGTATAGACGTTTGTTATTTTAATATGTAAGTGTAAAGTTTGGTAATAGAATTTATGTTATTGGTTTAGTTTGAGAATTTGGTTTTACTAGAAACCTCGAAAAGTTCGATAATAACTCGAAGCCAACCTTTGTAAGCTTGAGAGAGACTCGTAAAACATTTCGGTAAAACTCATCTTGAACGAGCTCGGATCGAGCTTGACATTGTGTTACTCGAAAAGATCTTGACTCGGTTGCACCCGTACGTTAAAGTTTTAAACTAAGCGATCGTGTGATGTCTTATTTTAAAACATGTTCATGTGAGACATTAATGCCGGCTGCATGCATGATGAAATGGGGGGCTCCTTCATAGGTATGTCTAGTTCATGTCACATACATGAAGGCATGTCTTCTTAATGTTGACACATCATTCGTATTATTTATATAAAAAAAATTATACACAATTTATGTGGAGTTAGAGATATGTACGATTCGCTCTGACCCGGTTTTGTGAATAAAAAATCGATCAAATTATACAAGTTTGTAATAGTAAAATCCGAAAAATGAACCGCTTAATTTTGTAAAGTTAGATATTTACGGTGTGTTTATTTTCTATCTCTAGTTTTGTAAAAATTCAAAAGGGAAGTTTACTTTTACAAAAACACTTGAAAATATAAAAAACGCGTTTAATTGATGTTTTCATTTTTTATTTTGAAGAAAGGGAGGGTAGGTTGTGGGTTATAAAGGAAAACAATGAAAATAGCTAAAATTTGTTTTGTAATTTTTCTTGTTAAGTTAAGAAATATAGAATTTGTGTTTTGCAAAACATTTTGTTAGAAAACATTTATTTGAACGCGACCTCTATTTTTCTTGTTTTTTCACAAAACATTTTTTTGAAAACAACTGTGTTTTTCCACAACTGTGTTCTTCCCCAACTAAACGCAACTTTAGATGCGCAATGATTGAAAAAATTCCTAAAATAAAGGTCGAATAAAAAAAACTATACATATTTAAGGCATCAAGCCTGGAGCGGGTGGCAATCTACAACTAGAGGTGGCAAAACGGGTGGGCCGAGCGGGCACAGGCACGGGCTAAAACGGGCGCAGGCTAAAACAGATACAGGCTAAAACGGGCACGGGCTAAACGGACACATGTTATATAAATCGCTTTATAAAAGACCCAAAATGATGAAATAAATTTCTTAAATGTAATACCTCTTTTATATTTAAAAAATTAAATATAACTTTTTTTTCTTTCAAAAATGATTATAATGTTCTCCAATTGAGAAAAACTATATGCCTCTTAATGCCAATTTAACTTTTCAATAGAGTAAATATGCCTATTTCAAAAAAATGATTGATGCTAAATGTGGCCAAATCTTCTACACAATAGTCAAAATTAACCCGTTTTTTTTATTTGTGCACAAATTGCCACCTCTAACCACTTGAATAGTTGGGTATTAGCGTTGAGTTTTGTTCAACCACCGGCCAGTACTCTCAAATTTTGAAACCAAATTGTTGATCACGAGTCAGAGATATAGCAAACCAGCAAGACAAGTCATAACTTGGGAGCATTTAGTTGGGGGAAACACCTTTATTTTCTACAAAATGAGAAAACAAATGTTTTATGAAAAACAAAAAAAACATAGACCGCGTTCAAATCAACGTTTTTCAACAAAATTTTGCAAAACACGAAATCCCCTATTTCTTAAGTAACAAAGAAAACTACAAAACAAATTTTAGTTGTTTCTTGTTTTCCTTTTTAAACCACAACTCTCTTTCCTTTTGTTCAAAATAAAAAATCAAATATCAACTAAACGTGTTCTATATTTTCAAGTGTTTTATGTAGATAAATTTTCCTTCCAAATTTTTACAAAACTAATACTACCTCCGTCCCATATTAAGTGTCCACAATGGAATCTTGAAATGTCCCAAATTAAGTGTCCAGATTCTATTCTAACCAATGAGATGAGACTTTAGTGGGTATAAATTATATTTGATTGGTGGAGAGTGTAGTTAGTGGAATTTTCTAAAACTTTGTGCATAATGTAAATGGACACTTAATGTGAGACGGAGGGAGTAATAAAAAACAAGAGAATTTATTCTTCAACTAAATACACCCATAGCACAACCAACAAAACGAGTCACACCCGGACAAATGATAATGGTGTGTACTTGGTGCATCTCCGGTGCGAGATACGTATAAAAATTACCGGTCAATTTTTTTGTGACAAGTTATTTTGTGAAAGTTTTTTCGTGAACTTTTTGTAATTTTTTTTTGTTGTTGTTTTTTTGTTTTTTGTTTATTTTATTATTATCATTATTATTTTTTTTTGAACTTGAACTTTTTGTAATTAAATATAGTATTTTTGAATAAAAATAGTGTGAATATATATATACATGATTTATAAAAGTTGTGCATTTTGCTCCCTATAGTGTGAATTTATATACATGATTTAGAAAAGTTGTGCATTTTGCTCCCTCTATTCCACATCATTTATAACTATATTTAAATCAATGTTTTTTCTCTTCTAATTGTCCAAATAATTATTTTAACAACATTAGTTTGTCCACATATGTATTTGTCTTTTTAACGGGCGGTGGATTAAACACGATAACAAGAGCTAGTTAAAAAGAGGAATACACCGCAACAACAAGAGCTAGTTAAAAAAGAGACTAAACTGCAAAAAATGTCTATGAGGTTTGCCAAAATTGCAAAAAGTGTACTTGTATGAGAATTTTTGCAAAAAGTGTACCTCAGCAAGTTTCGATTTGCAAATCATGCCCTTCTAGGGGTACTGTTCATGTAGAAAAGGTTTTTTGCCTAACGCTCGTTAGGAAATCTCGTTAAGTGCCATGTGAAATGACTATTTTACTCTCATTTTCTTCACTAATCGGAATTCCACCATTTCTCTTTCTTTCCCGCCAATCACAACCAAATGTCTCAAGCACTTATAACCCCTGATTCACAAACACAAATTCTGAAACACATAATCACACATAATCGATCTTGTATCTTCAAAACGAAATGGACAGATCCGTTAACTTCAATAACCCCATCCGTCCCTGCAACAACCATCACCAAACCCGTCACATAACCCTCACCTTGGAAAACCTACATTCATCACACAGCCCTGAAAAGGAGGTTAGGATAATACCCGGTCCTGCTGGTATTGTTCAGTTGGCTAAGCATCGTAAACAAGCAGATATTAGCGAAGGTAGCCAGGAGCGTGTAATTTCGACACATGCCACTAGGCCAAAAACTGGAATTGGTTACACCAAATATGTGTGACGATATACATATAGCCACACACGATTTTTTTCATATGTGTGACTAAAGGTGGTGTGCCCATAGGGTACCTACGGTCACATGTTTTGGTTCTTTTTAGTCTCACTTAAAAAAGAGTAACCAAAACGTTAAAATGTGTGACTAAATAGGTTCAATTTTAGTTGAATTAATCAGCTTTGTGTGACCAAAAACTCTTATAGTCACACGAAGCATTTTCTTTTTGTATATTTAGTCACATACAATTAACCATAAAGTGGCCAAAAGTGTTATTAAGTGTGATTATATGGTGTTGAAAGTGAAGAAATGTATGGTTTGTGTGACTATAGATCATCCAATTGCCACATAAATTTGGTTTTCGTGTAGCCTTTTGTACCATTTAGTCACACAAATCATGTTTCTTTTGGGTATTTAGTCACATACAATTAAACATAAAGTGGCCAAAAATGTGAATAAGTGTGACCATATGTTCTTTAAAGTGAAGAAATGTGTGTTTTGTATGACTATTGATCATCAAATGGCCACATGAATTTTAATTTTGTGTGGCCTTTTGTTACATTTAGTCACACAAAGCATTTTTCTTTTGAGGATTTAATCACATACAATAAATCATAAAGTGGCCAAAAGTGTGAATAAGTGTGACCATATGGTGTTTAAAGTGAAGAAATGTGTGTTTTGTGTGACTATTGATCATCCAATGGCCACATGAATTTTAATTTTGTGTGGCCTTTTGTTACATTTAGTCACACAAAGCATTTTTCTTTTGGGTATTTAGTCAAATACAATAAATCATAAAGTGGCCAAAAGTGTGAATAAGTGTGACCATATGATGTTTAAAGTGAAGAAATGTGTGTTTTGTGTGACTATTGGTCATCCAATGGCCACATGAATTGTATGTTTGTGTAGCCTTTTGTACCATTTAGTCACACATATCATGTTTCTTTTGGGTATTTAGTCACATACAATTAAGCATAAAGTGGTCAAAAGTGTGATTAACTGTGACCATATGGTGTTTAAAGTGAAGAAATGTGTGTTTTGTGTGACTATTGATCATCCAATGGCCACATGAATTTCATTTTTGTGTGGCCTTTTGTTACATTTAGTCACACAAAGCATTTTTCTTTAAGGTATTTAGTCACATACAATAAATCATAAAGTGGCCAAAAGTGTGAATAAGTGTGACCATATGGTGTTTAAAGTGAAGAAATGTGTGTTTTGTGTGACTATTGATCATCCAATGGCCACATGAATTTTATTTTTATGTGGCCTTTTGTTACATTTAGTCACACAAAGCATTTTTCTTTTGGGTATTTAGTCACATACAATAAATCATAAAGTGCCAAAAGTGTGAATAAGTGTGATCATATGGTGTTTAAAGTGAAGAAATGTGTGTTTTGTGTGACTATTGGTCATCCAATGGCCACATGAATTTTATGTTTGTGTGGCCTTTTGTACCATTTAGTCACACATATCATGTTTCTTTTGGGTATTTAGTCACATACAATTAAGCATAGAGTGACCGAAAGTGTGAATAAGTGTGACCATATGGTGTTTAAAGTGAAGAAATTTGTGTTTTGTGTGACTATTGATCATCCAATGGCCACATGAATTGTATGTTTGTGTGGCCTTTTGTACCATTTAGTCACACATATCATGTTTCTTTTGGGTATTTAGTCACATACAATTAAGCATAAAGTGGCAAAAAGTGTGAATAAGTGTGACCATATGGTGTTTAAAGTGAAGAAATTTGTGAAATGTGTGACTATTGATCATCCAATGGCCACATGAATTGTATGTTTGTGTGGCCATTTGTACCATTTAGTCACACATATCATGTTTATTTTGGGTATTTGGTCACATACAATTAATCATAAAGTGGCCAACGTATTAATATGTGTGACCATATGCCGTTTAAATTGAAGAAATTTGTATTTTGTGTGACTATTGATCATCAAATGGCCACATGAATTGTATGCGTGTGTGGCCTTTTGTAACATTTAGTCACACAACGAATTAATTATACAGTCACCAACAAAAATCCGTAAATAATAAAATTCAAATATATCAAATTAAACAAATTCAAATACAATAAAAGTGGAATGTATATAAAATTGTAATGGCGTAAATAATAAAATTCTCATAAATATAACTTCATAGTCTTGATCTTCTGAGCAGCTTCACTTTTCATGGCAATAGAGACGTAGTTGCACTTCCCTGTTAATTTAGGTGGAACTTTGTTATGCTCACTAATCATTTGTATGGTACTTGGTGGTGTAGCCTGTAGGAAACAAAAAGCCGGGTGTATCAAATACTGAATTAAATATGAGAAATTATATATATATGTAGGTTGATAAAACAGATGCTTGTATGTACCTGATCTTCCAAAATCACTTGCTCCTTTGGCCATGCATAAAAACCACCTACTGCCTTCATAACTGTTTTGAAACCGTTACCTCCTACATCCGGTATGCAAGCTGCATCCTCTAAGGATTTATCAATAGACACTTTGTAGTAATCCTTGGGGAGTGGTTTGTTATGAATCATTTGTTTTCCATCACTCATGTATACTCTGCCCAAAGCAATAATAGTTGTTCTCTTTGAGTGCCACAGTTTGCAGTTAATTACCTAAAAAAATGATTTGTTGCATGTATGTATCAGAAATCAGTTAAACAAAATAATATATGAACATGTTTAAATACATACTTGTGGTAGTACTAGTAATGAAGACTCATCTTCTTGTGATTGGGAAGCTTGACGTGCATCCTTTCGTTTTGCTCTAGTCGTTTTCTTAGATGCGACAGATTTAACAGTTACCTATACATATAAAACACAGTAAATAAGACATGCATGTAGATTTAAAAAATCACATGTGGAAGTTTTATTACTTACACTTGTTTCCTTTTCCTTTTCCAAAGTTGGTAGTCCGTTAGACTTCTGAATGCTCGCAACTTTCTCACATCCAGAAACATGTGTTCCGGCATCCGCATCAGCACTGCTGTTTATATGATTAATGTTCACCGGAGACACCTGCAATATAAAGTGTTTAAAAAGACTGCAACAGTTTTTAAAAGGGTCAATAAAAGATGAAATGTTACTTCTGGTGGTGTCAATGGACTTGGCGTCAATGGAGTTGACATCAATGGAGTTGTTGCCAATGGAGTTGATGTCGATGGAGTTGATGCCAATGGAGTTGACGTTGAGTTCGACTGCCCCTTTTGTGCAGCCAATTGCTTCATCAAATCCTGGATTACCGCATCTTTTTCTTGACGTTGGCGTCTCTCATTTTCAAGTTCACTTTGAAGTAACACCACTCTTTCATCAGATGGTTGTTTGTTTCAAGGCAGATCAAAATACCTCCTGTAGGTTACTCCACCTCCCACTCCTCTCGCATATCCTTCCTTTTCCTTACCTAATACAACTGTCATGGCATCACTGCCATGATCAACCTTCAAGGTTCCTTGTTTGATCTTGTCCTCCGTTTCTTTCTGCACACACAATATGGGTAATAGGTTATTAATTGATCCCACTTTAATATAAGCAAGAAGACTTTTTATCCCCACTATGCACATTATAATAAAATATGCAGTAAAACTTACAATTTTTTCTCCCACAGCTCTAGTATCATCATCGTAAAAATCTCCGTCTTTATTCTTCCTTCCTGACAACTACAGCGTGGTACGCGGTGGTTCTTCATCTGGTTGAATTTCTTTACGATCGATCTTATAAACATCAAATGCACACACATAAGATAAACCAATATAAACACAAGTATGATGCTATTAAGTGCAAATGTTTCAAGTTACCATTTGATCTATCACAAGGGCGTATCCACCTCGTCCCATTCTATGCTGATAAAGAGACTTGGAACGCGCCACTTTTGTTGCAGCTGATTTCACCTTGCAACACAAAATCAAAAGGCGTTTAGATGTAGCAATGATTATATACTATATAACTAATACATATGGAAACAGCAAATGCTTGAACTTGAATAAAAAAGTACTAATTAACAGCTTGTATTCATCGTTTTGTGTATAATTTACAAAATTGACCCAATCATCGGATGATATAATTGCATCATAGTTAGTCGGGACTTCATTTAGCTTAGAAGGTGTTTCTAGGTTGGGCAATATGTAGTTTTGTGTCAATTTACTTCTAAAATTGCGTAGAAGTTGACCAAGACGATTCATTAACATTTTTCTGGCTGTCAAGTCAACATCAAAAAATCGCTGCAAAGATTAACACAATGTTCCTATATAGTTGCACATAATGTAAATGCTACGTATATATTTCATGCTATATTACTGGGTTAAAAAATAGTATAGGTTTACCGTGATTTCATCCCACATTTTGTCTCTTGCTTCTGAATCAACCTTCTTCCAGGATATAATCCTGACACCTATATGCTCACGAACCAAGTCTCCAAAAAAACTAGAAAACAATGCTCGGTGTTTTCCTGATATCCTATTCATAGCATCGAAGGTTACACTGAGCTTCTCTCCACCTGCTTTTCCATATTCCCTTCGAAACTTTGCTAACCTGGTTATGCCCCTCTTTTTGACATAACCATTTGATTGGTTGTTATCACGTTCACCATCATCAGAATACTGCTCCGATTCATATCCCAAAGCGTGGTTAGGATGTTCTTTATCAGAAAAATCAATATTATCATGATCATTCTCTTGGGTTTCCATGATTCGTCTGAAGCAATGTGTAAAAGAAAAATACTAAACTAAATTGGTGAATAATGGTTTAAAAAGTTATTGATTTAATGTTTTGAAGAAGGCTGATTTTTTGGAGAAAAAATAGGGCATATGATGGAGCAGTTTTTCGTTTAAGGAAATCACAATTTACAGAGTTAATTTTGAAAATTTTGTTTGAGAATTTAAACATTTCACGAAAAAATTTGGCTCCAAAATTTTTAATTAAGAATTTAAACATTTCATTAAAATTTTGGCTCCAAATTAACACTCATGCATATAACTTTTCATGATAGAAATTGTGCTTACACACAGTCCCAAACACCCATATATCTTCAAACCCGCTGTCCCAAACACACATATAACTGCATAAACACAAAATGGCGCATAGAAATGAACAAACACGATATGAAAAATGAGGAAAACATATAAAACATGTAGAAATGGTCTAAAACATGATTAAACGGGCGAGAACGTGTAAACACGGACTAAAACGTATAAAAACCGACTAAGAATTATAAGACGCAGGAAAAATGAGGAAAAAGTATGAAAAAACATGAAAATGACAAAAACCTACGAAAACGGATAAAAACGTGTACAGACGGAGTAATCCATGACAAAACGGGGGATAACGTGTAAACATGGACGAAAACGTGTACACACAGACGCAAACGTATCATATAACCTAAAGATACCCTAACGACAGTATGACACAGTCTTCATCATAGTACATATGACTTTACTGATTTTATGGCCTTCTCAAGTGTCAAAATTAACGTGCCCACCTTTAATAACTTTAACACACTCAGGGGCGGTTCTAGTGTATAGCACGGGTATGCAAGTGCAAACCCTAAAATTCGATGGGTAGTGTAAAAAACATAGGGGGCATACCCTTCAAGGACCCTTCGAGGACCATTCGAGCAAAAGTGCATACCCTATTTTGAAATCATAGTTCCGCCACTGAACACACTTCATATAACCTTCACAATATAACTATACACATACCAAGTCTATGCAACCCATGGATGACCGGTGATAATGGCTAATTCACATGGTAGGTCATTGGTAGTAGGTTATAACTGGTCACATTCATTAATGGGTATTTGACATCATTTGGGCATTGGGTTATAGTTGTTTTAGGGTTTCATGTTACGACATGATTCAATGAATAGTACGTATGTATAATATTATGTTATCAAAAACCCGACCGAATGGTCAAGATGCTCGCTCCCTGAGATATTCCCAGGTCGTTTTAACTGGGCTAATGTCAAATATTGATCATGTTCGTTAAGTTAATAAATAAACGAACATAAACGAACTTTTACCAAACAAATCAGGAAATGTTCAATGAACGTTCAGTTCGTTTACAGTCCTAGCTACTCACAGGATTCTAATATGCCGGGAAATAGTAATTTGTAATTTAAAGCCTAGAAATGCAAATTAACTTTTCTTAAGTCCTAAATGACTAAAAATAATTGTAGGGAAAATATTTCTATTTTTTTGACCTTTATTTTATTTTTTAATAATTAAAAACTAATTTTAAGTAATTAAATGATAAAAAATAGTAAACTGATTAAGAATACACAAGAAAAATGTGCAATAACTACTTAAAGTATTTAAGTTTGAAGCAAAAATAAAAGTGACAAACCAAGTTATTTAAATAAGCTGTAATAAGCTTAAAAGGAGAAATAAGCTAAGAGCCTAAAAAGTTTGTTTATATACAAAACAATGTAAGATATTAAATGAAGAAGTCCCAAGGGCAAGTGGTAAGTGTATAGTGTGTTGAGGCGTTCAAAAGGTTGAGGCTGGTGAGGTCTCGGGTTCGATCCTATGGTTCCCCTTGATTTCCTAGCTTCCCTTTTTATGTTTTTTAAGAAAATCTTTTTGATAAGATATTTTAAACTTTCCCTCCAATATATTCTTCAAATATATTTGTCAATTCCCTCCAATATGACTTAAGAAGCAGTTTGGTAATGTTCCTAGTTAATTGGTTTATGATTGAGCATTTTGTTTTCACATAACATGTCAATTATGCCAGTTTAACAAGATTGCATGACATACTAAATTACATTACATGCATATTCATAAAAGTAGAGTTATATATTAGATTCCATAATTGCTGAAAATAACTAATTAACACTAATTGTTCAACTTAACTAATGTATAACAGTACTAATATTGTTCAAATTTAGTAATATATCATAAGTAAAATACCCCCAAATGAATGCATGTTGACAACAAACATAACTGACAAAAAATTATATACTTAAGGGGGTATTTACTAACAAAAAATATAATAAATATTGTTTGAGTGCAAATGAAGCAGAAATTGTTTGAAGCTGGACACATCAGCACAGATGAAACACGGGATACACAGAGTCTTGCAAATTATCACCACCACTGCCATCAACATTTAAATACATGAACTTGAACCTGATCAGCTTGTTTGTTGCGAAAGAGCAATCAGCGGCAAACTTCCTCCACTTCCCGTAGACAGTCACACCACCGGGCATCTCAGGATCGTCTTTGTGTGGCTTCATCGTCATACTCATGAAACATTCGACACCACGATGTCTCATGAGGACCCTCCGGTATGGGTGGATAGGATGCTGCAATAGGAAATCTGCCGGGATATCCTGCAGTTCAAATTACTAGTAAGTATATAGTTTGTTCCAACTAATTAAACAAAAGTAAAGAATATCTATGAATGCTGAGATACGTACAAGTTCTTGATTCACTCGAATTGTTGACAATCTCTTATAGAATGCATGACCTTCATCAAAGTGGTCTTTATGTGAAGGCCATTGGCAAATATGCTTCAAGCGATTGTCATCTATAAAGAATTTTAATTATAATCACTTAATAAATCAATGACAGATATAACGTGTAGTATGAAAGTATTTGGTAAATGTTTACCTCTTTCGGTCAATAACAAACCGGGATGATCAGGTAGCAAGCTGGTGGCACCAAGGAAATGCGCGTCGGTAGTTAGACTACCTTCACGACTGAAGCCGGTAAGCAAAAACTTTGTTGCGCGCTTCCTTGTGAAGATGAGAATCATTCCAGCTTTTAAACCAACTAATTCTTCAAGCTTGTTCCAATCATCGGGGTCCAACTCATACAGCACCTGGCCGTTGGCTCCTCCCTCTTCAACAGCTATCAAAAGAACATCAAAGTTTTCCCCGTCTACTTTGATTGTAATCTGCTGTGCATTACCTAAGCCACCAAGGAATGCAGCTGGTAGTGTCTGCAAATAAACTTTAAGAGTAACCTTATTAGCACATTAAAATTTAATATTTATTGACTTATGAAATCACATGTTTGACATAAGATTAGTAAATTATGAAGCTCTAATAACTGGATCTGATCATAGAAGGAAAAAACACGAGATTGGAACCTTGAAACCCGACCGGCATTCATGTGGTAGCCACCAAATTCAGCTCCATCTTAAGTGTATCCGGTAACAAAGGAGCAGTCATCACCTTCCTCAACGAAATGCAACAGCCTAACATCTCGACTCAGGTTTTCCAAAGCAAACCTTCTCCGTCTCTCTCATGTAAGCACAATGGGGCGGTTAGTTTGAGTCTCTATTTGTACTCTAAAATGAACTCGCTGAGCGCTTGTGATGTAAATCTCCCGCCTTCCATGGTAACATGATTCGGCGTAGACAGGTGGAAGTTCCTGAAAGCATTTCAATAATTGATTTGACATTCATTATACAAGCATTTATGGTATAAAATGTAATTAAGGCGTATGTGTGAGATACCTGAGAGTCCGGGAACGTGTTTTGGTTTAAAGTTATCACAAATTCAACGGCCATATTTCTACACAAAAACATGGCACATGTTAAGGTAATACATTGTTTATACTATAATATTCAAACACACATAAAATATTGATGTATCATAAACGAAAAACAGGGCACATGTTAAGTTAAAACAGGGCACATAATTGGCAACCTATAAATTTGCATCCTTACTTGCTAATGAAAATTTGCTAATGGAACCCAAATGGATCAACACACAAATACTTTAACATTCTCCCTTTAAAGTAATTCTATATAGACAAACCGAACCCGGCCGAAACCAACTCATTCCTACAGGCTAATAGAAACTGAACCCGACCGAAAGCAACACATTCCTACAGGCTAGCACTAACCGAACCCGACCGAAACCAACTCATTCCAACAGGCTACTACGAACTGAAAAACAGTCATTCCAAAAAGGTAATACATTGCTTATAATTGACAAACATAAGTCAAATGCATATCCAAAGTGATTAATTAACTGATTATTTGTGAGAGAAATAACCAATTTTATACCACAACTTCAATCCATTCAATATATAACATTTTCCCCTAAATAATCATCAATCCCTAATAAGGTATATCATTACTAATCAACAAAGTTAATAGACTTGACATTGCAAGTATCATATTGTTAGATTCTAATTTCTAGGCTATCAACTGTGTTTGAGAGGGAAACCCACATGCAACTTCTTATGACTACAATAATGTTTATAACCATTTCACACAAATGAGTTTAAACTACAGTAACATGAACACATTATTTAATCAGAGCAATACATATAAGGTAAAGTGATCGACACATTATGAACAAGTTCGGCATAAATAACTTCAAAAAAGTTCATAAAAAAGGGAAATAAACAAGTTTACTTTGATGTTGATCAAAAAGATGAAACCCTAACCTGTTGTAGTGCAGAGATGTTGGGGGATGACGGTTTGGTTGCCTGTGTGTGTTAGTTGGTGTTTTAATTTTGTTGTGAAACCAAATGGCAGGAATTAAAGTTTACGTGACATATAAATGGGAGATGCACGCATAATTTTTTTGGGTCAAAGTGGTAGTAAATGAAATTTCTTTTAAAAAAAATAAAAATAAAATTATATTATTTAACGGAAAATCGGACGTTCGCAAATATAAATAACGTATAAAAGTAAAGCTGAAAAAAAATGTCAAAGACGTACGAAAAGTAATAAAACGTATGTAAACGTATCGAAACGAATAAAACGAAAAAAGTGCACAAGGGTCAGGTTACCGACTTACCGTGCCCAACTTATCTAACGCCACCCAAATAAAGACATATGCAAAAAGACGATAACGTAAAAAAACGGACTAAACGGGAATAAAACGTGTGAGAAAGTAAGAAAATGTATGAATCGTAAGAAAATGTAGGATAGTGTGTAAAATAGACAAAACCGTATGAAAACGGAGGAAAATGTCTAAAATATATGAAAACGGCTATAAAAGGACGGAAACGGACAAAAAAGCGTGTAGAAACGGACTAAAGCATGACAAAACGGGCGAGAACATGTACACACAGACGAAAAATGTGTACACACAGACGCAAGGTATCATATAACCTAAAGAAACCCTAAAGACAGTATCACACAGTCTTCATCATAGTACATATGACTTTACTGGTTTTATGGCCTTCTCAATTGTCAAAATTAACGTGCCAACCTTTAATAACTTTAACATACTTTATATAACCTTCACACTATAACTTTACATCTACCAAGTCTATGCAACCCATGGATGACCGGTGATAATGGCTAATTCACATGGTGGGTCATGTGTATTAGGTATTTGACATCATATGGGCATTGGTCTATAGTTGCTAAGGTTGACATGTTATGTGATGATTGAATCAATAGTATATATAATATTATATTATGATAAACGGGGGATAACGTGTAAACATGGATGAAAACGTGTACACACGGACGCAAACGTATCATATAACCTAAAGATACCCTAACGACAGTAGGGCACAGTCTTCATCATAGTACATATGACTTTACTGGTTTTATGGCCTCCTCAAATGTCAAAATTAACGTTCCCACCTTTAATAACTTTAACACACTTCATATAACCTTCACAATATAACTATACACATACCAAGTATATGCAACCCATGTATGACCGGTGATAATGGCTAATTCACATGGTGGGTCATTGGTAGTAGGTTATAACTGGTCACATTCATTAATGGGTATTTGACATCATATGGGAATTGGGTTATAGTTGTTTAGGGTGTCATGTTACGACATGATTCAATGAATAGTACGCATGTATAATATTATGTGATCAAAAACCCGGTCGACCGAATGGTCAAGATGCTCGCTCCCTGAGATATTCCCTAAGAAATGCAAATTAACTTGTCTTATGTCCTAAATGACTAAAAATAATTTTAGGAAAAATATTTTTATTTTTTTGACTTTTATTTTATTTTTTAATAATTAAAAACTAATTCAAAGTAATAAAATGATTAAAAAAATTAAACTTATGAATAATACACAAGAAAAATGCGAAATAACTACTTAAAGTGTTGAAGTTTGAAGGAAAAATAAAAGTGAGAAAACAACTTATTTAAATAAGCTGTAATAAGCTTGCTTATTTAAATAAGTAGTAACAAGCTAAAAAGGAAAAAGTGGTTAAAAGAAATAAAGAAGAAGTGTATAACGAGAAAGTCCCAGGGGCAGAGATGGTGTTGTCGTGTGTTGTTAAGTTTGAGGTGCTGTTGAGGTCATTGGTTCGAGCCTAGTTCACCCCTGACTTCATTTTTTTTTTAGACTTTTTGTTTAAGAAACTTGTTTATAACCTTTGCTACTAGTTGTTAAACGTGGCTAAAGATACATTCCCTCCAATATTTTCGTGAAATTTTTTGTAAATTTTGTAAAAATTTGAATGTATTCCCCCAAAGTTTTCATCAATCCCATTCTAAACTAATCAACAAAATTTCAAAACTCTTCCTATCACAGCCAAGAATACCTCTCATATCACCACAAATCCCGTCACCACCACAACTCTCCTGTCATAGACCCACCACACCCGTCACCACCACAACTCTCCTGTAAATTTTGATAAGTATTGTTATGTTTGTTTTATATTAATCGTTCTAACAAAATATATACGTACCCCTACAGTTATAACCATATTAGGTAATTCCACATTTGTTTTGAGACAATAACAGCTTGTAAATTATGTCACTTTCTTGGTAAATGTAGATAGTTAATTGGTTTTACAATATAAGTAACCCTGTAAAGGCTTTTACTACATGAACATGGAACAAGAATTTAGCTTCTTAATTGGTTATCCCTCCTTGACCCAAACACCCCTTTAGGAACTGTTTCATTATACTTCATTGAATTATTAGCATAATTCAATACCACATTCCATCTTTTATATATGTTCCTTACTTGGACTGTCTTTTTATTTTTTATGCTCATCAATTGGAGTTTCATTTTTTCTTTTATACTCATCAATAACTTGGGTTGTCTTTTAAACTTGCCTGCAGGGAGCACATTTATAAACATGGACAAGACTTGGATGCTAACTAAAAGGAGCACCAAATTTTATATTGATGGAGTAGAGGCGTTTATTAATTATGCAGTAGACAACTTGCGTAAGATGGGGAACATCGACCCACGAGTTAATAAACTTCATCTTAAAATGCCATGTTCGTGTACAAACTGTTGTAACCACATAAACCGAACAGTGGAGGAAGTGCAGTGGCATTTATTCAGGAATGGGATTGATCTAACCTACATAAAGTGGACCAAACATGGAGAGAATGATGAGCCATCAAAAAGTTCCCCAAAACCTGTTGACGCTACAACAGAATTTGTTGACAACACGGATTTTGCTTCATATATTCCAACAGATGGCCCAACAACGGTAGATATGGTTAACGCTACAAAAGATAATTTTGAAACAGAGGATGACCTTGTCAAGTTTCAAGAACTATTATTAGATGCACAGAAGCCTCTTTACGAAGGATGTCCCGACTTCACAAAGATGTCGGCAACAGTTAAACTACTCAACTTAAAGGGTAAGTACGGATGTTCTGATAAGTTCTTTACTGAATTACTAGGATTATTAAAAAAGATGCTACCTGCTGGTAACGAAATGGTGGAAAAAACATATGAAGGCAAAAAAGTTGTGAAGTTGATGGGTTCAAGATACAAAAAGATACATGTATGTATCAACAACTGCCTTCTTTACTGGAAAGATGACAAGGATTTGACTGTGTGTCAAACTTGTGGGACATCAAGATGGAAGGTGGATGAGAAGACACATAAAGTGTACGAAAACATTCCAGCAAAGGTAATGTGATACTTTCCAATTATACCAAGACTGCAACGACTATTTAAGATAGAAAGAATTTCAGAAGATTTAAGATGGCACGCCACACGGAGGATAACCGACGGTGTCTTACGTCACCCCGCAGATTCACAGGCATGGCGTACCATAGATGAAAAATTCCCGGCAATTGCTGAAGATCCCAGAAATATACGGCTGGGAATATTGGCTGATGGGTTTGCGTACACATGGGAAATAGGCATCACAATGTATGGCCAGTTTTAACTGTCATATACAACCTTCCTCCATGGTTGTGTATGAAAAGAAAGTTTATCAATCTTTCGGTATTAATATCGGGATACCCGGGAAATGATATCGATGTGTTTTTAGAACCATTGGTAGATGATCTGCACACCTTATTCGAAAAAGGGGTTCATACATATGATGCAGCCACAAAAGATTACTTTAAGCTACGTGCCATTGTGTTATGGACAATAAATGATTACCCTGCACTTGGTACACTATGTGGATGCCCGTACAGTGGATTCAAAGGTTGTGTGGTTTGCGGGAAAGATTAAACTGTGTTAGACTTTCTGCCTCGTCCAAGCAAACTTATGTTGGACACAGACGATATCTACCATATTACCATCCGTTCAGAAGGCAAAGGAAGGCATTTAATGGACAGCCAGATTTTCTCCCGGCTCCAACTCCAATGACCGAGGAACAAATATACAACGAGGTACAGCATATTGAAAATAAGTGGGGAAAAGGAAAAAGAACAAACAATAATGCATCAGAAAACCAAGAACATACGGGAGGCAGAGGTGAGAAGATTAAAAAGCATAAAAGAAACACAACAGACGAAGAGGGTTGTTCAAGCCAAGCAAACGGACAAAACGGTGCGTATTGGAAGAAATTCAACATTTGGTACCGAAAACTTAGGTATTGGAGGCATAATTCTGTTCCACATTGTATTGATTTTATGCATGTGGAAAAGAATGTTGCTGAGAGCCTCGTCGGAACTTTGCTAAATGTTCCAGGAAAGATGAAAGATGGACTGAATGCTCGATTGGATCTGGCTGAGTTGGGGGTAAAACAAGAGTTGTTTGCTAGGCAAGAACAAGACGGTACAAAACTACCACCAGAAGGTTACACATTAAGTAATGCTGAAAAAGACATTTTTTGTGATACATTACACAACATCAGGGTACCTCAAGGCTATTGTTCAAATTTCTCTAGTTTTGTTGGGATTCTAGATTTGATGTGACAAAATAAATAAAAGAATGAAACAAGAAGGGCTAAAGATGACAAAGAGAGAAAGCTACAAAGAATAAAGATACAGGAAATATTCTATTATGAAGAAACGATTTTATACATATTCTGTATTTTAGTTTTATACTTATCTCTTTGTAAACCCTAATATCTCTCTATATAAAGAGACATAGGGTACATGTTTTCATATGTCTTTCACAATGTAGTCGACTAAAGGTGTGTATGTGTGTGTTCTAGGGCGTGTAAACTATAAACGTCTAAAACTGGTTAGAGTTAGTTCGTATCCTCTAAGATCTGAGATGTCTTAGATCCTTGTTACATTTAGGTAACACGTTGTTATTCTGATCAAATAATAATTGGAGGTGATTGGGAAAAACCTTGTGTCAATAACTTTGATTTGTTCTTATTCCGCTGCATGTTATTATCATTGTTATTGTTTAACCCTAGTGCTCAAAACGGTCCAAAGAGTCTAATAAACTCCACAATTGGTATCAGAGCTTGGGGAGCTCGTTACCAAGGGATTCACAAGGTTTTTAGTCGAAGAATGATGCTCAAAATCGAATTTGGTTTCAATTTTCGTAACTTTTTGCAGGTCAGTTTTCAAACGGTGATATCTCCTTCGTTAACCGTTGGATCAGGCTGAAATTTTTACTGGAGCTTCTCTATATATCAAGGAAGATTTCCACCGGAGGTATCTTCAATCTAAGCTTTTATGTGAAAGTTCTGGTATGTCAAAAACTGCTGCAGACAAAGGTTTTGAAATTCGAATTTTAGGGTTTTTCTTTATATCAACTTCTTTGATTTTGGTTTCTATTACATAAATTCATCATAGAAGTTGGTTATATGATGTTTGGTGTTTATAATTCTTGAAGGAAAGCAGTTATGGATGTGTATGATCGATTTTTGGTGATTTTAGGGTTTTCGCGACACTTTAAAGTTTACTAAACCCTAATATGGTCATGAACTTTGATCGCTATACTGCTACGCTACTGCTAGTATTATCTTCATTCTGCTGCTCAAATACATTCTGCTGCTAGCATTAAATCATTTTGCTGCTACAAAGTTTACTCTACTGCTAGCTTTATGACTCTACTGCTGTTGTATTTTACTCTGCTGCTCGACACTGCTGCTTGGGAATTAATTCTGCTGCTGTGTTATTTATTCTACTGCTGTGTTTTGATGATTTAAGAGCAGTAAGGGGAAGTACATATGTTTGATTGGTTTACACACACAAATGGAGTTTGGTTTGGTTATTGTTCTTAAACGTTTTTAAAGGCTCGAATTAATTTTCTTATTGGAGAAGAGGAGTATTTGTTGCTTCTTTGATGATGCAGTGGAATTTTTCAAGGTTGTGTCTTATTATATCTTAAACGGCTGACAACGTTTAAAGGTAACTTGTTTGTTTTATACGGTGGTGACGAAGACTTGACAAATCTAGTTTTCATAGGTTAAGGGGAGGATGGACGAAGACCTAGTTAACTATCACTTGAAGGAGTTACGTTATTGTGTTCAGTGTCTCATTGAGGATGAGGATTTTGTCAAGGGATTGCGATCTACTTATATTTCTAGTTCATATAAGTTTGGAGTCACGTGGTTAGTACAAGGCATAAGACACAAGGTTGGTTTCTTCTACTTCAACATCAAATTGGTAATGATTAGTTTTCTTCAACAATATATAAAGCCTACAGATTTGAAGAATCATTTTATGTACATGCATCACTCGAGGGGAAGTCTATTCATTCTCTATTTGTTGATAACAAAAAGGGGAAGAAATATTGTGGTGGCATGGCATGACTTAAGGGGAAGACAATACTTGTTTCATTCAGGGAGATGTTTACATCTCAACTTCTCTACTTCGTCTAGGGAAGTTCGTACACGACTTTGTTTGTTTTGTCATCATCAAATAGGGGAAGATTGTTGGGATTCTTGATTTGATGTGACAAAATAAATAAAAGAATGAAAACAAGAGGGACTTAATGTGACAAAGGATGAAACTTCAAATGCAAGAAAAAGATTACTACGGATCTTTTTATTATTTAGAAATATTCTTTGTAAACCTAATCCTCTAATATATAAAGAGGATACAGGTCGTATGTTTTATTATGTCTTTCACAATGTAGTCGACTAGAAAGGTGTGTGTGTGTGTTCTAGGGCGTGTAAACTATAAACGCCTAGAACTAGTTAGTGTTGTTCGTATCCTCTAAGGTCTGAGATGTCTTAGAACCTTGTTACATTTAGGTAACACGTTGTTATTCTGATCAAATAATAATTGGAGGTGATTGGGAAAAACCTTGTGCCAATAACTTTGATTTGTTCTTATTCCACTGCATGTTATTATCATTGTTATTGTTTAACCCTAGTGCTCAAAACGGTCTAAGGAGTCTAATAAACTCCACAAGTTTGGTCAGCCTAAAGGATAGGAAGCTCATTGGCCTAAAATCGCATGACTATCACATGTTAATGCAAGAGTTTCTGCCCGTTGCAATACGTTCAATCATGCACCCACACACACGATATGCTATTATCAGGTTTTGCTTTTTCTTTAAATCGATATGTAGCAAAGAAATAATATCGCAACAACTAGATAATATGCAAGCAGAACTGGTTGTGACACTCTGCCTACTCGAGAAGTTCTTTCCTCCATCTTTTTTTGATATTATGATACACTTGACTGTGCACCTTAGTAGGGAGGTCAAATTATGTGGTCCCATATGCTTTCGGTGCATGTATCCATTCGAAAGATGTATGAAGGTTATTAAAGGACATATGCGAAACAGGAATAGACCAGAAGGATGCATTGCTGAGGAGACTATTGCGAAAGAAACAATAGAGTTTTTTAGCGAATATCATAAATCCATGGAAACTATTGGTCTCCCACATGATAAACATGAAACTGATGAAAATGAGGACGGAAAGCCATGGTCGGCTGGAAAATCAAGTGAAGTTTCTGCGGAACTCTTTCAGAAAGCACATTTGTATATAATACAGAATACATATGAAATTGTACCGTATATCGAGTAAGTTTTAATAACACATGTCTATTTCCTTACTTAAAATGATCTATCAAATATAATAATCAAACACATTGTTTCAGGCGACACAAGCAGTTTGAAAACACAAAACCCGGGTAAACGAATGGCATTTTTTAAGAATGAACACACTAAATCTTTTTCTAACTGGTTACGCAAAGAGGTAATTAATCTTATGCTATTTATAATTGACTTTTTTTTTCACTGCCATATACATAGTTTAGTTTTCACTGCCAGACATAGAATGAATGTGTGTTTGGGAATGCAATTAGGATGCCATACTAAATCCTTCCAACTTGTAATGAAATTCAGGTTGAGAGAGAGAGTTGAACATCGACAAAGAAAGTGTATCAGAAACTGTAAGGTGGATATCATATGGACCACGCGCCAGCGTAGTGAAATATGTTGCATATATCATCAATGGGTATACCTTTCGTACGAAATCTCATGAAGGCAAAGTTTACCAGAACAGTGGGGTTAGTGTTGAGGCATTAGATATGCACATATCTAAAGAAGTTGCAACCACAAGGCAAGCGTTTTATTAAGGGGTTTTGCAAGAGATATGAGAGCTAGATTACCGTTACAGGCAAATTCCTCTTTTCAAATGTGATTGGGTTAATCGCAAAGGTGGTGTGAAATGCGATACTATTCTTGGGTATACATTGGTTGACCTGGATAATTTAGGCCACAAAGCTGATCCGTTCATATTAGCCTCACAAGAACGACAAGTGTTTTATGTGCAAGACCAGTTAGATAAAAAATTGTCTATTGTGTTTAAGACACCTCCCAAGAATTACAAAGATAAGTATGATGAAGTCAATGAGGAATTTAGTACCGTCATTCACCAGCACAATGATAACATATTGCCACATGTGGATCGACGTGACTTGGGTAACGAATCACGAACTGACTACTATCGAACCGACTATGGAGGTGTTGTTATACGAAAATCTAAGTGAACCATGTTATGTAATAAGAGCTTGGGAATTGTCCAATGTATTTAGGTGTTTGTGTTATTTTATGGCTGTATAGTTTTGTTTGGTTGTTGTTTCATGTAACATTGCCTTTATGGCTCACTTTCTTAATAAATTTACCTTAATTAAGCAAACAAAAAATGTTTGAGCTGTTATTTATGCGTATTTTGTGTGACTATTGTTCATCAAATTGCAACATGAAATTGATATTTGTGTGCCGTTTTGTAATATTTATTCACACAAATTAAAGCATGTTTCTTTTGGGTATTTAGTCACACACAACTAACCATAAAGTGACCGAAATTGTAAGTAACTGTGACCATATATGCTGTTTCAAGTCAAGGAATGTGTATTTTTTATGACTATTGATCATCCAATTGCCACATGAATTAGGTTTTTGTGTGGCCTTTGGTAACATTTAGTCACACAAACCATGGTTTTGGGAGTGTATTTACTCTCATATAACTAGCCATAAAGTGACCAAAAGTGTTAATAAGTGTAACCATATGATGTTTAAAGTTAATGAATGTGTATTCTGTGTGACTATAGATCATCCAATTGCTACATAAACTTGGTTTTTGTGTGGCATTTATTAACATTTAGTCACACAAAGCATGTTTTTGGGAGTGTATTTAGTCACATACAACTAACCATCAATTGACCAAAAGTGTTAATAAGTGTGACCATATGTTGTTTAAAGTGAAGGAATGTATGGTTTGTGTGACTATAGATCATCTAATTGCGACATAAATTTGGTTTTTGTGTGGCCTTTACTAACATTTAGTCACACAATGCATGTTTTTGGGAGTGTATTTAGTCACATAAAACTAACCATCGAGTGACCATACGTGTTAATAAGTGTGACCATATGCTATTTAAAGTGAAGGAATGTGTATTTTGTGTGACTATTGATCATCCACTTGCCACATGAATTTTGTTTTTGTGTGGCCTTTGGTAACATTTAGTCACACAAAGCATATTTTTGGGAGTGAATTTAGTCACATACAACTAACCATCAAGTGACCAAAAGTGTTAATAAGTGTGACCATATGGTGTTGAAAGTGAAGGAATGTATGGTTTATGTGACTATAGATCGTCCAATTGCCACATAAATTTGGTTTTTGTGTGGCCTTTACTAACATTTAGTCACACAAAGCATGTTCTTGGGAGTGAATTTAGTCACATACAACTAACCATCAAGTGACCAAAAGTGTTAATAAGTGTGACCGTATGCTGTTTAATGTGAAGGAATGTGTATTTTGTGTGACTATTGATCATCCACTTGCCACATGAATTTGGTTTTTGTGTGGCCTTTGGTAACATTTAGTCACACAAAGCATGTTTTGGCTACACTTAAATAATGTGTGACAAACTATTTAGTGTGACTATTTGTACTCGATTTTGGCTACACTTAAATAATGTGTGACAAAATGTTTTGTGTGACCGTATATGGCATTTGGTCATACTATTAGAAGAAAATGTGACTATAAGTTTAGTGTGACCATATATGGCATCAAGGTTACTTGCATTTGTCACACGTTCCAAATGCATATGTGACTAAATGATCTGGAACAAAATCACCAGTTACGTTTAGTCACATAAGGGTCGTTGTGTGGCAATAGAGGTCTTATGGTCACATATTCGAAATGCTCAGGTGTGACTAATTCATAAATGCTGTCAATTTTCCTACCTTCAGCTACACAAATATTTGAATGTGTGGCTGTTCCAAATCGAGCATGTATGACCATAGGTCGTTTTTGGCCTAGTGTGCGTATATTAGGAAAGTTGTTGAGGATGTGGGTGTGGATGAGGATTTTTCACGTGGATCATGGCTTAGCGCGGTTGACTTTGTGAATGCTAATGGCGGGGTGGTGTACAGATGTTTAGGTGATATCAAGAGCTTTATCAATAATGGTAAAGTTGATCAAGTTGTTGCAATAATCAAGTCGTGTACTCCAAATGCCGTTGGCGATCTTTCAGTAATTCTCAATGATCTCTCAGGTTCAATACCTGGTGCAATACATCACAAAATCATTAATGAGGAGGAGGGTTATGGAAAGGATATCACTGTAGGAGCTGCTGTGATTGTTCATAATGTTTCAGTGTTTTCTCCTAATTGATCACACCATTCTCTTAACATTACAAAGAACAACTTAGTTAAGGTTTTCCCCAAGGATACACTTTATAGGAATGGTAGTGGGGTAGCTAGTGGGGGAATGTTGAACGAAGAAGAAATAATGGAATTGTTAGAAGAAGAAAAAGAACGGGCTGAACAAGAGCGGCGGAATGGGGGATATCTTATTGAGCAACAAGAACATCAAATGAGATTAGACCAAGAAGCATTGACACAAACAATGGCAGAAGAAGCAAGGGCTAAACAAGGGGAGGAACAGAGACTTAGGAAAGAACGTGAGGAGGCTTGGGAACTTAGGTTGTCTGGCTATGTAGCTGATTCATTTTTTGATTCATCGGAGGAGGAGAGATTTTAGAAAGAACCAGATGATGATTGGGAGTTAGGAGTGTGGATATGTATCGGATTCATTTACATATTCCAATAATGTTGAGTTTTAGAACTCAAATTAATGCTGCATTTGCAAACCTGCAGGGGTAGAAATAATTGTTTGTGTTTAACATTTGGATGCCACAAATTAACCCATATGTCTAGTCTAGGAGTACTAAGTTAGTCTAGTACTAAGTTCTTACCTTGTAGCAGTACTAACTTGCAATTATTTCAATGACCAAATTTGCAAAGTCTTAAGATAAGTTTGCAGCGAAAACACACGTGGCAACTGGAGAGATTGCCTAGGGAGTTTTTTTCAATTACTAATAAATTTTAAACATCTTTCACAACTTTCCCTTCCAAAAGTAACACGGCAACCGAAATGATTGCATAGGGACTATTGAGTTCATCTCTATCCCTGATGACGTATAGTCTATATATGGGCCACGAGCCCAAATGATAAACATCACTAAGGCCCAACAATCACCACCGGTGGGCTATTATAACTTAGGCCGCATTAATAATGGGATTGGGCTCACGTAGACCCAAGCCCAACCAAACTATATACGGTATAGATAAGGATCTTCTATCTATGGGATAGATATCCTTAATCCGGATAAGCACCACGTGTGTGAAGAGTAAGGAGCAAGAAACCTACGAGGATTCTGCACCTATATAAGGAACGACATAATTCTCATTAAAGGTACGATTCACAAAACCCTAAACTCTTTACGAGAACCCTAAACCGATTACTTACTCTCACGCCGGAGTCTAATCGTGGGAGACAATCCCACGATAAGCCTAACGGTGTTGTTTACTTTCTTAGTGCGCAGGTTTCAAGCATTAAGAAGCGAATTGGTACGAGAGCAAGAGCCCAAACCAGGAACGCCCAACTTTTGTATCAACAAGTGGCATCATCTGTGGGACCCACACCAAGAAGCAAGGAACTAGAATGACAAAGAGTAAAAATTCAAGCAAGCAGACTCCGCAGGTAGAAAAAACACGTGACCCCCAGAGGAAGAATCAACAAGATTCAACCCCTAGGCAGGCTTCTGGAACAACCAGTGCGCCTGGTCACCAAGAAACGGGACCTACCCAACCCCTCCCATCGGTGGAATTGCCTGTGAGAACTACCCACGTCACCACCGTAGTCCCAAGCGTTGAGGAAATCCAGCGCACCCTCTTCAACACTTCTCATCAAACGGCACTACAGTGGACAACACTGTGCCGCCGGGTGCACCTAACAGGGATAGGGCACCCAATACTGAGGCAGATATTCTTGCAGCGAATGAAGGCGCACCTGACTTAACGCTGAGTAATTTTGTATCCTAAAATTATGAAACTCTAACTGCCCTTATGCAAGAAGAAGCGAGGAGAAGGTCGAATACGAGCCTGCAAGCACGGCTCAACTTTGGTCCTGAACGCGAAGCATCACCACCGCGCCACCTACGAGGAAGACGCGAAAACAATGAAAAACGTACCACTATCCATGATAAGCTGGGTACGATATCTGACTCACAATATTCAGAGGAATATGAAGACAGCGAGAGGCTCACTAATGTTCATTCCAGACTTGGTTGTCGAGGGATACAAGATAGATTAGGACCTCAGAACTCACCAAGTGAAGGTTCCTCCAGGTCTGGGAGCAAAAGAATTCATGACAGATTAGGGAGAAGAATATCCCCAAGCGAAAGCCCCTCAAGTTCTTCCTCTGAAGGAAGCCGGCGCAAGCGCCGCAAAAGAGACTATTCCTCCTCCAATGACTCCTCGGACAACGAGGATAAGGAAATAGGACACTGGAAGTCTAGAGGAAGACGTCGTGAAGAAGAAGACGAAGACATGTCTCTTCCGTGGCGTCGCCAAAAAGTTGATGCATTCACACGACGCATCAGCGATTACTCCGATCACAAAAGGAGGCGCATGCCCACTAATGTCAAAACATATGATGGAACAGGTGATCCGAATGACCACCTAAAAATTTTCGAGTCGGCCGCCACCATCGAAAATTAGCCACAACCTGTGTGGTGCCATATGTTTAATTCCACTTTAGTAGGGAATGCGCGCACGTGGTTTAGCAAGCTGCCACAAAGGGGCATTGACGGGTTTGAAGAATTACGGAAAGCATTTCGTTTAAACTTCACCAAAGAAAGAAGTGCGCTAAAAACCCTGTCGAACTAGCCAGAGTAAAACAGCGCCAAGGGGAATCAACTAGTGCTTATGTAGAACGCTTTAAGGATGAGTGCATACATGTCAAAGCGTGTCCCGAAGTCCTTAAAATTTCAGGGTTCATGAATGGGATTAATAACCCTGAACTCATTCGGAAGCTAAACGACAAGGTTCCCCAAACCTTCGATGAGCTAATGAAGCGCAGAAGATCCTTCATACAAGGAGAAGCAGCCGCTGCGGACAGCAAAAAAGGCTACTCAAATTATAGGCAACAAGAACAGCCTAGGAGACAATCCAACGATCAGAATAGCAACCATAGCAGGAATTATCGCAGTGGAAGAGACAATGACAAATATACCCCTCTCACAAAGACTCCGAGGGAAATATTTGTAACAGAAGGTGCAAACTTCCCAAAACCTCCACCAATGCGTACTGCAGAGGACAATCGCATAGGGAATGGATACTGCGAATACCATGACCAAAAAGGCCATACAACCAACGAGTGTGTCCAGCTACGACAACTGATTGAAAAATTGGTAAGAGAAGGCAGAATGGACCACCTTGTTAAAAACATCAAAGAAGGAAAGGACAAGCAAAGGAATGGGGGCAAGAAAGAACCTCCCAAAGATAAAGCTGACATCATCTACATGATACAGTCATGGCAACGCAAGATAAAACAAAAAGTCAGTCAAAAATTCTCTCCAGAAAAAGAGATATCCATCCCTACTCTAGCTGCGGACAACGCAGTAGTAGAGTCACTAACTATTGAAATACATACGGGGGGACATGATATCCACCGCATGTATATCGATGGGGGGCATTCGCAGATATCCTATATGATCATTGTTTTAAAAGGCTACGACCTGAGTTACAAAGTCAATTGATACCAGCCACGACCTCGTTGAGTGGATTCACAGGAGAAAAGATTTGGCCTATGGGACAATTGCGCTTGCTAGTAGTTGTGGGTGACGAACAACACTCAATAGCAACATGGATAAATTTCATGGTAATCAAGTCTCCCTCACCGTACAATGGCATCATTGGGAGACCTGGAATATCATCCATGCGCGCTGTACCATCCACAACACATGGGATGCTTAAATTTCCAGTGGAGGGAGGAGTTGTCACCCTCTATAACACCACGGTACCACCAAAAGAATGCAACTCAGTAACCACTGAGTTGGAAAGTATTCCAGAGTAGCGCACAGAAAAAACACCAAACTTAAAGGTCGTTATTCACCCCGATTACCCGGATCAACAAGTTTCGATTGGAGGATCTTTATCTGACAAAGGTAAAGTAGCTGTGTGCGCACTCTTGCAAAAGAACCTAGGTATCTTCGCATGGGAACCAAAGCACATGACCGGAGTGCCACGCTCTATCACAGAACACAAGCTACAGATCCGACAAGGATATCCCCTAATACAACAGAAGAAGCGCGGCCAGGCCCCAGATCGTGCAAAAGCTATTCTGGAAGAAGTACACAAACTTGTAGATGCAGGCATCATGCGCGAAGTATACTATCACGACTGGCTTTCTAATCCAGTGATGGTAAAGAAGAGTGATGGCAGTTGGAGAATGTGCGTAGACTTCACTGACCTTAACAAAGCATGTCCACAGGACTGCTATCCACTGCCAGAGATAGACTGGAAGGTAGAATCCCTGTGCGGATATCCTTTTAAGTGCTTCCTAGACGCATACAAAGGGTACCATCAAATCCAGATGGCAATCGAGGATGAAGAAAAAACAGCTTTCCACACCAGTCAAGGGGTCTATTGCTACACAAAAATGCCTTTTGGCCTAAAGAACGCAGGCGCAACATACCAGCGACTGGTGGACACAACTTTCGAAAAACAAGTGGGTCGAAACTTGGAAGTCTACGTCGACGACCTTGTCATCAAAAGCCACACCGAGGATGAATTAGTGCGCGACATAGAGGAAACGTTCAAAACATTGGGAAAAATAAACATGAAGTTAAATCCCAAGAAGTGCACCTTCGGCGCAACAGAAGGCATGTTCCTCGGATACTTAATAGAACCTGATGGAATCAAACCTTGCCCAGAAAAAACAAAAGCTGTTATCGATCTTCCCTCACCGCGCACACTCAAGGAAGTCCAGTCATTAAACGGAAAGCTAGTTGGGCTAAACAGTTTTTTATCTAAATCAGCAGACAAATCACTCCCTCTCTTTAAAACACTCACGAAGTGCACCAAAAAGGTAGACTTCCGTTGGACTGAAGAAGCTTTGCAGCAGTTGAAACAACATCTGGCATCACTCCCCAAACTTGTCGCACTAAGACTAGGGGAAGAGTCGATCATGTACTTATCTGCCACCCACGGAGCAGTTAGCGCAGTACTATTAACAGATAGAAACTCCGTCCAGATACCCATATACTTCGTAAGCAAAGAATTGAAGAAAACAGAGACTAACTACAGCGCCATGGAAAAGCTGGTCTTGGCTCTAGTATTTGCAGCTAAAAGATTGCGCAGATACTTTCAGGCACACCCAATAGCCGTAATTACATACCAGCCAATCAAACAAGTTATCTCTAAACCTGACGCATCAGGGCGGCTACAAAAGTGGAGTGTCTTGTTAAGCGAATATAACATCTCGTATAGACCGCGCACTGCAATCAAGGGACAGATATTAGCTGATTTTATTGTTGAGAAGCAATATACCGATAGTCCAACCTCAACAACCAAAACAGATCTACCGGAACCCTGGATACTGTTCACAGATGGATCCTCATGCGTGGATGGATTAGGCGCAGGCCTTATCCTTACTAATCCAGAAGGTATGGAATTCACCTATGCGCTGTGCTTCGAATTCACAGCCACAAATAATGAGGCAGAATACGAAGCCCTACTCGTTGGACTGCGTATTGCAATCCAAATGGGTGTACGCAACCTGGAGGCAAACGTAGATTCTAGGCTAGTCGCTAACCATGTGCTAGGTGAATATGAAGCCAAGGATGAGCACATGATCCAATACCTGGATAAGACCAAGTCCTTAATTAAGAACTTTGATAGGTTCACAATAAAACAAGTACCTAGAGGGGACAACAGGAAGGCTGATGCGCTTAGCAAGATTGCATCCACAAGCTTTGCGCACTTATCTAAACAGGTATTGGTAGAAACCTTACAAAACAAGTCAATCTTGGAGATGGAAGTATCCACAGTGATAGAAGAACAAGATCCTACATGGATGACACCTATCATCGAATTCATTAGCAAAGGAGTCTTACCACAAGATCATAAGGACGCTCGAAAAGTGCGGTGTACAGCGCAGCGATTTGAACTACGGGACAACATTCTCTATCGACGTTCTTTCTTGCAACCTTGGCTCCGATGTGTTGGACCTCTTCAAGTAGACTATGTACTCCTAGAAATCCACGCTGGATCATGTAGCATGCACTCAGGGCCATGATCTGTTGTAGCGCACGCTCTACGGTCGGGGTATTATTGGCCAACTATGCACCGCGACGCGCGCGATATGATAAAGAAATGCAGCAATTGCGAAGTAAACAGGCCAATTTTGCGCCAACCACAACAAGAGTTAACACCCATTACCTCACCATGGCCATTCTATAAATGGGGAATTGACATCGCAGGACCTTTTCCAATCGCAGCAGGAGGGTTAAAATTCCTCATCGTAGCTATAGACTACTTTACGAAGTGGATTGAAGTAAAGGCGGTGGTGAGTATCACGGGCAACCAGGTCAAACGCTTTGTGTGGGATAACATTGTATGTCGCTTCGGACTTCCAGGAGAGATCATATCAGACAATGGGAAGCAGTTCTGCGACAACCCATTCAAAGATTGGTGCGCGCAATTGAACATTACACAACACTTCGCTTCAGTAAAACACCCACAAACCAATGGTTTAGTTGAGCGCGCAAATCACAGTCTAGGTGAAGGAATAAAAGCCCGCCTAGACAGACATAAAGGAAAGTGGGTGGACGAGCTATCACATGTCTTATGGGCGCATCGCACTACAATCAAAACCAGTACTGGAGACACACCATTCTCCCTTGTCTATGGAACAGAAGCCGTCATACCAGTGAGATAGGAATATCAACTATACGAATAGTAGAGGTGAACGTTACAACAAATGATGAAGAACGGCGCATAGACTTAGACTTACTGGAAGAAAGACGTGAATGCGCAACTATACGCGAAGCAAAGGCTAAGGCAAAAATAAAGAAGTATTATGATGCAAAGCTCAAACACACTTCCTTCAGGCCAGGAGACTTTGTATACCGTGCCAATAATGCAAGCCACGCAGAAGACACAGGCAAGCTCGGACCCAAATGGGAAGGACCCTACAAGGTCACCGATGCGCTAGGCAATGGCGCATACAGGTTGCGCGATATGGAAGGTCACAACCTAGCGCGCACCTGGAACATCATCAATCTTAAAAGATGCTATCTTTAAGAAAGGCTACGGCCCATAAACAGACAACTTTGCACTTTAGTACGTGCCCAATAATTGTTTGCTTTTTCTTTTCTTTATTAGGAATTGTCTTTTATTTTTTCAAAAACTTGCAAGTATCAATAAAATGTTATGGTTTCTAGCTAACTCCATAACGCATTTCACTTTATTGCATAGATTCTTTATATATGTCAATATTGTTGTATTCTATTTTTGCCTACATGGCATGCATGCACTTATTAAGACCCACGAAGGCATAAAGGATGAGTAAGCCTACTAATTCACTCGTTGAGTAAGAGGGTTGCAAACCCATCAACATTGGATCACGCATCCTTGCTAAGCGCCTTACTTTTGAGACGTCGAGGTAAGTTTCCCTTGCGCGTCCCATGAAGGATGCGCAAATATCAAGTACACTGTACAAAGCTTAGCAAATAATGAGCCAAGACTCTTGGTCACATAATAAAACTTCGTAAAAAATAATGCAAGTTCAGTCTTTATCTTAAGTCATGCACTTAATTTAAACATAAAAGAGTATTTTATTTAATCTTTTTACATCAAAAGATAACTACCATAACATGCAAAAGAGACACTTTGTTATTTATACAATAAAAATCCAAGTCATAAAAGCCTATACGCTATGGCGATGCTCAGGACTATCCTCTGGAGTAGCGGAGCTTCCTGCCTCTTGAAGCTTTCTCAAGAGCAACGCATCCTTAGGCGATACGGTCGCCACACTCACAGGAATCCCATCAGACCTGGGAATATGTGCAGCGCCTACACCGCATAAGTCGGCCTTGCCCTTAATACCCTTTTTCTGGGCAACTCTCTCTGCGTGGCGCTCCAATACCTCCTTTAGAGGAATCTCCTTCTCAAGAGCAAATGGATTCAGCATGTGGCGAGGCTGCGCAAAAACAGGAACCTGCAGCTGCGACTCGTCAGGCTTGAGGAAGTAGTCTGGCTGCGCTTCTGCATCCTCCAAAATATGGCGCCCATAGGGTCAACCCCTCCATAATTACCTTTATGGGGTTATCCTGGTCGCGCTCCAACTGTGCAATATGAGAAAGCTCAAGAAGCTTCATCCCCTCCGTGGCCTGCATCAGCTCGTCATACGCACTTGCGTTATAGCTAGGCACCTCAGTCAAGGCCACGTTCAACGCCTCGGCCTCATGGAGCTCCTCCATAGCTTGCGCCCTCCCATGCTCTACGGCGCACTGCACCACCTTCCAAAAGTCCCCAACACTTCTGGAGAATCCAAGGTGCCCATAGCAGCCAAGCGCAACCCATGGCTGATCAACCACCTACATCAACAAGAACAACTTGCATTAGAAGAAACATACCAATAAATATACTAAGGCAACATTGCAGGAAAATATGTAAGGACATACCTGCGCTCAGCTATGGTAGACATCAGATGAGGGTATAACTCCTCATCATATTCTATGCTCAGGCTACGCAGCTTCTCCTCCTGCACCTGAACAATCTTCTCCATGCGCACCTTGAACTCAGCAATGTTCGCAAAATGCTCCTCCTTCTTCTCCTCAAGATACCTTACCGCCCAGGTAAGGTTGGCCCTAAACTGATGAAGTTCCCCGCGCGCTTGCTGCAGCTCAGCCATCGCGGTCAACTTCTCAGTAGTAACCTTGTTGGCGTGCACCTTGAAGGACCCTACCTCCGCCTGCGCTTCCGCCAGCTGCGCACGAAGAAGAGCTATCTCCGCATCTTTTTGGGCAAGAGTGCTACTCTCCCCGACGTATCTCGTCTTCAATTGAGCAACTAGCTCAATTTGTCGCTCAGCAGTAGCAACCAACTCCACTAACAACTGCTGCGCAGACACGTCCTCACCCACCTTCACTCCCTCCTCCTTGTTTTCATTCTGAGGAGGGACCACAGTCTCCACGAAGGCCCCATCATCCTTCGCAGCATAGTGATGCGTGGGAATCGCACCTTGCTTTACCTCTCGAGGGATCTCGAGAAGCTTACAACCCCCACCAGGCAGTGTACCTGATCGTTGTAGTATAGTCTAGTGACAAGTACCGGGGGATTGATCGTTCAGCTTAGGAATAGTGTCGCTAGGATTAGAAAACCTAATTAATAGTTCTAAAGGTGAGGGATGATTATTTTTGTATTTTTATATTTTTTAGAAAGCAATTAAAATCTCGGGTTTTGAAGGAGTGGGCGGAATTAGTTGCTATTCAACTAACCCAAAGCTATTAAAATAATGAAAATGAAATTAAACTAAATTATACTAAAGTTGTGAGCAGTGGTTGGAGAAATTGTGTTTACTTAGACTTCACTACTCCCTAGATATCTTTTACATGTTAATTACTTGTTACACTTGTATGAATGACGGATTGTATTCCTTAATACCATTCGTGGGGTGGCATACATAACTCCCCAACTCTATGAGCTCTTATCTCCTCCTACACCATGACCCAGCACAACTATAGGGATTGTAAACAGTGGCTCATGCATTAAATACAACCAATAAAGACCTAGTACGCCTCGGTTCATGTTTTTTAAGACGTTCAAGCATGTTACCATTTGGAGATCTGCCAGTTTTCTTAAGCTTAACATATAAATCATTCATTCAAAACAAGAATAGACAAGTAATCAACACATAATCAACATCTAGGTTTCATTAGATCTAAGCAAACACAAGAGAGATCTAGCCTAGCATAGTGGAATTGAGACAAGAACAAGAGATAAACAACCAACACATAGACATATTGATTGAATTGAAAGTACACTTATCTCAATTACAATGCAAGGTTTCAAGGGTTTGGAACCCTTGAAAAACCTGTAAAAGAGGCACCAAAATCATCTTTAGGGTTTCACCAAAACTTCTCTTCTTTTTATGAAAAAACTAGAAAACTATATATAGGAAAAACAGTCTGACGGCGTCAAGAGTAACTTCTGACGCCGTCACCTCACCGCCATATACTTCCTCGGACGGCCTTGATCCACTTATGACTGCCTACGTGACGCCGTCACCACCCACGGTATATTAATTTTGCCACTTTGACGCCGTCACGAATCCTTCTGACGCCGTCACCACCTTCGGTGTTTAATTCCTCATGTCTGACGCCGTCAAGATTATGGTCTTGACGCCGTCACCTTGTATTTTCAGCATGGAAATTTGGTACTTAGCCGTTTTCTTCACTTTTATGCTCCAAAAACGTCCAAAATAGCTTCTTTTCCAGAATTCACTCTCCAAACACCTAAAATCACAAAAGGAACGATTTAGGGCAATATTTGATCAAATAAAGTCGGATTCGGGCTTAAATGACCCCCTAAAAACGGATCATTTTTCGCCTCATCATATACCCTTACACTTGAGATTTGCTTGTCCTCAAGCAAATGAGCTTTTGTTCTACTCAAAAGACAAGTTAGGGGTCATTTAACACTAATATAAAAGTAATTACAACAAATAATCGTTCCACTAAAGACCAATAGACAAGCACGGAGGTCATACACAAACACCTCACAAATAGTGTTTAGATACTCACATCTTTCGGGTGTAATAAAGTAATATAACATTATGGAAATGGAAGATATCTCTCACTACCTGTCATAGCAAAATAGATTACCATAGGCTTGGGAAAGGATCAAACCTCCACCACATGGCATAAGCACCTAGGATAAACTATCAAAGAGGTCTTTTAAAGGGTTATAACGTTAGGTGTAGGGATATGAATTACACGGTTTTGTTGGATAAAGGAAGTTTTACTGGTGGCGAGTTAACAATCTTGGTTAATTACATGTACAAGATGGCGTTGCTAAGCCAAGACTAGACTCGACTTAAGCTAATAAATGAAAAATAACAAAAACATAAAATGAACATAGAATGAAAACGGGATGGTAGTCCGTATGGTTTTTCTCTTTTTCTTTTTCTATTTTTTTTTTTTTTTCTAACTTTTTTTTTTTTGCATACACTCTTACCCTACCATCCAAAATAATACATCATAGGGGTTTGAGCATTCCCCTTACACTTGAATTTTTACATACTTTACAATAAACTAATCTAATGACTCGAATTAAGAAAATCAAAACACTTGGAGCACTTTTAAGATTAACGTACATATGGGGGTAATAAGTGATGTTCTTCCCCATTACTCCATAAAACAAGTACTTACCCATGAGTCCCAATCGTCCCAAAACAATATGTACAAGGATATGACTCGACTTAGCAACCATGTAAT
Source organism: Artemisia argyi (assembly GCA_030686995.1). Classification (NCBI taxonomy): domain Eukaryota; kingdom Viridiplantae; phylum Streptophyta; class Magnoliopsida; order Asterales; family Asteraceae; genus Artemisia; species Artemisia argyi. Next base: position 168,953,849 of record CM060703.1, read on the forward strand.
CAATTAGAAAGTTAACTTAGGGTTTAACAAATAACAATAATGCACTAAAAATGAGCGCATACACGGAAGGCTAAGGCGATTTGGGTGTACATTTAAGTGGGGTGTAACAAATTCTTCCTTTAAGTAAAATGCTTAAAGTTAGAAACAAAAAGATAGGCTCGGAGGGGTGTACTAGGGGTATCGTGTACTAAAAATGAGTACAACGCTAAGGGTGTGGGAAAAATTAGTTGACTTAACTAGCCAAGTAATATGACTTAAATGGTCAAGTAATTATAATACGGGTTTAACACAAGGGTGATCCTAATGCCTCTTATCATGTAGTAAATCCTACCACACGAATGTAGTCTCACTAGCGGTCTCGGGATGCATCACTAACGCAAGTTCTAGAATCTAAATGCTACCGGTACACTCATAAGCACTAATAATGAATGCTTTTCCTATCAAATCTAAAGGCGAACCTCACATTTTTGGGTGGAAAATTTTTCTGAATATACGGTTATGTGCTAGTCATACAACCTCCTATCCATGAGACGCTTGCTATGGCTAAAGTTTCACTCCTAAATGTTGTAAAAAATTTTAAATTTGGCGCTAAAATTACACTAACAAGTATTTCTCATAGTTTTATTACACATCTACTATTAAACAAAACAAACTCAAGCGAAAGTGCATATGTAAGGTATCATCTTTTTACCCTCCCCTTACACTTAAGATGAACATTGTCCCCAATGTTCAAGTAAAGAATGTAAAAGTTAAAAAGTAAAGAGAATGAAATCAAATACTCCCCTGATTTGCTCGGTATGGATTATAGGTTGGCCAGGTTAAATCTTCCTCCAAGAAAACGAACAATCAAAGCTTCCCTTCCAGAATATAAATCATCTTCTTGTCACAAATAACCTGTAAATCCTGAAAACAATAGACAAGGCAACCTCGCGTAAAATCGGCGGCATCCTATATAAGTTACTAAATCCTAGAAAACAAAGTAAGATATAATGCTTGTGGAATGAAGTTTGCAGATTTCCTGGAGATTATAAAACTTAATAATTCACAAAAACCATAAGACTCCGTTAGAAAAACAAAACCGGTAAAATTTCCAGATTTTAACTCCTGACGCCGTCAAGAGCGATACCCTGACGCCGTCAGAATGGACCTGCAGAAATTCTTATGTTAAGTTTCCGGAAAATTTCTGGAAAAACTTTGTCCTACTTCCTGGAAAATCCTGCAAAACTTCATTATGACTCAATACAAGCATTTGACTCTAACAAATACGAATATACATGTTCATTAAATATTGTGGAGAATCATGATCGGTTTGTTTCTTAAAAACATATTTGGGGTTTCCCCTTACACTTATCTTTTGCAAAAATACCTTTAGGTTGAAGTTAAGACTAGGCTAAACAACATAATAAAGTATTTTACATTTTAATTGAGAAACATGATCAACCAACAATAAAAATAAAACATGCATACGGAAGCAAATAACAATCAAACAAATAAAAATCACACAAAACATGGGTTGCCTCCCAAGAAGCGCTTTTCTTTATTTACGAGTCTTGTAGCTAGACTCAAAGTCGTGGGTTACTACGTGATCTCATCATTGGTTCCACTCTCTAGGTCGTCTTCTAAACTAGTTTTGTATTCCGGACCTAGTTGCAAGCATTCTTTGTAGAAACCAAGCATCCTATTTCTAACATACTCTACTCCTCTACGTCTATCCTCATCATTCCTATAATAAGCCGCTTGCTTACGTTCCTTTTCGAAATTAGAGAGAAGGCGGTATTGCTCAATCTTGTAGGGCATTTGATAAGCAACCTCATCATTCTCTTCCTTGAATCTAACTATCCCTAAAGTCGGATCATAACTCATCCTAGTGGCTTTAACAAAAGGCTTCCCGAATATAACTTGGCTTAGGCAAGAATCTATCACGGGACGAGTGTCTTCCACTATCATAAAATCAATCTCATAGGTGAGATTCCCTATAATCACATGTACTCCCTTAACCCTTCCTGCAAAATTACTTATCCAACTTTTACCGGGCATCATCCTAAAATTGAGTTGCTTCTTCATCACCCAATTGTAAAAAGTCCTAGACATGATGTTCACGGGGGATCTAGGGTCTATGTAAGCTTTCCATACATGCATGTGCCCGATATTGCATGGGATGTTAATGTTAGAGGGGTCTCCCATTTTGATCAGGGGGTTGCCAAAGATATATGTTGTCTCGGGACTATCGAATAAATCCTTATGGTATTCCCGTTCTTCCTTGGTTGGCAACTTATCAAAATATTCCTCTATAGGTTCTACCTCCTCTAATTCCTCATCCTTTTTAACCTCAATTTTCCTACTCTCATCCTCACTATTGGCTTCTATTCTAACTTCATCCTTGTCACTCTCCTCTATCTCCCTATCTATCGGCTTAATGGTGACAACATTGACAAAGTGGACATGTTTGGATGATAAGGGGTCCTTAACTTGGATTCCACTATTGGTGTCCCTAGTGTCCTTCCTAGGTGTGGCTAATGTTTGGTTGTTGAGGGCTTTCAACAAGTTGTCGATCTTGTTGGTCATCTCCGTTTGTTGTTGGTTGAATTCGGTTTCAAACCTAGCTATGCGGGCTTCTTGAGATGCCATGAACTTTGACATAAATCCTTCAAGATTGTTGGTACTACCATAGTTGTTAGAAGGATTGTTGTTGAATGTACGGTTGGATGGTGGACCGTTTGATTGGTAACGATTAGGCGGATTGGAAGAATTGGGTTGATTTTGCTTCCACCTAAGGTTTGGGTGATTTTTCCATGAGGGGTTGTATGAATCACCGTATGTGTTTGGCTCGGGCTTGAAAGTGTACCACTTATCTCCCGCTTCGTCGGTACGCGTGGATGCGTAGTCCGCAAAAGCTGTTCCGGGGAGTTCCACACAATCACGAGTGTCATGGGGACCACTACATAATTCGCATGAAGAAGTGATTTTGTTCACTTGGCTTGAATGCTTCGGAGCTTCGTAAGATTTCATGAGAAACTTGACTTGGTCCTCAAGTTCCATGATCCTACGGTCGGGAGTGCTTGAATTGTTCGAAGGCAAAGATATTGCCTTGACCGTTTTGTTCAAATCACGGGGATCATTCCAACATTCGTTGTCATAGAGAGCAAGATCTTCTATGAGTTCCCATGATTGTTCCGCACTAAGATCACGTAGCTTACCACCGGCCGATTGGTCAATGGTTCGCCTCGTGGAGATGTCGATATGGTCATAGAAGATTTGGACTTGGAGCCAAAGATCTATGCCATGATGAGGGACTTTTTGGAGTAAGTCCTTGAAACGAGTCCATGCTTCATAAAGAGATTCATTTTGACGTTGTTGGAACATCAAAATGTCATTCCTAAGCTTAGTAGTTCTCCCCGGTGGGAAAAATTGAGCAAGGAAACGAGTGGTGAGATCATCCCATGTGGTGATGGATCCCGCGGGTAAACGCTCAAGCCATTGACTAGCTTGATCCCGTAGAGAGAATTGGAATAGGCGTAAACGGGTAGTCTCTCTAGTTTCAACACCTAGGTCTATGGAATCTACGATTTTGAGGAAATCCTTAAGGTGTTGGTTTGGATCTTCGGAACGAAGTCCATGGAATGCACATCCGCTTTGCACCAACCGGATGGTGTCGGATCGCAAGGGGGTCACATTGGCTCCGGTGAGCTCAATGGTGTTTCGGTAGCCTTGGTGGCTAGGTCGGGAATACTCTCCTAAGGTTCGGGGCCTAAGGGGTTCTAATGGTGGGTTTTGTTGTGGTGGGATGATGGGTTCAAAGATGTTACCACCTTCCATGATGTCGGATGGTAAAGAGTTACGAACAAAGGCACGAAGAAATAAGATAGACTAAAGAAGACCTAAAAATAAAAATAAAAAATCTTACTAGAAAGGAATCTAGCAAGTAGACCTAATAAAAAGAAATCCTAACCTAGACAATAACTATTCCCCGGCAACGGTGCCAAAAACTTGATGCGTGGGAATCGCACCTTGCTTTACCTCTCGAGGGATCTCGAGAAGCTTACAACCCCCACCAGGCAGTGTACCTGATCGTTGTAGTATAGTATAGTGACAAGTACCGGGGGATTGATCGTTCAGCTTAGGAATAGTGTCGCTAGGATTAGAAAACCTAATTAATAGTTCTAAAGGTGAGGGATGATTATTTTTGTATTTTTATATTTTTTAGAAAGCAATTAAAATCTCGGGTTTTGAAGGAGTGGGCGGAATTAGTTGCTATTCAACTAACCCAAAGCTATTAAAATAATGAAAATGAAATTAAACTAAATTATACTAAAGTTGTGAGCAGTGGTTGGAGAAATTGTGTTTACTTAGACTTCACTACTCCCTAGATATCTTTTACATGTTAATTACTTGTTACACTTGTATGAATGACGGATTGTATTCCTTAATACCATTCGTGGGGTGGCATACATAACTCCCCAACTCTATGAGCTCTTATCTCCTCCTACACCATGACCCAGCACAACTATAGGGATTGTAAACAGTGGCTCATGCATTAAATACAACCAATAAAGACCTAGTACGCCTCGGTTCATGTTTCTTAAGACGTTCAAGCATGTTACCATTTGGAGATCTGCCAGTTTTCTTAAGCTTAACATATAAATCATTCATTCAAAACAAGAATAGACAAGTAATCAACACATAATCAACATCTAGGTTTCATTAGATCTAAGCAAACACAAGAGAGATCTAGCCTAGCATAGTGGAATTGAGACAAGAACAAGAGATAAACAACCAACACATAGACATATTGATTGAATTGAAAGTACACTTATCTCAATTACAATGCAAGGTTTCAAGGGTTTGGAACCCTTGAAAAACCTGTAAAAGAGGCACCAAAATCGTCTTTAGGGTTTCACCAAAACTTCTCTTCTTTTTATGAAAAAACTAGAAAACTATATATAGGAAAAACAGTCTGACGGCGTCAAGAGTAACTTCTGACGCCGTCACCTCGCCGCCATATACTTCCTCGGACGGCCTTGATCCACTTATGACTGCCTACGTGACGCCGTCACCACCCACGGTATATTAATTTTGCCACTTTGACGCCGTCACGAATCCTTCTGACGCTGTCACCACCTTTGGTGTTTAATTCCTCATGTCTGACGCCGTCAAGATTATGGTCTTGACGCCGTCACCTTGTATTTTCAGCATGGAAATTTGGTACTTAGCCGTTTTCTTCACTTTTATGCTCCAAAAACGTCCAAAATAGCTTCTTTTCTAGAATTCACTCTCCAAACACCTAAAATCACAAAAGGAACGATTTAGGGCAATATTTGATCAAATAAAGTCAGATTCGGGCTTAAATGACCCCCTAAAAACGGATCATTTTTCGCCTCATCACATAGTCACTACAATAAATAAGGAAAACGGTTAGCACATATTACTACAAGTAATAAAAAAATACAAAGCATGAGGAAGATTACTTACAGAAATGGAGAGGCCTTTGCAGCCTCCTTATCCGCGCCAGAAGCGGATGTATCCTCCTCAGCAGATGACTCTACATCCGCGATCAGATGGCGCCTCCTTTTGGAAGTACCGCTACTACCAGCCTCTCCCTTGCGCTTTAGATTCTGCGCCACCACCTTAGGCTTCAGCACCTCTACGCTGTCAGAAGATTCAGTCTACACTTCCTCCACATGCACAGACTCCACAGCCGGTGCCACGCTCTGCACTGGTATCACAAGAAGAGGGGGCGAATCTTCATGAGCAACTGGCCCCAAGACGGTCAGATGACCCACAGTCGCTTCTAACAGCGGTTGCTCGTTCTCCCCCAGAGGACGCACACCGACAGTCACCTGCTTCGGCTTCTCTAACTTTACCACCGCAAACTAATCCATCTCTGCGAAACATAGGACAAACAACAAAACAGAGATTAGTTATTAAAAGCGCGCATACAGAAAAACTTACATTATTGGAAGCGAACAATAAAAAGGGATGAACACCCACCCCGGCCTTCCTCATCAATGAAGGTTGGCACCTAGTCAGCACCTCCGAAATAGCTGGGACTCAACCCCACATGCACCAAAAACTCCTTAGGATAAGGGTTAATGGGGATGCGGTTGGCATCAATGGTCTGTGCATCTGCCAAACTATATGAACCGGGTGCAGGGCGCCCATCCCTCGGCAACGTGTCTTGAGTATAAAACTCAAATGGTGATGGAAACACCACATCATCCACCCAGAAAAAATAATCCCTCCAATGCCTCAGGGAATCTACCTTATCAGTATAGCACTGAAGACTCCCCGCGCGCTTCGCAAAGGATACCCATCCATGCGACCACGTTGTGTGGTAAAAGGCGCGGAATAGGTCAACGGTCGGTTCTATCGCAAGTAAACGACAGTTTACTTCAAAATTCGATACCTTTTCCGCACCTATACAGTGCAGCTGTGAGATATGAAGGCGGTAGAAATTGAGCACATTGCTCAAGAAAATGGATATTGGTACGCGATAATTAGCGTACTCAAAAAAGCGCGTGTATAGCCTTATCTTCCGTTCGGAGAAGTCGGCTATACACGCATCGACGTCTGGAGCCTCTGGATGCACATCCAGAGGAATGAAGTAATCAGATGAGAACTGACGTACATCATCCTCATTCATCGCAGAGCGAAACTCCTCTAATTGGGCAACCATTTTTAAAGTATTTACAAGAATACGCACACGGGATTACCTAATCAAACAGTTACTTTCTTTGCGAAACGCTTTGAAGAAATGTGCAATGGTGAATATGTGTTTTTACTGTGTGTTTTTGGTAAATGGAGGCGGTGACTCTTATATAAGCAATCAAAAAACCCTAGATGAAGGCCACGTGAATCCCACTCATAAAACGTGTGGCTAGATTCTGAAACGGTACATGCACTTTTTCCCGTTTTCCAAGGGACACGTAGATACAACCCCCGATTTTCGAGGCATTTCTTCGAAATATCTAGGACTAGACACATAGTTCTCAATAGTGGGCGGCAATATTCAAAATTTCTCCCGCCACGCTTACCGCTGTTCTGACTAGTCTAGCATCCGCGGCTACGAGCCGCGCACACTAGACTGGGGGGACATGATGACGTATAGTCTATATATGAGCCACGAGCCCAAATGATAAGCATCACTAAGGCCCAACAACCACCACCGGTGGGCTATTATAACTTGGGCCGCATTAATAATGGGATTGGGCTCACGTAGACCCAAGCCCAATAAAACTATATACGGTATAGATAAGGATCTCCTATCTATGGGATAGATATCCTTAACCCGGATAAGCACCACGTGTGCGAAGAGTAAGGAGCAAGAAACCTACGAGGATTCTGCACCTATATAAGGAATGGCATAATTCTCATTAAAGGTACGATTCACAAAACCCTAAACTCTTTACAAGAACCCTATACCGATTACTTACTCTCAAGCCAGAGTCTAATCGTGGGATACAATCCCACGATAAGCCTAACGGTGTTGTTTACTTTCTTAGTGTGCAGGTTTCAAGCATTAAGAAGCGAATTGGTACGAGAGCAAGAGCCCAAACCAGGAACGCCCAACTTTTGTATCAACAATCCCGCTTATTTAAAGACACCAAACCACACACACATTCCACCAAAACACACATAAACCCAATCGATCAAAACAACCGACGATGGCAAACAATGGTAAAGGAAAGGATATCTACATTGGTACAGAGGAAGTAGAATTTGACAAATTTTAAGAAACACTTATCTAAATGATTTACTTCTTAATGGATATGGGGTTGAACCAATTGATGAGTATGGTTCTTATAGGAAGATACCTAAGAAGTTGAGAACTCAGATTCTGACTTATCTGAGGAAGCAATATGGCTACTATGAAGCGCTTTTGGTTGATTCGGAGGAGGAGGAGAAGCAAGAGACTGTGGATACCCGTTTACCAAATTTTGATGACTTGAAACAGAGGATATCCCATCTTGAAGTTGTGTTTAAGCATCTAAAGTATAAGAAGGACAAGAAAGAAAAAGAAATGAAGAATAGGAAGAAAAGGGGTGATGCGGAAGGTAGCGGTTCTAAATACTTAACAAGTGTGTGTTTAGATAATTTTTTATAGAAATTTTGTAATGGTTGTGAAGTACTATGACCAATGAAAGTTTGGATGTTTATGTTACTAATATGTTTGTGTTTCAGTTTTTGATCTTTATGTTTGTGTTTCAATTTAGGTTTTTATGTTAACTTAAGAATCAACTATTTACAATATATATTCAAAGCAACCTATATGAACATGGTCATATAGCTAATACAACTTGACAGTAACATGGTCAATCGGGTGATAGTCAAACGGGTGAAAGTCAAACGGGTGTATTTCACTTGTTTAATTGACTAACACTTGTGAGCAGTTAATAATCCTTTATGGGTGTATTTCTCAAAAGAGGTGGTTACAAAAAGTTTATTCAAATAAACTACTTCCTAAATCAACTAATACATTTTATTTGTACCCTTCCCTTTTGGAATAACTTTGGAAATTTTTGGAGCAAGTGGTTTTATACCCTTGTCTTCACAGGTCTTAGCATTGGGAAGGCGTAGCACCTGAACCCTCTCATCAAAAAGCTCTTTGTCAGTCTTTTTAGAAGTTTTAATCTTCCTAGCATCATCCTTTTTTGTCATTGATCCAGAATAACCCTTTGGAAAATAGTCAGCCCATGGCATAGGATTTTGAGGACCTTCAGAACTTGAGTCAGTGCTATTATAATTCCCGGTGATAATGGACCTTGAGTCACTGCTGTTAACGTAAATGATTTCTGCAAAAAAAACATTAAAATTAAAAAAGTATATTTAAAATGAAAAAGAGGACAATGTTTCAATTCAGGGTGTGTTTGAAACAACCTTTGTTCTTGGAACTCATTGTTTCAAACCTGCCCATTGACTAGTCAAAGGTCTCTCCCTTTATATTCACTTATGCTACAACTCTCATCTCATAAACATTGCACATTCCTCAAATTTACTAGAACAATCCTCAAATTCATGGATGCCCAATCCTCAAATTCACAAACTCGCCCTTATGGATTAAAAAGAACTGTACAGGGGGTCTTCTCTTCATTATCACACCCGTCTCCTTGAACCACCACTTGCAGCAATGCCAGAACCACATTTCTCTTATTGTTAGTGTTGTCAAAATACTTTTCAGCTTCGTGAGGAACTACGTGTGTTTAAGGAAGAGGCCGGGTTCAAGAGGCCAAGCATTCACAAGTACCTTGTGGAGCGCATGAAGGAACAAGCCAACAAAAAATGAAAACTTTTATCCTAACTTTTGATATGGTTGTAATAGGTTGTTGCTAAATAATTATGTATTTGGATGGCAGTTGTTTTAACAGTGGTTTATCTTTTTTATCCTATTAGTAATGCAACTTTGTTTGGTTAAATTTGTTGTTTTCCATTATAGTAACTAGTTGATATGAGAATTTACTTAAGGTGATTAGGTAGGTTTGGGTATTTTTTGACTTTAAAAAGTCAACATGGGTAAATGATTGATGCTAAATAGTCAACCTAAATTGACCAAAGAATGGTCAACAAAGTCAAATAGCCTAGACCAATGCTCCGCGGAATATAGTGGTTTCCCCGGGTCGTTATGTCCCGACGAGGTGTGATGGTTATTAAACGGGTTTGTGATCGGGTGAATTTGGATGGAAAGGGGTTTGAGAGTGATTAAGCTAAGGAATCTACAATGAAATAGCTTAAATAAGCTATTTTAATAAGACTGTAAAGTTTGGAAAACCAAAAACGTTTAAAACCTAAAACGCGTACGTTTACATTTAAATAAAACGTAAACGTACAAAATAAAAAGTGAAAACTGAAATCTGAAAACCCACAGGGGGTGAAAATGACTTTTTTACAAACCTAAGATAAAAAGAAAATTTAAAATGAAAATAAAGTTATTAACTTGATTATTTTAATATTTAAACACTAATTAATTAATTAAAACTATTTTAAATCTAATTTAAAATAAACTAAAAATGATAAAGGTTACAAAATAAACAAAAAACTTACAAAAATATTTTCTAAACCTATAATTGAACTTGAAGAAAGTATAAAAATTAAAAAGAAATATTTTTGTCTTTTTATGGATTTTCTAGTAATTAAAAACTAATTATCTTAATTAAACTATTTAAACTAATTTAAATTACTAATAATACCTAAATGACTTAGAAAATTATGGAAAAATTCCTAAAATTATTTTATAACATATAAAAGCTAGGAAAAATATAAAAACTAGGTCTTACTTAATAAAAACAAATTATGCTATTTAAAACTTAATTATTAATTAATTATTAATAAAACTAATATTAATTCTAATAAATACCAAATGATAAAATAAAAATCTAATAAAATTACTATAAATACTTTAATATAAGAGGAAATTAATAAAAATATAAAAATGCTAAGTGCTTAAAAAAATTTAAAAATGAAAATTAAAATTTAAATTACATTAAATAGAAACTATCACTTAAAATTAAATTGGATTTTCTGGATTTTTCTGTTACAAATCTATTTTAGACCTAAAAACAAACACTTTTTGTGAAAACAACTTTTTTGTAGCTTAACAATAAGCACTGTGGAAGCTTATTAGCTCCACAGTTGACTTTTGTTGACCAAATGGGGAAATAAGCTAAAATGGGCTTAAGTGGGACCCACGATGGTTGAATCAGGTCTAAATAAGTTATTTAAACTTTAATAAGCTAGAAAAATCACATTGGGTCTACAGAATAAGCTATAAGATCAAAATAAGCACTTATATTTCCTATTTGAAAGCTGAAAATGGGACAAAGAATTGGGGCAATTCCAAGTGGGTCCCAGGGGGTTTGAGGTCAAAATTATGGTCAAAACATGAAGAGTGGTATGAGGGGGTTGAAAGGAACAAAGTGGAGGGGCTGTGGACCACTGTGGAGGTCAGAAACCACCACCAAAGTGGTGGTGGTGGGCTGATGTGCTGCTGCAGTAGGGGAGTGATGCCCCCTGCAGCTGACTTTGGTGATGTGTGGAGCCCAGAGCAAAATTATCAAAAATAAAATGGAGGTGAGAAAATGAAGTTGAGGTGGTGGACTATGATCTCAAGAAGTTTCAAACACTAGAACTCACCACAAAATTCCATATAATTCATGCAATATTTGGAAAAATAAGAAATGTGCGAATTTGACTTTTTGAGGAAAACACAAAGTTTGACTTACATGAACTTAAAACCTAATCTAAGGACTGAGATGGGTATATTATGATAAAACAAAGCTACTCTAGGTTAAATTAACTAGTATTGAATTGAAATGGTGCAATTTGAGCTTCTAGGTCCTAACAGTGGAATGCTTGAGATGATCAATGGATCACTTTGACTTTTTCACTAATAGCCTATTGTATTTATGATCATACCACTCTTATAAAACCTATTGTGACTTGTCTCAGCAACAAACATAAGCAAAACCAACCTAAATCCCAGGGAAATCACCTGAGCCAAACATTCCCTTATTACCCAACTGTTTTTACATTTAAAGAGTTTCACACACAGTGAGGCTTATGAAATGTTCCTATTTTAGCCAATATGCTATATGAACTAAATAAAAGCTGAAATGACAAAGAAATAAGCATTACATTAAGCTATGGGCTAAAATACTAGAATTGACTCAATTATTCAATTGTAAGCATTATGTACTATGATGGAAAAGAAATGAGTTGCTGAGCAACTTACTAGCATAATAAGACTAAATAAGCATGGAAAGCATAAAATAATACTAACATAAGCACTATGACAGTGATTGCCAAAAATGGTGAGATAAGCTTACAAGTAGCTTCTGTGTGATCCATCAAGAGCAAAGTACACCAACCTATCCTAAGGTCTCCCCTGAGACTTTCACACCATGAAAATCAAAAATCAATCCTGCAACCTTGCTTGTCCCACCTTCATCACTGGTTTTTCATTTTCCATCATTTTATTTGAATTTTTGAGTATTTTTTGTTTTTAACTAGAAACTGAATCTAAAGTTAATGAAACTTATCAAAAGTTCATAGAAGACTTATATGAACTTAAATGATCACTGATTAACAGCTTTAAACAACTTTAAAATAAAAATGGAATTTTCACAAAAAATGAGTAGACTAGAATGTAGACTGAAAACTTAGAATTAAGATTAAAATAAGTTGGTATTACACTGAAACTATTGAACATAACACTTGTAAGCTAACAATTACAACTGAAATTGATACTTAAGCTAATTCGACATTACCACTATACTGACTAAAACTACTCTAGCTACTAACTACTCTTCTGCTCTCTTTTTCTTGATTTATATGGGTCTTGGAGTATTCTTTTGACTTTCCCACTTCACTTGAACCCTTGGATTGGTCAATTCAATCTCCACCGTTCAAAATCATTTTTGGCGCCAAATTGGTAATGGAGCAGGTTGGGGTAACGTGTGGGTGTTTAAAAGGTTTAATTGGGTTTGGAAGGTTGTGGTGAGGTGGAGGGATAAGGTATGGGAGATTGAGCTGGAGGTGAGGAGGGGGGTGGTGTGTTGGTTGAGTTTGGCAGACCAAGTGGTGGGAAGAAGGTGGGGGTTTGACTTATGTTGACTGGGTTTTTATTAGTAACGGGGAGGGAGTATTATTTTTGGTGAGGTGGGCTGTGTTGGTGATTGGGCCTGGTTGATATAAGGTGGGCTGTGGATTGGAGGTATAAGGGGTGGATTTATTTGTTGGGTTTTGTAATAAAAAAAGGGTCCGTTTGTTTTGAGTTTAATCACAAAGACCAATTTGTAATTTATGAAATGTGGAGGGCTGAAGTTTTCAATCTTCCAAAATTATCACAAGGGTATAAATTACTGTTAGCATCAAAAATTATATTAAAAAGTGATGGTCATTCTCATTTAGTGTAACATTGTAATGTGTCATAGTTTTTGTTATTAGAATAGTCAATGGGCCTTGGTTTTGGTAAGCTAATATGTTATGAGTTAGGATATGTAAGCCTTTTATATATCTAGTAAACCAAGTCAAAGCCCAAGCCCATGGAAAGCCTCTCAAGGAATCATGTTAAGAACTATATAAACACCTCAAAGCTCATTTGAGGTGTGTGCTTGTGTGTGTATTGTGTGTGTTTTATTAATAAAAGTTCTCTTCATCTTTATATCTATTTCTACAAAGCTAACGCCACACATATATTACCAAGTCACCATCTTTACTTCATCTAGTCCTATATTGTTATTAAAGTTGATATATCTAAGGTCCTACAAGTGGTATCAATCGCCTAACAATGGTTTAGGAGTGTGTGAAAATCGTTTTTATCAAACTTTTCCTTTCAAACTTGCGTTTTTCATTTAAAAACGTGTGCTTTTCTTTAAAAGTTTTGATTTTTACGTGTCTTTAGTGTTAAAGTTGTGAACTTTATTGAAGTTTTATTGATTCTAAGTGTTTTGGGAAAGATTTGATCAAAAGAAACACGTGAAAAAGTGTTTTTTGGTTGAAAAATCGTATTTTTTTAGTTGTTGGGTCATCTTACGCGTAAGTTTTGAGCATAGTACAAGTCTACAGTACTTTTTGGCAAGTCTACGCGTGAGTTTTGGCTTAAAACCCTTTTTCTACGCGTAACACAACTTTCTACGCGTGAGTTTTGGCTTAAAACCCTTTTTCTACGCTCAAGTTGGAATCCTACGCATAAGGTGAAATCCTACGCATAAGATCTACGCTTAAGATCCTACGCATAAGATCTACGCTTAAGATCCTACGCATAAGTTTTCTTCAATGATCAGAGACTACTCAGTACTTCCCTGACTTGGATATGTTTGTGGAATACTTCGACACGGGATATCTTTCAAGCTTGGATAAGTTTGAGAGATTAGTTTGGTTTATAAACCTTAGCGTAAAAATCTTACGCATAAGCTAAACCTTACGCGTAACATAAATCTTACGCATAAACAAAAAGCTTACGCATAAACTACTAATTCTACGCTTAAGAATTTTTCTTACGCATAAGATTACTGTTTACGCATAACCTTTGTTTACGCATAACATTTACTTTACGCATAAGATTCTGTTTACGCATAAGTTTACCCTTTACGCTTAAGATTATTCACTGTTTACGCATAAGTTCAGGTTTACGCGTAAGTTTTTGACTTTTGACAACCAAACTTCAAACGGCCATAACTTTTGAACCGTAACTCCGTTTTCGACGAATCAGCTGTCAAAACGACCGTGAGACCGAGAAGAAGGACACATTGAATCATCTAAAGATCATTCAAGCCAAGCTTCGAGGCCCAAATCCACTCCGAATGGAAGTTATTGAGGTTTTAAGGTTTCAGATCAAATTTTTCACCATAAAAACTTGCATCAACTTACACTAAACACAACTCCTACTTCGTTGAATCGATCCAAGAATCAACTTTATCAATCTACACTTCATCAATGGCTACTCAGCAAGATATTCATGCAGCCGGTGCGGAAAACCGACCTCCAATGCTTGAAAAAGGTGGATATCTCCCATGGACAAGCCGCATGCTTCGTTACATCAAAACAAAGCCTGATGGTAAATTAATGATCAACTCCATTACAAATGGTCTATTTATGCCAAGACAAGTTCAAATTGAAGGCAATCCAAATACAACACCTCCTACTCAACCATTCGTACGTGAACAAACAGAAGCAGATTACACAGATGAAGACAAGAAGCAGATCGCCGCAGATGATATGGCAATGCATTTAATCCAACTTGGATTACCACGGGAGATCTTTGCTGCGGTCGACAGCTGTGAAACTGCTTATGCTATGTGGGAACGTGTTAGAAGGATATGTCATGGAACAGAGATTGGACAACAAGACGTTGAGAACAAACTTCTTACTGAATGGGAGAACTTTACATCCACTAAAGGTGAACAGATTGAATCTTACTACACAAGGTTTTGCACTTTGATGAATGAGTTAATCAGAAACAAGTTGACACCTCGAACAATTGCAACAAACATCAAATTCATCAATAACCTTCCAGAAGAATGGGGTCGTTATGTTACAATTGTCAATCAAATAAAGGACTTACATAAGGTGAATTATGATCAACTCTATGACTTTTTGAAGCAAAACCAAGCTGAGGCTAATGAAGTAAGGAAAGAAAGATTGGCAAAGAATCATGATCCTCTCGCATTAATTGCTACTACACCAACACCGCTACCAGTAAACACACAACAATCATCATCATCTTCCATTTACAACTACTTGCAACCATCATACGTTCAACAACCAACACCGGTCTACCAACAACAGTTCTACCCACAGCAACAACAACATATTATTCCACAACAGCAATACCCACAATTCGAAGACCCAGAATTCACTGAAAATGATGAAGCTTCTGCGGCATTGACCCAAGCGTTTGCTTTTCTGTCAAAGGCATTCCAAGGACGCTATTTTACACCAACTAACAACAACCAAAGGATTTCATCGAACACTCGCAACAAGCAGATTGCTCAGCCGAGTTTCAATATGGGTAATGGAGGTCAAATGGTTCGAGTTTATGGGAATCAGCAAGGATATGCTACTGGATTTCACATGGGTAATCAGAATATGCAGAATGCAGGTCAGTATGCAGGGAATCAGCATGGTCAGTATGCAGGGAATCAGATGAGTCAGTTTGTTGGAAATCAGAGGGGTCAGAATGTTGGTAATCAGGCAATGGGTAATCAGAATAGAAATGTTGCAGCTCCAGTAGTTGGGAATTTGGGAAATGTGAATCAGGGTAATCCGGTAAAGTGTTTCAACTGTCAGGGTGTAGGTCATATGGCAAGGAACTGTCCTATTAAGCCGAACAAGAAAGATCTAGAGTACTTGCAGAAAGCAGTGATGTTGGCACAAAAGGTTCAGGCAGGGTTTCAGTTGAACGCAGAGGAGAATGATTTTATGGCTCTTATGGATGACATGGAAGATAGAGAGGATATCAATGCGAACTGCATATTCATGGCCAATCTTCAGGAAGCTAAGTATGACACGGATTCTGACACACTTCCTGTTTATGACACCAATGCACCATCTGAGGTATCAAACTTCAACACATGTCACAATAATGATATATTTGATATGTCTCCTCATGAGGAACAACATTCTGAGAAGCTGGCAGCCACTTATGATACATACCTGGACACGCCAAGTAGTAGCAATACTCCTTCAGCAACTCCTGATGTGAATCATAATGGAGGCTTCGTTTCACAGCATGCTGAGAATGATGAGGAAACACGTGCTTTATTTGAATCATTATTGAATAATTGTCGTATTGAAATTGAGAATGTGAAAAAGGTCAATCGCGATGTTAAGGCCGCGAATGTTAAATTGACCGCTGAGCTTGAAACTTACAAAGAAAACGTTAAAGCTTTTGAATTTCATAACAAAAGATTGTCTGAATTAGAAACTGGTTATCAAAATTCCGTTTCAAGGGAAAAACAATTGCAACTCAAGTTTGATACACTTGATGTTAATTCTTTCAAAAAGAAAAAATCTTTAAACGCGGAAATTTCTGATTTACAAAACCAACTTTCTAAACAAAAATCAGCTTATACCAATCTTGAAAAAGAAAGGGACGAGCTGAAAAAGGACTTTGCAAATAAAGAAGACAAACTTTTGGCCGAAATCATAGAGTCAGAACACATGATTGCACATTTAGAAGAATTAGTGGTTAAGTCGGGTCAGTCAAGTCAAACAATGAAAATGATTTCAAATCAAACTAATCCGATTTACCATACGAAACATAAAGTGGCTCTTGGTAACAACACCCCCAGTAATCTCAAGAAAGCTCAGCAAGAACAGAATGTTTTGTATAATGGTAATGTGATTTACACTAAACATGATCCTCCCGTCGTTCGGGATTCTGTGGACACGATAGAACATGTCGAAGAGAGCATAAATAAAATGAAACAAAAGGATTTGAAACCCATTGATTACAATAAATTGAATAAACTTTCGGGAATTACTTTTGTTCCACAAAAAGAACCATCTGTGTTTTCCATAAAACGACCATTATCAAAAATGTTTTCTAAGAAAGTAATTGTTTCCAAATCTCTTTCAAACATGGAACAAATGTCTTCTAACAAAACTTTTAATACAAGTGAGGCTAGAGACATTCTGGATGACGTTAAAAAGAGAATTCAAGAACTTCAAAATATTGTTGCTTCTAAAACTACAATCAATATTAACAACTGGCATTCCAGTTTTCATATTGAGCAGAAAAAAGTTTTTGAAAACGAAATTACTATCCCACTGAATAACATCAGTGCGAGGGTAATCCATTTTGAACAAGCTTTCTTAAAAGAAACGGCCGACTTTGTCAAGGACCACAAATCCCTGGTAAACGAAGCTAATGATACTCGTGAAAACATGAATGTTTTGGAAAACCTAAATGATTCTCTCTTCGAAGCTGTTATGACTACTGACATTATGTCCATCATTTTACAAACATATTTTGTTCAAGACGATGAAAGACTAAGAGCTGAGACCTCCGACATTGTTTCCAAATATGAAAATGCTCTTATAAAGCTTGAAAAAGAAAATGTCTCATATTTTAAACAACTTGATCGAAAAAAGGAAGAATGCAAGTATGACAAATTGTCGTATGAGCGTGCCTTAAAGAATATGAAAGAGCAAAATGATCTTTTGAGGGCTCAGCTTGAAAGTCAAAAAGGAAAGGGTGAGGAAACTAAGTTTGCAAAACCATTGACTTCGGAGAAACCAAATGTTTCAAACACGGTTCAAAAATCAAAAATGTCAATTTCACGAGTCGATGAGAAAAAGGATTTGACAAAACCAGTCACTCCAACACCCTTGCCTACGAAAAGTGAAAATGTAAAGATTGTTGATAAAGGAAAAGCGGTTGTCGAAACACCAAAAGTGATAGCACCTGACCGGGAATTTAAAGCGTCTGCCTCCACATCTAAGACAAATGCGTGCAAAAAGGATAATTCTAAAGAATCTAGGGATGCTAAAACGGACAACAATATAAATCCTAATGTGTGTGCCTTACCTTCTACAGGATTAGAAAGCACCTCTAAGAGCAGTAGACTAAAGCCTAGGAGCAATACAAGGAACACTAGAGTCTCGCCTGTCTCTAAGAGTAGTAGCAAGAATAAAGTTGAAGATGTAGAAGAACACCCTAGGAATTTATCTCTTTGTAATAAGAGACATGTTTCATCTAAATGTAATGTCGAAAGTACTGTTTCTATTGCATGTAATGACTCTATTTGTTTAATATGCAAGAAATGTTTAATTAATGATGTTCATGATGAATGTGTTTCTAAGAATGTGAATGTTACGCCTGAACAGAAGAATGTTCCAAAAAGACCTAGTGCTAGATCTAGATCTATAGAAAGATTAGTTGCACGCTTTAGGTCTACCACTATTAGTTGAATGCCTAGGAACTACCTTAAGTTTTGTATGTGGATTCCAACGGGTAGAGAGTTCACTCTTCAGAACGGCAAATTAGAAATAGCTCAAGCTAAACAAGTAGCAACAATCTACGAGTGTGATTTAGATTTTACTCCTAACCCCATGGAACCAAATTCAAAACGGTTTCCAAATACAAACTCTTCTGTTCATGGCAGGTTATCGAAATATGTCTTTGGATCTTCGACTCGGGTTGCTCCAAGCACATGACCGGGAATTTAAAGCTGCTGATCAATTTTGTCTGGAAATTCATGGGAACTGTACGATTTGGAAATGATCATGTAGCAGCTATTCAGGGTTATGGAGATCTTCGGTTTGATAATTTTTTAATCACTCGGGTTTACTACGTCGAAGGGTTGGGACACAATTTGTTTTCAGTTGGGCAGTTTTGTGATGCAGATTTAGAAGTTGCATTCAGGAGAAACACGGTTTTTATAAGAAATTTGGTTGGTGATGATCTCTTAACTGGTAATAGTGGTACAAACTTGTATGCTATCGACATCAACCAAATGGCTTCTACATCACCAATTTGTCTTATGACAAGGGCAACCAAAACTAAGTCCTGGCTGTGGCATAGAAGATTATCCCATCTCAATTTCGACACGATCAACAAGTTAGCCAAAGACAACATTGTCACCGGACTTCCTAAGTTCAAATACACCAAGGAACACCTTTGTCCATCATGCGAACAAGGAAAAAGTAAAAGAGCATCATATAAACCCAAAACCGTACCTAGTTCGGAAGCAAGGTTACATATGTTGCACATGGACTTATGTGGCCCAATGAGAGTTGAAAGCATTAATGGGAAGAAGTATATTCTTGTTATTGTTGATGATTATTCAAGATATACTTGGGTAAAGTTTTTGAGATCAAAAGACGAAGCACCAGGCATCATCATCACCTTTTTGAAGCGTATTCAAGTTCTACTTCAAGCTCCAGTAAGGATTATAAGAACAGATAATTGCACAGAATTCACAAATCAGGAGTTAAGAACTTACCTCGAAGATGTTGGAATTACACATCAAACATCAGTTGTTAGAACTCCACAGCAGAATGGGGTAGTTGAAAGAAGAAACCGAACTCTTGTGGAAGCTGCTCGCACAATGCTGATTTTTTCTAGTGCACCACTATTCTTATGGGCTGATGCTGTAGCCACTGCTTGCTTTACTCAAAAGCGATCCCTAGTCCATCCGAGATTCAATAAAACCCCATATGAGCTAGTGAACAACCGTAAACCTGACATCTCTTACCTTCACGTGTTTGGCGCTTTGTGCTATCCGATGAATGACAGAGAAGATCTAGGGATGTTAAAAGCTAAGGGTGATATTGGAATCTTCATTGGATATTCAGAAAACTCGAGGGCATTCAGGGTGTATAATAGACGAACGAAAAGGATAATGGAGACGATGAATGTGAAGTTTGATGAGATTTCACAAATGGCTTCTGAGAGACTCGCTCTAGAACCCGCGCTTAATCCAATGGCTTCTAATCAAAACAGATTAGGACCCGCACCAAACCAGCAGACTTCTGGACACATAAGTTTAGGACTCGTGCCTCAAGGAGCTCAGTCAACAAACACGGATAAACCTTCAGAACAAGAACTGGAAAATTTCTTCGAGTTAATGTTTGATGAATACTATGCTGGAACTTCGACAAATGCATCAAATCAACATTCCGCTGCACCCGCTCAAAACCATCAACCACCACCACCACCACAAGATGCATCCACAACAATCGAAGCTGAAGCACCAACTACATCAACATCATCTACATCTACTCCAGCAACTCCAGTAATTGAAACTGATCTACCAAGAGTTGATGAGCAAAACCAAAATACAAATTTTCAAGAAGAACCTACAAATAATGCAAACGATGTTGCGTTAGAAGAAGAAGAAGTATTTGAAAACCCATTTGCAACAGACTCTACTGAATCTTCTTCAAGGTTACAAGAACCATCTAACACACATATGTTTTACCCAAGGTACCCTTCTACGTTTCAATGGACAAAAGACCATCCAATAGAACATATTATTGGTGAACCTTCAAAGCCAGTTCAGACAAGGAGACAACTTGCCACTGATCTCGAATTGTGCATTTACATTTGCTTAATCAGCCTCAAAGAACCAAAGAACATTCGAGAAGCAATGGCAGAAAACCCTTGGATTGAAGCGATGCAGGAGGAATTTCTTCAATACCTGTTACATGATAGTTGGGAACTTGTTGAACGACCACTTGATAAACGTGTTCTTGATCTCAAGTGGTTGTGGAAGAACAAACTGGATGAGGAAATGACTGTTATTCGCAACAAAGCTCGTCTCGTGGCTAAAGGTTATCCACAAGAAGAAGGGATAGATTTCGAGGAATCATTCGCGCCTGTAGCCAGACTTGAAGCAGTCCGGATTTTCTTAGCCTATGCCGCTCACAAGAACATCACAGTCTATCAGATGGATATTAAGACTGCTTTCTTGAATGGAACTCTGAAAGAAGAAGTGTATGTGAGTCAGCTAGAGGGATTCATCGACAAAGATCATCCAGACTACGTCTACAAGCTTAAGAAAGCAATTTATGGTTTAAAACAAGCTCCAAGAGCGTGGTATGACAAACTATCATTTTTCTTGCTTAAAAACAATTTCACAAAAGGAACGGTTGATGACACCTTGTTTATCAAAAAATTCAAAGATGACATTTTGATCGTTCAAATTTACGTGGATGACATTATTTTTGGATCAACCAATCCTAACCATTCAAAACATTTTGAAAATCTCATGAAAAGTAAATTTGAAATGTCCATGATGGGGGAACTAAAATTCTTTCTTGGTTTACAAATACATCAATCCCCTCGTGGTATTTTTATCAATCAAGCTAAATATACAATAGAGATTTTGAAAAAACATGGAATGGAAAACTGTGATTCTGTTGGTACACCAATGGTCACTTCACCAAAAATAGGTGCTGATTTGTTTGGAAAACCCATCGATCCGAAAAAATATCGGAGCATGATCGGTTCTCTCATGTACCTAACTGCTAGCCGACCCGATATTCAATTTGATGTTTGTTTGTTAGCACGGTTTCAGGCAAAGCCTACCGAACTTCACCTCAAAGAGGTTAAACGGATCTTTCGGTACCTACGAAGCACCATTAACATGGGACTTTGGTATCCGAAGGATTCGGGGTTTAATCTAACAGCATTTTCAGATGCAGACCATGCTGGTGATCAAGTTACAGCAAAGAGTACATCAGGTGGAGCACAATTTTTGGGTGAAAAGCTTGTAAGCTGGCCGTCAAAGAAACAGGATTGTACTGCGCTATCAACCGCCGAAGCAGAGTATGTGTCTCTATCTGCGTGTTGTGCCCAAGTTCTATGGATGCGGACACAGCTCATAGATTATGGCTTTACTTTTGACAGAATACCTATGTATTGTGAATCAAAAAGTGCCATAGCCATCTCGTGCAATCCCGTACATCACGCTAAGATGAAGCATATCAAAGTCCGCTACCATTTCATCAAAGAACACGTGGAAGAGGGTACTGTTGAATTATTTTTTGTTAAGACTGATTACTAACTCGCCGATCTATTTACTAAAGCCCTTCCAAAAGAACGGTTTGACTATTCAGTTCGACGAATTGGCATGCGAAGCCTAACTCCTGAGAAGCTAGAACGTCTTCTCGAATCTTCTTGAAAAATGTTTTCAAAATCGCTTCGCTGTAAATATTTTTTGAAAAAACAAAATACAAAATTTGAAAAACCAACAAAAACAAAATACAAAAATATAAAATTTTCTAAAAATACAAAAACAATATAAAATCAAAAAATCCAAAAATATTCTTCTCACGACATGTCTCTCGTATAAATCAATATTCTGTACGGTTTTAGAAATGTCATTCAACAATGATACGGACATGTACAGATGCTTGAGCGGGAGTTCTTTTTTTTTTAATGTTTTTCTAAAATATGTCGTCTCTCAAAAGTTTCTTCACTATGGCTTTCGTATACTTCAGTACGAAACCCGGACTTAAAATGATGACTTCTGATTATTTTCAAATCAAGGACTCGTACGTTCAATGATGCAATCTTTTTCAATAAGTTCGAGTCTAAACAAACGAAAAAGATTTCAAGCATAAACTCATTTTCAAACAGAATTCTTGAGCACTTTTTCAAGATTGTTCAAAAGATTTCTCAAAATCTCAAAATGAGTGCTCAAGATAACTCCCTCTAAACCCTTAATTGATTTTAAAATATGCTATTATTAAGGGGGAGTACAAAAATAAAATTGTTCCAAATTCATGCAAAATGAATCTGTCTTTCTCTCCAAAAAGCTTTTTCTTAATCTGTTGATATCAAAAATATCACAATATGCTATTTTTGAGGGGAAAAGACATGATTAAAATGTGATCAAAGATGTTTAAAGTTTGTGACTGAATCTCAGAAGAGCTCGACTCAGTAAGTACCAATGAATTGACGAAGCTTAAAATGTTAGTAATAAAAAAGACTTGTCCTGGACGGGTAATAATTTCAAGCTAGTCTAACTAGTGATGTAAGCGTGTCTCGAATAGGACTTGTCTGAGTAGAATGTACCGTCTCGAGAGACTTTCTTTAGACTTGACCAGGACGGGTAATAACTTCAAGCTAGTCTAACTAGTGATGTAAGAGTGTCTCGAATCGGTCATGTTCACTGAAAGTGGATCAATTCAAAAAGTGCAAACTCCTCCCGCATGTGCAAATTTCTTAAAAATTACATGAGCACATGTGAAGGGGGAGTCCTTCAAAATTGCAAAACTCTCGAAGTGGTAACAACAATGTGTTTTATTATCATAAACACTTTGAGAGATTTTCAATAAACGGTTTCATGGCAATGATAGGATAGTCATGGAGTTATAAGGTGACTAAGGTTAGGGTAAACCGTCCTATGATCCACCAGAGCCGGAGGGATCTGCCCAAGGACAAATCCAATAGATTAGAATTAGAAGTCCTTAGGTATGATTGAAAAAAGGAGAAAATAAGAAAGGAGAAAGAAGGGGTTGAAGAATTAAAAAGAAAAGTTATGAAAAAGGGTGAAAAGAAATAGCCCTCCAAATGTTCAACCTTAGGGAAGACACCGGGTTCAATTCCTATGCTACTGGTCGTTACTAAGGTGACACCGGTATTGAAGATAAAGACGTCATGGACCCAGTGACGCACTGCACTAAACCTTCTAGCCACTCAAGTTCTCTTAAAAGAGCTTGTTTCATTCTCACGGGGAACCGGTGTAATCTATCAACCTGTCTCTTAGAGATGGTTGATATTGAAGCAGGAGACCACTCCCTAATCTCCGCATAGGAAACCAAATGTGCACTTATCGAGTATAGAGCCCCGAGATTCATCAAAAGATCTCATAGGAACACATGATATTTCTGCACTGGTTGTCCAACAATAAGGATGCCAGATGTAAACTTAAGAGTCCTACGCAGATCTTAGCAATCTGCCAGAACATTTATGAGAGGATTCACTTTTGTGATTCTCAATGATTGAATGGAAATTCCTGCCAGGGTCAACATCAAACAGCCCTGACAGCAGGTCATTTCGGTAATTCTTTATGGGCTACGCTTAGTGTTCACGGTGGTTTCAAACGGTCTACAGTCGTGGAGTGATCCCCAGCGACTCACCCAGTCATTGAGCTACTTAGTAGGTCTTGTAAGCTCTCTCGAGAGTATCTGACATGGGAACGGCCTTGGTAAGGGTTAGAAGGAGTCTTCACACTATGCTGTTGACGATCTCTAATTCTTATCTGTAAGTACCGGATGTTTTATTGCTAACTGTTTACCTGCAGGGACACATCATCTCTATGGCGACAGATTCCACATGCATCACTACATCAAAGAAAAGTTCTCACAAAGATCAAAGCAAAGTAAGGTTCAAAGAAAGATTCTATGCAATGTGAAAGAATCTACAGAAGTAAAGTGACACAGATCGGTGTGAAAGAACGGGAATAACAAATGCATGTATCACAAAGACTGAAGATGTATGAGCATGTTGGAATGGCAGACAACCACCACAGACACAAAAGTGACGAAAGGCAGATGACTCCATATCACAAAAGAACAAAGAACGATGAAAAGACAATCATCAAAGATCACAAAGCGTGAAGGAACAAAGATTAAAGACTATTATACTATGACACACAATGGTCAACAACAAAGAACAAAGAAGACCTAATCACGTGGAGCATCATTCGAATGACCACCCCTTAGGGGGAGATTATTAGCATCAAAAATTATATTAAAAAGTGATGGTCATTCTCATTTCGTGTAACATTGTAATGTGTCGTAGTTTTTGTTATTAGAATAGTCAATGGGCCTTGGTCTTGGTAAGCTAATATGTTATGAGTTAGGATATGTAAGCCTTTTATATATCTAGTAAACCAAGTCCATGCCCAAGCCCATGGAAAGCCTCTTAAGGCATCATGTTAAGAACTATATAAACACCTCAAAGCTCATTTGAGGTGTGTGCTTGTGTGTGTATTGTGTGTGTTTTATTAATAAAAGTTCTCTTCATCTTTATATCTATTTCTACAAAGCTAACGCCACATATATATTACCAAGTCACCATCTTTACTTCATCTAGTGCTATATTGTTATTAAAGTTGATATATCTAAGGTCCTACAATTACCAAACTTGAATAGTACAAGGTCCTATTTTGATATTTTTCCACTTTTGAAATTCCAGGGACCAAAACTGCCAACTTGTGAAACTTTAGGGACCTAAACTGTAATTTCTCCAAATTTTCACCCAAGGATCATTCCTGCCCAATATGAATAGAACCAGGACCAAATACGATTTTTCTTTCAAAAATATCCCACCAGGGACCAATTCTGTCAATTACTGAAACTTCAGGGACCAAAATGCAATTTTCCAAAACTTTTGAGATTTTGCACCAAAGGACCAAATATGACAACTTATGATTTAAAAAGGACCTTTGGTGATAATTTTCCATATTTTGAATGACCAGGGACTAGTTTTGACATTTTATGAAAGTTGGGGGACTGAAACTGCCAATTTTGCAAACTTTGTACGTTTTTCATTTGTTTTTGCTCATTTTGCATCTAAAACATATAAATCATAATTTTTAAATATTTTCAGTATTTTGATGCATTTCTGAGTGTTTTTGTATGTTTTGCAGTTCAAATTTAACCAAAAATGATGAGTGTTTGAGCACTCATCAATCCCCCACACTAAACTATTGCTAGTCCCTAGCAATAAACCGTTTTGAAAACTTAATGGATTTTAAACTCTTTACCAAAAGCCATCACTTCTGGAGTAGCCAGATGTATCGATTCAAGTAAGAACTATGGTCCACCTGTTAACCATGTGATTTTGAGCAAACCACCAGCTGTCAACGGATTTGATTAGTCTTTAACAAAAGCCGTTTGCTTCTGGACTAGCCAACTCTTGATGAAATAGTCAACATCTTGGTGAGCTGATTACCAATTATGGTTTTTCCACTGCCTTTACCACAAGCCATAATCTTGCGGGCTAGCCAACTCATTCGCTTTTTAGGATATGGCGAGTTGAGGTACCATAAAATTTTGGGCAAATTGCAAACCATCAACGGATTTGATATATCTTTACCAAGAGCCGTTTGCTCCTGGATTAGCCAATCTGTTTTGTCGGTTAGACAAGGCGGACTGATAATCACAAAAAAATTTGAAGCTCCAGTGAAAAATTTTTGAAATTTTGGCCAAAACGGGGGTACTAGATAGTAAAATGTGATAAAATTCGCTAGAATAGTGAAATACCCCCCCACACTTAGAATGAATATTGTCCTCAATTTTCAAAGTCCCGGCTATTATGCCAACTCTTTGAACATAAAAGGGCAACATTACAATCTAAATGTGGAAAACCATTTTGTTTTTCACTTTATTGGTAACCATAGTATGGGTAACTCCCCCACACTTAGGGTGAAAACCCTATAAGCATGCTACTGTTTTTGTTTACCGAGTCGCTAGCTTGACTCGACCCCGAATTCAATTGTCCTTGGGGAAGCATGATGTGGAAGAAATAATCTCCATCGGACTTTCATTCAAGATGTTTGGACAAACATTTGAAGCACGTGAAAGTTCCACACCGATGAGATATAATCCCGGCTCAAGATAATGATACATGAAAATGCCGAGATCAAATATAGTGTCTTCATTCCCGAAGGAGTGAAGAAGAGAGGAAGGCACCTCGAGAACAGGCTCATTAGCCTGAGTTTGGATTTCAAGGGTTAAGCTCAAAAACATCCCGGGAGGGTGGGTGGGAATTTGCAAATTCTCATGATTGAGTGTATCTCCCCCCGGGCTATCATACTCCGGAGGAGTCATGATAAGGTGATCAATGATGGGCTCAGAAGGAATTTCATCAACATCACTAATGTCTCCATAAGATAAAAAATTTTCATCAGTGTTTGAATCACTAAGCCCGGTATTGAGATAGGAATTGAGTGATGGATCATCATTCAATAAACTTTCAAGGAATAGAATATCCCCCTTAGAATCAAGCTAGTTATCATCAGCTTCATACGAAGTTGAACTATCTAGAGCAAAGAATGCTTCGACTTCTTCCATATCATCTTTGAAATCAAAGAGATCATCATCACATCCCGATGGAAGTGGATTGGTGTGAGTGAGTTCATCGGCGAACTCCTCGAGAAGAAAGTCAACATTAGAGTGGGGAAGGGATGCATCAACATACTCAATGTCTCCATAAGATAAACAATCATCACTGAAATCAGAGACAGTATCAATTTGATCATTTGGATTATTATGGGTGGAAGGAATATCACACACTTGATCAAAAGTCCCCTGTGACTCTCTCGGGATTGGGACAAGGATCTCAACACTAGACTTTATTAATTCGTCCGATTCCTTATTAGGAACAGTGCTAAGATGCTCACCCCGATGTTTAGAGAGTGAGTGTGAACTTCGGGTGTGATAACAACAGACTGAGGGAGTGGAGAGGAGCTAGCATTCATGGATTGTACAAGTTCCATTTGATCTTCTGCTAGTAATGTCTTAGTCTCACTATTTTCTCCCTGATTTTCAATAGGAGGAATCACAAATGATGAATCTGACGAACCCTTATAAAATTGAAGGATATCAAGGGTGTCTTCATTATCACTATCATCATCACAGTCTAGAAGAGCAGCTTTACGAAATTTGGCACGTGTTATAGCTACTTGTTCTAAGACTAGCAATTCTTCCATGCTCAATTTGTTTCTAGCATCTCGTTCTTCAGCAAGTAATTCTGCCATAGATTTCTCACGAGAGTCTTGAAACGATGTAGTAACCAACTCCTCTTTAAGTTCTTTTAATAAATCAAGACCTTTAGTAAAAGGTCTTGCTCAGTATCATGGGGAGTTGTGTGAATCATTTGGTACTGTGGAGGTGGGTCTGAAAACGAATAGTCGTAATTGTTACAAGGAAATGGATTCCTTGTTTGACAATCCGAGCTAGAGTGTGGACCTCCACAGTAATCACAACAGTGAAACTGATGTGGCTGTGGGTTGTATGTGCTAGAGTTATAATTGTTACCAGGGAACTGCTCATAGACAAGCGTGTTTCCTGATTGACAATCAGAACTGTAATGTGAACCACCATAGTACTCACAACAGTAAAACTGTTGAGTCTCATGGTGTGGTAACTGATGGAATGAATCAGTCGTGTCATGGTAGGAATAGGGATTCTGGTTATAGACAGACCCGTTTCTTGACTCTACCATGCCACAGCTAGGGCAATAGCCACCATTATAAGGATTACCACACCAATGGCAAATAAGAAGGTGTGGATGAGACATAGAAAGAATCAAAATGTTTGGGAGGGTAAGAAATGAAGAATCAATGATGTGAGAGGGTAAAGGTGAATATTTTTGGATTTTTGGAAAGACATTTTGTACAAATGATAAAGAAAATCTTTTTGTGTTTTTTGTGTTCGTTGAAAACTGATTTAAAATGTTTTCGGGAACAGTATTGTTTTTATATAAAAATAAGAAGATAATATGAACAAGGGTGGTAAATATACAATGGATGTATATCCCGATTCACTAATACGCAAAACCGTTTAGAATAGCGCGCACACCTCCCCGGCAGCGACGCCAAAAATTGATTGATGCTAAACAGTCAACCTAAATTGACCAAAGAATGGTCAACAAAGTCAAATAGCCTAGACCAATGCTCCGCGGAATATAGTGGTTTCCCCGGGTCGTTATGTCCCGACAAGGTGTGATGGTTATTAAACGGGTTTGTGATCGGGTGAATTTGGATGGAAAGGGGTTTGAGAGTGATTAAGCTAAGGAATCTACAATGAAATAGCTTAAATAAGCTATTTGAATAAGACTGTAAAGTTTGGAAAACCAGAAACGTTTAAAACCTAAAACGCGTACGTTTACATTTAAATAAAACGTAAACGTACAAAATAAAAAGTGAAAACTGAAATCTGAAAACCCTCAGGGGGTGAAAATGCCTTTTTTATAAACCTAAGATAAAAAGAAAATTTAAAATGAAAATAAAGTTATTAACTTGATTATTTTAATATTTAAACACTAATTAATTAATTAAAACTATTTTAAATCTAATTTAAAATAAACTAAAAATGATAAAGGTTACAAAATAAACTAAAAACTTACAAAAACATTTTATAAACCTCTAATTGAACTTGAAGAAAGTATAAAAATTAAAAAGAAATATTTTTGTCTTTTTATGGATTTTCTAGTAATTAAAAACTAATTATCTTAATAAAACTATTTAAACTAATTTAAATTACTAATAATACCTAATTGACTTAGAAAATTATGGAAAAATTCTTAAAATTATTTTATAACATATAAAAGCTATAAAAAATATAAAAACTATGTCTTACTTAATAAAAACTAATTATGCTATTTAAAACTTAATTATTAATTAATTATTAATAAAACTAATATTAATTCTAATAAATACCAAATGATAAAATAAAAATCTGATAAAATTACTATAAATACTTTAATATAAGAGAAAATTAATAAAAATATAAAAATGCTAAGTGCTAAACAAAAATTTAAAAATGAAAATTAAAATTTAAATTACATTAAATAGAAACTATCACTTAAAATTAAATTGGATTTTCTGGATTTTTCTTTTACAAATCTATTTTAGACCTAAAAACAAACACTTTTTGTGAAAACAACTTTTTTGTAGCTTAACAATAAGCACTTTGGAAGCTTATTAGCTCCACAGTTGACTTTTGTTGACCAAATGGGGAAATAAGCTATAATGGGCTTAAGTGGGACCCACAATGGTTGAATCAGGTCTAAATAAGTTATTTAAACTTTAATAAGCTAGAAAAATCACATTGGGTCCACAGAATAAACTATAAGATCAAAATAAGCACATATATTTCCTATTTGAAAGCTGAAAATGGGACAAAGAATTGGGGCAATTCCAAGTGGGTCCCAGGGGGTTTGAGGTCAAAATTATGGTCAAAACATGAAGAGTGGTAGGAGGGAGTTGAAAGGAACAAAGTGGAGGGGCTGTGGACCACTATGGAGGTCAGAAACCACCACCAAAGTGGTGGTGGTGGGATGATGTGCTGCTGCAGCAGGGGAGTGATGCCCCCTGTAGCTGACTTTGGTGATGTGTGGAGCCCAGAGAAAAATTATCAAAAATAAAATGGAGGTGAGAAAATGAAGTTGAGGTGGTGGACTATGATCTCAAGAAGTTTCAAACCCTAGAACTCACCACAAAATTCCATATAATTCATGCAATATTTGGAAAAATAAGAAATGTGCAAATTTGACTTTTTGAGGAAAACACAAAGTTTGACTTACATGAACTTAAAACCTAATCTAAGGACTGAGATGGGTATATTATGATAAAACAAAGCTACTCTAGGCTAGATTAACTAGTATTGAATTGAAATGATGCAATTTGAGCTTCTAGGTCCTAACAGTGGAATGCTTGAGATGATCAATGGATCACTTTGACTTTTTCACTAATAGCCTATTGTATTTATGATCATACCACTCTTATAAAACCTATTGTGACTTGTCTCAGCAACAAACATAAGCAAAACCAACCTAAATCCCAGGGAAATCACCTGAGCCAAACACTCCCTTATTACCCAACTGTTTTTACATTTAAAGAGTTTCACACACAGTGAGGCTTATGAAATGTTCCTATTTTAACCAATATGCTATATGAACTAAATAAAAGCTGAAATGACAAAGAAATAAGCATTACATTAAGCTATGGGCTAAAATACTAGAATTGACTCAATTATTCAATTGTAAGCGTTATGAACTATGATGGAAAAGAAATGAGTTGCTGAGCAACATACTAGCATAATAAGACTAAATAAGCATGGAAAGCATAAAATAATACTAACATAAGCACTATGACAGTGATTGCCAAAAATGGTGAGATAAGCTTACGAGTAGCTTCTGTGTGATCCATCAAGAGCAAAATACACCAACCTATTCTAAGGTCTCCCCTGAGACTTTCACACCATGAAAATCAAAAATCAATCCTGCAGCCTTGCTTGTCCCACCTTCATCACTGGTTTTTCATTTTCCACCATTTTATTTGCATTTTTGAGTATTTTTGGTTTTTAACTAGAAACTGAATCTAAAGTTAATGAAACCTATCAAAAGTTCATAGAAGACTTATATGAACTTAAATGATCACTGATTAACAGCTTTAAACAACTTTAAAATAAAAATGGAATTTTCACAAAAAATGAGTAGACTAGAATGTAGACTGAAAACTTAGAATTAAGATTAAAATAAGTTGGTATTACACTGAAACTATTGAACATAACACTTGTAAGCTAACAATTACAACTGAAATTGATACTTAAGCTAATTCGACATTACCACTATACTGACTAAAACTACTCTAGCTACTAACTACTCTTCTGCTCTTTTTTTTCTAGATTTATATGGGTCTTGGAGTATTCTTTTGACTTTCCCACTTCACTTGAACCCTTGGATTGGTCAATTCAATCTCCACCGTTCAAAATCATTTTTGGCGCCAAATTGGTAATGGAGCAGGTTGGGGTAACTTGTGGGTGTTTAAAAGGTTTAATTGGGTTTGGAAGGTTGTGTTGAGGTGGAGGGATAAGGTATGGGAGAGTGAGCTGGAGGTGAGGAGGGGGTGGTGTGTTGGTTGAGTTTGGCAGACCAAGTGGTGGGAAGAAGGTGGGGGTTTGACTTATGTTGACTGGGTTTTTATTAGTAACGGGGAGGGAGTATTATTTTTGGTGAGGTGGGCTGTGTTGGTGATTGGGCCTGGTTGATATAAGGTGGGCTGTGGATTGGAGGTATAAGGGGTGGATTTATTTGTTGGGTTTTGTAATAAAAAAAAAGGGTTCGTTTGTTTTGAGTTTAATCACAAGGACCAATTTGTAATTTATGAAATGTGGAGGGCTGAAGTTGTCAATCTTCCAAAATTATCACAAGGGTATAAATTACCAAACTTGAATAGTACAAGGTCCTATTTTGATATTTTTCCACTTTTGAAATTCCAGGGACCAAAACTGCCAACTTGTGAAACTTTAGGGACCTAAACTGTAATTTCTCCAAATTTTCACCCAAGGATCATTCCTGCCCAATATGAATAGAACCAGGACCAAATACGATTTTTCTTTCAAAAATATCCCACCAGGGACCAATTCTGTCAATTACTGAAACTCTAGGGACCAAAATGTAATTTTCCAAAACTTTTGAGATTTTTCACCAAAGGACCAAATATGACAACTTATGATTTAAAAAGGACCTTTGGTGATAATTTTCCATATTTTGAATGACTAGGGACTAGTTTTGATATTTTATGAAAGTTGGGGGACTGAAACTGCCAATTTTGCAAACTTTGTACGTTTTTCATTTGTTTTTACTCATTTTGCATCTAAAACATATAAAACATAATTTTGAAATATTTTCAGTATTTTGATGCATTTCTGAGTGTTTTTGTATGTTTTGCAGTTTAGATTTAACCAAAAATGATGAGTGTTTGAGCACTCATCAGTAAATCCAAGCAACCCAAAATACTGGATAAGCCATTGAATGGACATGTTTTTGTATACGTTGACTTTTAAAAGTCAAGAATGGGTCAATCCAAATAAAATTAAAAACTATGCAGCCTGCCAATAGTCATCATAAGCTTCCATCCAAAACAATAGTCACACCTTTTTATTTTATACCCTTAAACTACTTTAAGAGGAACATATGAGGTATTAGGAAGTTGTTGACTTTAAAAAGTCAAAATTAATAAACACAAACAACCCCGCATATGCAAATACACATGCAAAATGGTTAAGCAAAAAAAAGGTTATGCAAGATGAAAAATGCTTAACCAAAGCTATTACATAAACATGTCTTACATAGATTAACTAAAATTGTCTTAAAACATCTCATTACATTCAAATAGTACAACACAAAAGAGGAACATTATCTTGCATTTAATTTTTCTTCTTGGAATGCAATGAACAACACTTAGAAGCTCTTTTGGGAGCTGGTTCTTTCTTCTTTGCTCTTAGGCCAAGGACACAGCTGGTTACACTCGGAGGATGCCTTGCCTTCATCTATTCACTGGTACCCTCATCTAGCCTTGCCTTCATCTGTTTATCATCAGGTTCCTTCCTCTAGTTACTGGTGCCCTCAGTTGGGGTGTCTTCCAAGTCAGTGTTGATAGTACCAATATTCAAAACTGCATAAATTATATAACAAAGGCAAACTGTTATAAAAGCTATAATATTCACTTTCAAGAACATTATTTAAATTAATAACATCTATAAGGTAGAAAGACATTCCAAACACCCCTTTAAGAGCTTGAGTATATTTACCTTGTACTGTTTCCTTCTTTCTGCTGATAAACAGCTCATCAACAAGATTTGCAGCCACTTTTGCCTTTCCCATGGCATCTATAAAGATAGCCAAAATGAAATAAATAAGACTTATATGCTTTTCCAAACACGCTTTAAAGAGGTTGAATACTTTTACCTTTCATTTCAATCTTGGTCCTCATAAACTGATCATCAAGATATTCATCTACATTTCCCTCTCTGATGGTTTTGTATGGCCCATATCTTGCTTTCATCTGCTCCAATAATTCTTCATTAACGTTATTGCCCAACTTAGACCACATTTTTGATCATCCGCCAAACATTCATTAATTTTAAGGCCAACCTTCTTTATTACATCTGCAAAGATTATTTGAGATAGCCAAACTATAATACAAACTAAAATGATAGTATTTACATTACACCATAAGAGGTTGAATAATTCATCTTTCTTGATTCTTAACCCGTATAACACATGTTCAAGTGTTGCAATCTTCTTTTCCATACGGGCACGACAACTCTTCGGACCATCATTGAAATCTATAAAGATAGCCAACAAGACTAGATGTGATCACTTATAAATAATCAAAAATGAAACAAGACTATACGTGTTTACCATTCAACAAGACTAGATGTGATCACTTAACACAAGCAACTACACACTACTGTTAACCACTCACAGTCAAATATAATTACCTAAATCAAACTAAGCCAATATTTAACACATAAAGAAACTAAATAAACAACAGAAACTTACCAACACCAAACACCCATTGCATAGTTTCATTATCAACAACGATTCCACTTTGCTCGCCATCACTTTGCTCTCCATCCATGCTTAAAAAATTAGGGTTTATGTTTGTATGTGTTACACGATAGGAACGCCGTGATTATGTTTCTGTCACCCCAAATGAATTACTTTTATATCAAAGTATTATCGCGATTAATGTCCCTCAAGCTTTGGAGGGTGAATAAGTCATTTTCCATAGTTGCGGGAAAGAAAGGGAAATGGTGGAATTGCGATTATTGAAGAAAATGAGGGTAAAATAGTCATTTCACATGGCACTTAACGGGATTTCCTAACGAGCGTTAGGCAAAAAACCTTTTTTGCATGAACAGTACCCCCAGAAGGGCATGATTTGCAAATCGAAACTTGCTGATGTACACTTTTTGCAAAAATTCTCATATGAGTACACTTTTTGCAATTTTGACAAACCACAGGGATATTTTTTGCAGTTTACTCTAAAAAAGAGGACTACAACAATTTACACAAGCAGATTTAGGATTTGAGACAAGCCAAATAATTTTGGATTACAATCTATAAATGCAAGAGAGCCTTGATTCCTTTTAGTAAATATGGAAATTTGAGACTCATTAGTTAAACATGTGTCTAGTTGGTTAAATATCTAGCTAGTAAATGGTAGATTTAGTTGGGTCTTCTTAAATATTATAGATGTGTCTAGTTATGTATTTGATAGAAAAGTACAATTATATACTCCTTCCATCCTATAATAATTGTTCGCTTTGACTTTTTTTAATCTTTCTTGTTCAACTTTGACCATTAATATTTTTATTTGTATTATATAATACTTGATAAAAATTATACCAATGAAAATACATTTAAAATCAATCTATTCATATAATTTTCATCGAGTATTATATTACACAAATAAAAATATTTATGGTCAAAGTTAAATAAAAAAATACTCAAAAAGGTCAAAGTGGACAATTATTATATGACGGAGGTTTTTAGAAAACTGATCTATATCCATTTAGACCCGACCAAAACTCATTTAGACCCAGGTTTTTAGAAAACTGATCTATATCCAAACTCATCTAGACCCGTAACTCAAACATGATTCGATCCACTTATTTTGCCACCGATCGATGTTAAATGAGCATGAAATGTAAAATTTAAATTATTCGAAAAAGATGAATTGGACATTAACTTACCACTTCTTATCTACTTAAATTTTATTAGGTTAGGCACAACAATAATCTTCAGCGATAATTAATTTTCCTGCCGCATTAGTTTTTTTCTTTTTTAAGACTTACAGACGACCTTTTTAGGCATAGAAAAGCGACCGACATATTTTTATTAAAAAAAATCTTTTTAAAACTGTATATATCACTTACATTTTCATTTTCAATACACACTACTTTCAATTTCTCAATACACAAACTATCACTCTCACGAACACAATTTCTTTTTATCTCACAAACTATGGCTACTGAACCAAATGATGTGAGATAAGCTATCTCACAACTTCTTTTTATCAACTATTGTATTTTTAATTTCGTACGTTTACGTTTTTAATAAATGTAAGGTACTGTAATTTGTATTTTTATTTCAGTTTCGTATTCTACTTTGTAGTTTTATGAATAATTTCATATTCTACTTTGTATCTTTGTCGGAGTAAACAAATTTTCATTCATTTAAATAAAATAGAAATTACAATACGAAATTTTAAAAATAATACAAAAACACAATAGTCCTACTAGTATTTATTTTTTAAATGCATCCAAACAAAATTAGTATGCATTTGATATTCTAGTTTTTCCCACCTTTTGAAACAAAACATTATTCATCTTGTAATCCTTATCAGATTCTTGTTTCGGAAGAGTGTCGGTCAAAGCCCGTTTTTCTTGTGAAATGGCACTGCATTCTTCGTATGGTTTTCTCAGATTATCTTTAGCTACTTACATTCTCAAATTCTACACCTAAGTTCATAATGGCTAGCTGACGAACATTATCCTCCTCAATTTATTTTTGAACCATAGCTTTCACTTCATCGACGTTGTGTGGAAGCAAACAATCCAATTTAAGATTTTTGGTAGAGATTAAAAGTATATATAAATTGTGTATAAAATGATAAAATAATGAGGCATTATACCTATATACTATCCTTTGGGCAATTGGGTCTAAAAACTTTGCAACAATGAACAGTAATATTATTTTTTTATTCCCAACTACAGTAACTGCTACAGTAACTAACGGCCGTTAATTATACTAACAGTCGTTAGTACTGTAAACTAACGACCGTTAATATTTCCAGCTACAGTAACTAACGGCCGTTAGTTATACTAACGGTCGTTAGTAACAACTGTTAGTTACTGTAGACTAATGACCGTTAGTTATAGTAACAGTCATTAGTAACAACCGTTAGTTACTGTAGCAATATAACTAAATGTCGTTAGCTACTTAACGATTGTTAACTAACGACCGTTATATTTAATATTTTCTTAAAACATCCGTACGAAATTGGTCCTTCATCTCAGAGGTTCGTTGCATATTTAGTGTTCTTATAATTTACATAACTGGTCCTTCATGTTATACGTCCATTGCAAAGTCAGTCCTTAGTCACTAACTTGACGTTAAGTAGCTAACGACCGTTATCACACTTTCTCTGCTTTTACAATATTGTTACACACATTTAGAATCCACAGCACTTACTAAATACAGCATGAAATATTTCTTTGGGAAAACATCCCGCGGCAACGCGCGAGTTTTCCAACTCGTTTATACTATTAAAAGGGGTCCAAATTAAAAAGTGGGTTTTCCAACTCGTTTATACCGTTAAAAGGGGTCCAAATTAAAAAGTTTAATTTATTATTATTATTATTATTATTATTATTATTATTATTATTACAACAGTACAAAATTACAAAGTTAAGTGTGCATTTATTCGGTCGAGATAGTGACCCCGTTCGTACAAATAGCCTTCGCCAGCCGACAACGACCCTCATGGTGCAGCAAGGGCGACCGAGAAGGACCGAAGGTCGACCGAGGGTTGACGACCCCATTGCGGGCAGCCTTAACCATAAAAACATATCAAGATGTGGATGATAATGGACCACAAGAATAGTTTCCCATGTGATCGAACATCATAATGGTAAGATTGAATGGAATTGAAGCTCAACAATAGACAAGACCTACAAAATATCGACTCTGCACATCATTATACTATTTGAATAAAAGTAAGAGAAGACCTAGTTTACTATTAAAAAAATGGAGACTAGGGATTACTTTTAGTCGCTCTTTCTTAACCAAAATAAAAATAAGCAATTTCATATCTTTTCTTCTTTGAATTAAAAATTCCATATTTACCTAAAAATATTTTAAAATCATTATACATTGTAATTTAAATATATATAAATTAAACATGAAAATAAGGATATATATATATATATATATATATATATATATATATATATATATATATATATATATATATATATATATATATATGAAATTAATCCAAAATAAAACATCATTTCATTCAACCTTCTTTCTTAATTAAACCTCACTTTCACTCTCATTTTTATAAAATTATATATCTCAAAAACGTTAATCATTAAATGAAACAAATTACACATCATCAAAAAACATTTAAACATCTTTAAGACAAGGACACCTTCATATAACTTCCACAACTTTTTTTCTTTTCTTTTCTTCGGTAAAGAAATAAGCATGAAATATCATATGTGATATAAAACTAATATGTAAGTTCGCACACTTAACATGCTAAATTACGCATACGTATTCTCCAATAGATTCACCATTTTTTTTTTGCATTGAAAACTACACATCCTGAACTTTATATCACATACAATATTTGAACATCTAAATTAATGTATTTTATTCATAGAGGTTAGCGAAAAAATAATAATATTTATTTTATATTCAAGCTCGTTTGACATATCACATATGATATAACACTAATTTATAAGTTCGAACACTCAACATACTTGGCGCGATGATAAAATCTATTTCGTTTAACGATTTATGCTTCTTTAGACATGCAATTTTTTTTAAAAGCTGGTGGAAATAGGTTTTAAAAAAATAATAATAAAAACAAAATTGTTCAATTAATCTCATTCTTCTTTTTCTTGAATAAAATGAGTGGCTGATATTTGTTTTACAGGAAATTATTAATCTCTAATTAAACTTTTCTCAAAAGTCATAAAGTTAATATGGCTAGATTATGTTTTATTATGATAATTGATCTATCAACAACACATAATAATGTTAAAGTAGGGCTGTGTGAGAGATATGATGTAAGATGTAGAAATACACACGTTTGTCTTCGGATAAAAGATTGATTTTAGAAATATCTATTTGTGTATATGTGTATAAATGTATAAGAGAGAAATTGATAAAAGTTTATAAGAAAAGTAAATTTTTTATCTGACTTAATGTAGTAGTTTCTTGATAACGAAAAAGATACGTAAAGTATAAATAAAGTAGCCCCTTATAAGTTTATCGATTATCGAATGAAAGAGCACATGATGACGAGATGAACGTATGAAATGAAGCCACAAGATCATTTAGTGGTTGTAATTTGATTGTAATGGCTCAAGACCTTGGTGACTTAAAATGTGTATCAAGCCCTTGTCCATACAACATCTGCTGCCACAAAGAACTGGTTTTGGGTCATCCTGGTTACTCGCATCAAGTAATCAATGATCCAATGCAATTACTTTTGTAATATGTAAGCCCATAATGTTGATCACAAGCCCGTGCACCACAACTTCTCAGCCCACAAACTAAATTCTAACTAATCGGGCGCATAAAGCATGACAAGTTGATAACATCCACCGCTGTGAATTATTTACTCGGTATTCTGATATCGCTATTAGTCCATCCGTTCGTCTATCGTTGATTTGACACTCAGTTTTAAAAATAGTTAGATGACTTTCATTCAATAAGATCTTAGACTAAACACAATAATGAGGGTTAATTTCTCTTATTTTTTCTGCCACGCCCGTTTTTTTTCTTTGACAACCTACAGGTGATTGGTTGCCACAGTAAGAGCGACATTCATTTCTTTTTTAATATATATATATATATATATATATATATATATATATATATATATATATATATATATATATATATTTTCTTAAAACATTTTTAACAACAAACCTAAATTTTATTAATAATTCAAACCTTACATAATAATTCAAATAAAATTAAAACATTACAATAAAATTCAACATTAAAACATTACAATAATAAAACAACTAAACTAGTTTTGATTTTGACGATGTCAAGTGTCTTCTAACAAATCGGCTTTTAGACTAAGATGAGTTGTTTTGTCGATTATCTCTTTGGTAATTTCCAACGATTCCACATGCGTTCTTACGGGATCATAAGAACGGTGCTGCTCCACTCGAAAGAATATGGGAGATATCACCCGCTCTTCGTCCTGAATTATCATATTACGTGATATGATGCATGTGTACATTATATCTAATAGGCGGTTTTGGTCAAACCCTTTAGCCGGATGTTTAATCATTAGCCACTTGCACTTTAGTACACCAAAAGCACGTTCCACATCTTTCTTTACTGCTTCGTGCATCGTCTTATACAATATTCGTTTGTGATCATCCATCTCTGGATTTTTAATGGATTTCATAATAACTGACCATTCCGGATATATCCCATCAGGAAGATAATATCCTCGTTTATAAGCCACATCGTTAGCAATGAATTCCACATCCGGTGCTCTCCCTGTTTTGAGATCAGTGAAAAGAGGCGATTGACATAAAACATTAATGTCGTTATTCATCCCAGCAACATCAAAGAACACATGCCAAATCCATAAATCTTGGAAGGCGATCGCTTACAATAAAATGAAAGGATCTGACCCGTAATCACCCCTACAAAATTGACCTTTTAAAGCGTGCGGGCAATTCGCCCACTGCCAATCTGTATAATCAATGCTTCCTATCATCTCAGAAAGCCCATGCTTTTCATAGTGATGAGCATAGAGTTTTCCAATGTCAGTAACCGTTGGCTTTCTCAAATACTCTGCACCATATCCATGATGGCATCACAAACATTTTAGAGACACCCATTTGCTCATATTCGTCCAGAGCATCAGGATTGACTTCGTATGCCAATTGACAAAATACACTTCATCAAAGGAGAAATACCAAGTGTGCACGCATAACTAGGAGTTTGTTGGAAATAAAGGGAATGATCGTGTGAAAACGTCAAGGGGGGGGGGGGTGAATACGTTACCGTTTAAAAACTTTAAACTTGTTGTATCAAATATCCAATTTTAGCTTGTTCTTTTATGAAAGATGTTACGTATAGTTTGTGACTAGTATAAACTTAAAACATGTTATCTCACAAGTATAATCAATAAGTCACAATACAAGCAATCACATAATGCAAACATTAAATTAAAACAATAAGTAAAAGAAACCGCAAACTGAACACGATGATTTATAGTGGTTCAGTCACGGAGCTCCTCTCCTCCCTACTCCACTCTCCTAGCACCCAAATCGAGAGTTACTTCACTAGATCAACAAGCTCCCTTCTCGGCGGAGAAAACATTTACAATCGTCGCTTACACTTTTTCCGGTACAAAGCTAAATATCGGGTTCTAGTTCGAGGTAGAACCATCCTAACGTTGCCTATACAATATTTTTGACACTAAGCTAGATGTCGAGTTCTTTTACTAGGGTACAACTAATCCCGCTATGTTTTGTGTCCTAACATATAAACCTTGTTTTTTATGGCACAAACACATAAACCATCTATTCTAGTTTTTTGAATAGATTGTTATGCAATGATATTTACAATGATCCATGACATAAATGTCCACTGGATATAAATGCCTAATCTATATGAACTTCCATTGATTGAAAGTCTTCAATAGAGGAAGATCACAAGTTACCCGAGCTTGTTGTGATAGATCTTCGTATATGTATGCTTGTGGTGGATGATGACTCAAGATCCTTGACCTTCCTTCACTGGATCATTTCGAGAGTATGCTTACAACATAATGAAAGTTAGAAGCATTATGATCATGATAATGAGGATGATTAATGTATGTTACTATTGATCTAAATGTATGAAAACATATTAGAGAGAATGTGTGTTCAAGTAGCTGGCAAATGGGTGGACAATGGAATGCTATTTATAGCCAAAAATTTCAGCAACCCAAGGAACCAAAAAATTGGTTCCGCGGGATTCCGTCCTTGTAACCATTTGGTTCCGCGGGTGTCTGACAAAAAATCTTCAAAATCTTCTACCAAATCTAAACAAAATCTACACCATATCTTTCAAGGATTCTAGTGTGTAAATCTAAACAAAATATTCTCTATATCTTTCAAAGATCTTAAAGAGATATGGATGATGCATGGAATGATGTAAAAATGCATTTCTATTTTGATTTAAAAGTTTAACTAAGTAAACTTGTAAAATGAATTTTGTAGCTAGTAAGTTAATGAGTTACTAAAAATGTTTGATTACTAATGTCATCACATTTTATTACTTGTAAAACTTACTAATATTACTTTAGGGAAGTCATACTTACACAACACTTTTTAATGCACACACCACACTTATGCATATATAATGTTGTAACTTGTGCATTAATGATGTGATATTGTCGTGAAAGAATTAAAAAGTATGGTGTAAGTATCACTTCCCATTACTTTAACACCTAATGTGGCACTTTTCCTATTTTGACACCTAAAGTGGAACTTATTCTATTTGACACCTAAAGTACACTTTAACACCTAAAATACTTAAAGACACTAAAAGTATTTAAAACATTCTAAATGGTTAGTCAAGGAGTTTGATCATAATGCCACATAACAAACATGTACGAACCTATGTTGTAGGATACGAGGACTCGAGATGTTGAATGTATGTTGAGACAAAATATGATTATGAGTAACTTGTACATTTTACGTTATGTATCAAGTTATACGTTTGTCATCAATCAAAACAAGGGAGGTTGTATAGATTAAATATCGTAATATTTGCACTAACAATCTCCCCCTTTTTGATGATGACAAAATATGTAAACGTGATAGATAGTAAAATGTAAAAAGATACTTGTGTCCGTCTTACCTTCTACATTACCTTCTCCGTTTACTCTCTTCTCCCCCTTTTGTCAAAACAAAAAGGGTGTGTCCTTGGAGTTTTAAACTTCATTTCTCCCTGAAAAGGCGAGCTTGCATCATCCCTAGTGAAGTTAAATTGTCCACTCCAATCCCTTATGGTTTTTGCCCTTGTTTGGTAGCGGATCCATGGATCAAATAAAGATGCTTAACCTACATCAAGGTTAGTTATGGAATATTTTTTTTTTGAAGAATATAAGATGAAGAAAATACACCTAGCAAATGATACACGAGGGTAAGCTATGTTAGACTATCTTCTCCTCCTTTTTGTCGAAACACAAAGGTGTGTCGAAGAATGAGGATGATTAAGAATGCGTGCATGCTCCCCATTGATGGTTGATCCCCCTCAATCGAGGTGTTAAGGTATGATTAGAAAGCTAAAAAACAAATATTAGTGCAAAACTATATTCGTCCTTGGATGAGTATGTGATATACAACAAAGTTTTTATAATATGCATTCTATAAATGCTTGACGGAAGCTCCCCTTGCTGTAGGGCGTCAAGATGAACCTACAAAACAAATATTAGTTTAATAGAAGCTTTGCCGTTAGACAAGTATATCATATACAACCAAGTGTATATACCATGAAATATGAGTGCTTTGATGGATATTCCTCCTTGTTCGAAGATATCAAGAAGCACCGATAATAAGAACATAATTGATGCAAACTTCATCCTTAGATAGGTATGTTATATACAATCGAGTATATATGAAGATGAACCTACAATGAGATAATTAGTGCAATATATTTCATCTCTTTGAAAAAGAAAAAAAAGATGTATATATGCAATATATAAATGATATAATCACAAGAAACTCAAAGTAGAGAACCATGATTATGAAATTAATGATCAGATGAAGTGTAGTCTTCTAATAAGAACAACGAGAATATAATATGATAAGAGCCTACAAAATAATGCCTAGAAAGAAGATATGAAGTGAAGTTGAGTGATGCTATTGTTGGTCTCGGTTTATTTGTGGGATTCATGT
The DNA here is from genome assembly GCA_030686995.1 of Artemisia argyi. Classification (NCBI taxonomy): domain Eukaryota; kingdom Viridiplantae; phylum Streptophyta; class Magnoliopsida; order Asterales; family Asteraceae; genus Artemisia; species Artemisia argyi. The sequence goes on from CM060703.1 coordinate 168,997,028, forward strand.
GGTGATAACTCAATAGATGACTAAAGATTGATGAAAGTAGGTTTTTCGCTAATCTATGGTTGAGATGATTAGTGAAGATGGTGATGGAAGGTGGTGGTGAAAACGTAGAGAATCATTAAAGAATTAGAAACTCAGAAGCTATAACGAATAAAAGAAAATAGAAAATATGAACCCATGAAATCCTTGAGGGATATGACTCTCGTAACGCATAAGGGTTATGATTTGAATGGTATTTTTGACGCTAATCATGAATGAAATTATTTCATTGATTGACACAAATTATCAAGATGACCTATTCTAGGTGACAACGGGAGAGAGTATTAACATGGTTTTGACCGACATGATCTTTTATGACATTATCATCTACCAAAGATAGGGTATCATGCCATAATATACGCGTGAGTGGAATTGAAGGAAGTTGTAGAACCGTAGAGGGGGGGGGGGGGTGAATACGGTTTCTTCGGCTTTTAAGACGTTTAAAAACTTTAAGCCTCAAAGAAAACAAAGTGGTTGTATAATCAATCCAAACAACCACAAACACAACCAAAGTATATAAAGGAAGTAAAGAAAGACACCATGATATATACTGGTTCGGGATGGGGGGTTTATACCATCCGTACGTCCAGTTGCGAATCCACGACACGATATTATTACACTAGTATAATCCTTTCGGTGGACTACGAACCGTTACAATTCACTCCACCGATATTCACCAATATCGATGCTCACAAAGAAGGAGTTACTCCCCAACGGTATTCCGCCCTCGGAAACCACCTAAAAGAATCTCGCGATTCGACTTCACCTAAGGGTCACCAAGACCATTACCAAGACTTCCCACCGGAAGTATCAAACCCCAACTAGATCCCCAATTATCTAGGCTTGGTCACCAAGACACAAGACTTCCCTTACAAACAATTGAATGAATGAATGAATGTTTATTCAATCAAGCCCCAACCTAAGCTAGAGACTCGATTGTAATAGAAAGGGTATAGATAAGAAGACCCTTGACACAATCACAAGAGTGGATTAGGTTCTTGTGATTCTTCCCTTGAAAGGAGATGTGTTCTTTCAAAGATGTTAGAGTGAGAATCAAGAAAATAAGATTAGAGATAGAGAGATTTGAGAGTGTTTAGAAAGAAAGAATCTAGAGAAAAAGAATAATGGCAAGGGGTGAGGAATACAAGAGGCAAGGGTGGTATTTATAGGCCAAGAGCCCAAACTTGGGAAATTTTACCAAGGCCGGCGTGTCACCCGCGCGTCAGCGCACGGGCAGCACGCCAGGTTTCTGTAAACTTTTCCCAAGTGTTGGGTGTTGGATCCTATAAATACCTATCCTTGCTAAACCCCCAATTGCACTTCCACTAAACCTTAACATTAATCAATCTAAGGTTTACCAACTCAAATAGCCAATTTGAAAATCATTTGTGAAGTGTTTAAAGAGAAAACAAATTACCAAGGGTATAAAGTGTAGATAGGGTAATTTGGAAGGGGTAGAAGTGTTATTCCTCACATGGCATAGAAATGAGAGAAAGAACATGCCAAGTTATATTCCATTGCTTAGGGGGGAAGAATGAGATGGAGGGTTGAGATGAGATGATTTGAATTGGATGGCTAAGATCAAAGGAGCCTATGTTTAGATTTCAAATAATTTGGCATGTGTTGAATATGGATGGTTGAGATGTGTTGATTTGAAATAGATGGCTAGGATCAAAGGAGCCTAGGTTTGGATTGAGAATGGATATTCCAACGGAATATGCTTTGCTTGGGGGGAAAGGGTGAATCAATGGTTGAGATGGTTTTGGTTTGAAATGGATGGCTTGAATTAAACACATGTGATGGTATAGAGAGGAGGGTGAGGTGAATGGTTGAGATGTGTTGTAATTTGAATTCAATGGCTAGGATCAAAGGAGCATCCTTTGGAATTCAAATAATTGGCATATGGGGAATATGGAGGGTTGAGATGTGTTGTAAGGGAATGGATGGTTGAGATGTAAAGTATGTAAGGGAATATGTAAGAGTGTAAGAGATTGTGTAAGAGAATATATGATTTAGATATGATTGGATATGATTGGATTTGTCTTTTGTAGAAATGAGATTAAGACATAATCTAATTGTCATTAAGAAGAAAGTGTTTAGGCAATTAAGATTATGAGTTGGGAAAATCATAAGTTACTTATTAGTTCAAGTAACACAACGTCGAGAATCCATAGTTTTATATCTCGTGACTTTCCACGACTCGACGTTCTCAACTAATACCTTGGTTCAAACAAGTTAAGTGCTTTGCTTGATGTAAAGCATAACCCAAGTGGGAAAGGATGCGTTTACGCAAAGTGACCTTTGACTTAGTTTGACCAATAAGGGAGTAAACCCGTTACGTAATTAGAGAAGACGTAAGCACGGGATATGAGCATAAAGATGCTTCAACACGATGTCATGTGAAATATATAAGTTCCCTAAGTTTAGAAAAGCCTTGGCTAGAGGTGATAGTTATAAAAAATGAGTTGGCGTTTTCCCGTAAATTGGTGTTTTAAAAGTAGGATCTCTCAAGTCTCAAAGCTCGTTTCGAGTGTTCTCAGTTAAGCACATAACATATTCATACATGTATTGAAAGATCCACATTTTTCCGGTAAGTGGAAAGCCGACTTTCAAAATTCGCACGGGAACCGTATAGTGGCCTGGCACGTCACCCACGCGCTGACGCGCGGGCAGCGCGCCAGGAGCAGATATGAGCTCCGGGGAATTTTGGCTAACGTTTGTTATTTTATGTGTTTCTATGGTTTATTTGTCATCATTAAAACATAAAGAGATCTTGATCATGTTGCCTCAACAGAAGTGAAGAAAATAAGCACTTAGGATCAGAAAATCAGTATAAAAATAAAAAATACTAAATACCTATATGAGGATGAGAATGACATCATATGATGGGAGAGTGTTGGTTATACCAATGTGTTGAGACTGGCAGTTTTGATTAATATATCGTTTGCACTGACAATGACGTGCATGATATGAGTCGAGAAAGAAGTCCTAGAAGAAAAATCCTATACTCTATTTAACTTGGTTGTTGGTTGTTGGTTGTGGAGATGAATAACTTTGTCAAACACATAATGTGTTTTTCATTTGATGAGGTATTGGTGCAAACTAGTGATGTTGGGTTAAAAAGGCTTGAAATACTTGTGATTTTGTGAACCGATTTTAACTAAATGGTGTGTACCTATGTGTTCGCATTTTAGGGTGTAAGAAACATGATTAGGTGTTATTTAATACATTTTGACAAAAGACAATTATGTGAATGAATTTCTCTTCGCCTTAATCGGTGGACATCCAACATATTGTGTAATGCATCATATAAAGAATGACGATAAAGTGTTTAGGAGGTTGTAGGTTTATGAAAATGATGAGCTTAGTAATGTTTTTGCGGATGTTAGTTAGCAAACAAAGAACTTCATCCTTGAAATCACGTAGCTCTTCTCTATCAATGCGAGATGATCGCATGACGAGGCATGTGGTTTCCTCATAGGAGGTGGAAAGGATTAGAGTATGTTATAGCTAAATAGTAATGGAGGTGAGGAATCAATAATGAGATTTGGATAGAGGTCGACTGAAAGATACGCAAATACAATGCAAAGCCTCTAAAACTTAATTCTATATGATTTAAAACTATATGCAACTGTAGTGGTCCTATAAAACATATTACTAATCTATGTAGCAATAGAGGGATCACAGTTATGCAAAATTAGCATATAAAAGTTAGAACGAAGTGAGATAACAAATAATTTGTTATCAACCTATAAGACAAAAGTGTTGGTGACAAAATATGTGAATATGATAGAAATCACAAGATAATATCCTATATAAACAAAGACAACATATTCGACTAACAATTAAAAATCACAACACAACATGATAGCATTAAGACAAACAATCATATTCTGCAAGAGCATGACATTATAGGAAATACTTCATTGTGAGATTGTTTTGTCGTTAGGTTTAGACACTTAAGCATATAAAGATTCATATGATTAATTTGTAGGATAAAACGAATTTTAAACGTTTATCATACCAAAAGCACTTTGACAAATTATAAGTTCACACGTAGCAAACAAATAGTGTGACAAAGTCACAAAAGAAGCAAGACAAAAAAATTCATGCAAACATTTTGGAGATGTATTATTTAGACCATCTTACGAAAAGGTTTAATGAATGCCAACAAAAGACAAGAGCTTTCAAACATAGATATATCATACAAAAACGTCATGTATCAAAATGACATATCATGAGTTAACAAGTAACACATTAATCTGCAACATCATATAAAGAAAGAATGAAAATATCATACAAATCATGTTAACATTTAGCAACACGAAACATATAAGCATACAAAACATCGTAAAGATAAAACTTTACCAAGGTTTACACATTTGACTATCAATCAAATAGTTATCAAACACTAAGATAATGACAAGACAATTAACTGTATCAAACAAGAACATGTAATCAACGCGTGTATATGTGATGCAAGTGGTTTTAATAAACTTAAACAAAAGTCATATCTACTACTTGTTAGAATAATACTCCTAAGGTGAGGCAAGATATCTTATACTAATACATATTGTTGACATAATGCCTAAAAACATTTTTAATCTTTAGCGACATCTCTATGTTTTGATAGTTATAAAACGTAAACTCATTGAACTAAAAATCATGATGTAAACAAGTATTTAGCCATAAATATCTCACTCTACATCCAAATCACTTAAGGTATGAATAAACAAAGTGTTTATTGCATTCTATGATCAAAGGAAATTTTTCTCAAACAGTAGAATTTTTATAAAATGTCACAAACATTTTATATCTTTTACAAAATCATTTTTGGAATTAAAAGAATATGTTTAAATCATTATAAATATATGAATTCAAATTTTTAACCAAAAATGACAAATATAATCCAGAAAAACCTTCCCCATAAAAAGACAAACAAGTCTAACGTTCTGGAGGGGGCGGCTCCCTTAATTAGCTAGGCGGCCCCCTTAATTATTAAGGGGACCGGCACGCTCCAAAACAGTATTTTTGTTGCCTATAAATACTGGTTCATTTCACAGATTTTTCTCACCTTTTGCACCCCAAAACTTTCTGATCTAAATCCCCATTTCCATTTCCTATAATCCTTTGATCATATATACATTAATCTTTGTTTCAAAGTGATCCAAGTCTCATCCTTTCTAGTGCAAAAGAATACCACTTCTATTCACCAAGACAAGAAGTATTACAACTTGTTGTGACCTCCACATCTAAGTTGTTAGAGCATCATTTATTATATATATATATATATATATATATATATATATATATATATATATATATATATATATATATATATATATATATATATATATATATATATATCTTTATGTAATTAGTTGTGAATATTTGATAGAATATAGATTAGCAAGGTGTGTAGATAGAAAGATTTAGGAATAGATTGTTGTGTAGTAGATTGTTGGGAAGCAGATAGTTGTGAGGAAGATAGTTGTGAAGTAGCTAGTAGTGAAGATAGATAGGTGTGAAGAAGTAGTGTTGTAATTAAGGTGTGACTAGGTGTGAAGAAGTTGTGTAGAAGGTGTGATTAAGGTGTGACGAAGTTGTGGTGTGAATATTGGTGTGTGAGGTTTTCTCCGCCATAACGGAGCTTGTTGACATAGTGAAGAAAACTCTCGAGTTTGGTGCTCGGGGAGTGGAGTAGGGCAAGGAAGGTGTCCTTGTAGCCGAACCACTATAAATCTCTTGTCTCGCGGTTCGATCTTTCCATCTCTTACTTATTTCATTTCTTACATTATTATAGTCTTAGTATCTAATTGTAGTTATTTATATTGTGCAAGACTTGAATTCACATAATATCGAGTCTACTAATTTTTGTAAATAAACAAAACACGCAAACAAATTTTTATAACAAATTAAAAAGACGTAAAACTATTCAACCTCCCATTCTAGTTTTCCACAATTGGTATAAGGAGCCATGATTCGTGTCAATTATAGTATATTTATATTCCGAGGAAATACTTGTGAAAGTAATTCCCGGGTCGTTCTCCCAACGAAGGCTCGAATGGAAAATTCGAATTATCGGTTTGGGAATCGTGTAGTGTAAGTGAATGATGAAAGAGTGATAGAGTGAAAATAGCAATCAAGGAATTCAATTATTCACAAACAATGATAAAGCACGCAAAGAGTATAAGCTAATTATGCACCGAAATGAAAAACGTGAAAACGGTAACGCAACCGTAAAATTTAAAACGTAACGTATAACGAAAAATGACCCTACGAACTTGGAAATATTTTCTAAAAATTGAAAACTAATAAAAAGAACTTTAAGAAAAAGAAAAATGTTTTTTAGACTTTTTATTTATTTTCTAGAATTAATTTCCTATTTATTGAATTAAAAGTGAATTAAAAATAGAGAAAAATAGAAAAACAAATTGGAAAAATGAAAATTAAATTCTAAAAATTCTAAAATATTATAAAAGAAATTCTAAAATTATTTTTGTATTTTTCAGAAACTTTTCTAATTTTTTATTGATTTTTGGGATTTAAAAACTATTTAAAAATTGAAAATAATCAAAAGAAATTAATAAAAATAGTAAAAAGCTTTGGAAAAATCTGGAAAAATTCCAGAAATTCAAAAATATTAAAAAGAACTTAAAATAAAATTTTGAAATAAAACTGAAAAGTGGAACTGCTTATTCCTTAAAAACTGCTTATCACAAGTGCTTATTAATAAGCACTTGTGATAAAAACTTTTGAAACTGAAAACTTAGGCTAGAAATGAAATAAGAAAAACTCAATGTTGACAGATGATGATCAAATCAAGCTCAAATACACCACAGATACTTAAAATTTGAAACAACAAGCTCAAATTAAGCTCGATGTAATAAGCAGATAAGGAACAAATATAAACAGAAGCAACTGATCAATCACAATCTAAATAGCACTAATATGAAGCTCAGAATTAAGCACTAGTAATGCTTAGTAAACCAAAAGGACACTCAGATTAACAAATGGAATATCAATGTCATAGCAAGCTGATGTCAATCAGACTAAAAAGCTGTTTTCCAGCAAAATTTATGGACTAAGTAGCAAGCATTAACAGAATCTAATCTCTAATAATCAAATTTAAGCAATCAAACAAACTATCTAAATCTAAAAAGATAAATCAAACATATAGTTAACCACTGAAAAGTTAACACCAAACAGGCCTAAACTCCTAATCTAGCAGCTAGTACATAAGCTAATTAACTAAAAACTGCAGTCTAGAATTAATGAAACCATAAAGATGAAATGGTAATCAACATTTTAGTTCAAACTTTAGACAAAAGAAAACTTATATGAGCTTGTTAATCGGACTAGTGGAATGGGACAATTTGGAACAAACTAAAAAGTAGTGCAGGCTGCTGGGTCAGTTTAACTAAAACAAGACACTAGCAGATCCAAAATCCACTAGATCCAGTTACTCTAACTCAACAAATCAAAACAAATTCTATTAATAAACCTACTATTACTCTAATTAAATCAATTTGTGGTGCTAACTCAGAATTTTTAACTCAATAACACTCAGCAGTTATAACATCCAAACATCCCTTGATAACTCTAAAAGACTGATCACTCAGTTTCACAAATTAGTTATACTCTTAATCAGTTACTGAATTGAGACCACATTAAACGGTGAAGACTGACGGTTGTGAAAATTAACATGTTCAAAAATTTGGCAGGTAAGCAAAAACTTTCACAGATAAGAAATCAAACAATGCAGTACTCAAACTTATTCCACCAAAGCCGTTACATTCAAATGAAACAATACACAGATGCAATATAAATCTAAATCCGCTCCACAATTTCACAGTTGCTCAAATTCTACTATACTACTCAAATCTCACTAGCAATTTCTATAGTTACACTAGACAAGATCAACCAGATGCAAATAACTACACTTAATCAAACAATCAATTATGCTAAAACAGATCCACAAAACAGATTCAAACCACTAATTAAATGATACTAACTAAACATAAGCTAACAACTAAATCTCAATAACTTCAATGAAACAGTACACTATGAAATCAAAGGATCGACAACTTACAAAAACTTTCGATCCAGCAAAAACAGGATCGATTCACTATGCTTGCCTATCTCTTGATAGGCAGGAACCTTCCATATTTGTTCCAGCTTATCCACAACACCACATCAACTCAGATTCAGCACTGACTTTGGTTGAATATTGAACGATGACTCAAATAACTCCACAATAAGCTATAGAGCTTAGATGGAGTATATAAAAGCAAAATAAGCTCATATATAAGCTTTTACTAAACTAATTGTAAGTATTTTTATTTTTTTTTTATGTATTTTTCTGATTTTTTATTTCTTTTTATCTTTTTATTTCTCTTCTGCAAACAACTAAATTTTTAAGAAATATTGATAGAGATTAAGCAAAAACAGTTGATTGGAAGCTAGATTAAAGTAGATTTTAAACTAAATAAGCAATAAGAAATATAGAATAAGCTGATATAAATGGAAATGAACTAAAACTTTTATTAAAATCTTATAAGGAAATTACAATCTCTAAACTAATTACATTCTAATGAAAATTTAACAGCATATCATTACACTAAAAATTACATATCAGGAGCTTAAAATGGACACCTATTTATAAGAGGAGTGAAGGGGTTGGGGTCTTCTTTGCCAGGTTGGCGATCCACACCACCTTGTGTTTCTTTAATCCATCATATAGCCCTTGGATTGCTTTTGTGCTTCTTTGATCTTATGCTAACCCTTGGATCAAATAACGAGACGTGGCATACCCAATAATAAAACGCCATCTGTCCAAATGAGTGCATCACTCTCTATCCGTGTCAGACCATCTAGAAGCGGTATCCAATGATTGGAATGACATATCATGTCCAATAGAGCACTGCCATGTGTCCTCTTCTAATCATTCTTCTTCTCTCTGACACATGATACGTCAAGTGACAGGTATCTAGAAGCTCCAATGATTGGTAATTATGAATCAATTGGTGTGGTGGGATATGGTTCGAGCCAATTTGGTATTCTAGGGTTCATTGGGTTTTCTGGGTTCAGGGAATTGGGGAAAAAATGAAACGATTTGATTTATTTTTATTAGTTTGACTATGTTTTAGTATTTTTTTTGACCGAGGGTAAATGGGCTCGGGTAAAGTTTAGGAGTGGACTGGGTTTTAGTTTTTGTAATGTAAGTGATTGGGCTATGGTGTGGTATATGGACCATATATCAAATGGACTTGAAATTGTGGGTCAGATTTGGTTTAAATAATATTTAAGGACCACATTTGAATTTTATGAAACTTTAAGGGCCATTTTTGCCAATTCAGGAAACTTAATCCAAGGGTTAATCTTGCCAATTGATTATTCTTCAAGGATAGATTATGACAGTTTGAGCATAAAAGTGATCCGATCTTGAAAACTCTTTCCCGGCTTCGACTCTTGAACCTTTTTCATACTCTCGTGCTCGGTTTTTCCGGTTTTTGCATGATTTTCGTCACTTTGTAAAATATCCGTACCTGCATATCACAAACACAAAAAACACACGTTTTCTTGGTATTTGTTAGCTCAAATAGTCGTTTTGGGTAGGTAATTGGCCAAATAATAGTGAGTGAATAAGCACTCACCAAAATCCCCCCGACTAAGGTATTGCCGTGTCCTCACGCAATGTGATCAATTCACGCTTTCGGAATAAATAATTTCAAAACTCTTTTTACTAACTTTGAAAAGTAGCAAGGAGGTTCGAAAGAAGTAATAAAGTCATTTATTCCCGAAAGTGCTCCGTTTTCCAAAATTTTCCTTTTATTTCTTTATTCCACTTTATTCTATTTTGGCTTTTCATACTTCAAACTTGTGACGGTTTGTTGAACTTTCATTATTTTTGCAATAATTATTAGGGTCAACGAGTAGAAACACTTCTAATTAAGAAGCGACCATACGGATAAAAATCGTCATCCTTGATTTTTCACCAGTCCCCAAACTAAGCTTACAAACGAGATCACAGCTTATCTACAAATTAGATGCTAACACTACTCATAAAAGTTACTTGTGGATACTCCTTACTCCCATGTCCTAGGTTTTTGTATCTCAATATTTTACTTTTGTTGAGAAATGAATTGCTTCATATTTTCTCGTTTCAATACTTTTTAGTCCGATAGTGACACCTAAGTTAAAACACTAAGTAGTTTTTCATTTTCTCTTAAGAACCACTGCAATAGAAATTCGGTCCACATCAAGGAATTTGGGATACATACAATATCAAAGATATAAGTTGCGGAGTACGATCACGTGCACCTCATGTGACTGATTACTAATCACTTATCACATGCACCTCACGCGCCAACAACTTATTTACATACATAACTCTTATTCATCAAATCTAACAACTTTCATATTTTTTTCACTTTTCACTTTTTTCATACTTTTGATACTTTTTTTTTCTTTCTTGACTTTTTTCTCAATACATCAATGGAAGCTTATCGGGTAGCTCCAAAACCACATAGATAATCAACTTTTGACTTTTGATTTTTCACTTTTTGCTCTTATTTTTGATGTTCCTTGATATGTACCCAACTTCTAAAGCAAAAATTCTCTTAAGAAAATAAAGAACTAAATATTATTCAAACCGAAATACCACTAATTAACCTAGAACATCTATTATATATGGGTGACGTTTCTGATGGGAGTAAAAAGCCACAAGTACCTCTCATGAGCTCTAAAGAGAACCACTACTCCACGTTTAGCATCTAACTTCTAAATAAACTCTATCATTTCTCGCTCTTCGCAATTTAAGATTCCAAATAATGAAACCCGCGAATACTTAGCCGATAATCAGCCACGCATATATAAAGTCAGTTACGGAAACTTGCAAATTCTAGAAGAAGAATTCGAGTTTTCTAGCTCCTGATGTAAAAGACTAGCGAAAGCTTTTAAGCTGCGCATGTATAAAGTCAAGTACGGGAACTTGCAGATTCTTAAGAAAGAATTCGCATTTTATAGCTCCTAGTGTACAAAACTAGCACAAGCTTATGTGATCATCATTGGTTAAGGAAACAAGCTAGGGCTTAACACGCCCGGTCAAGTCAAAATATTTATTCTTACTCTCGCCAGCAAGAAAGTCAACAAGGTGTCAAAACACTTATTCAAACTTTATTATATTTTTGCACAACTTTTTCAACTTTTTCTCATCTTTTTGTACTTTTTCATGACCTTTTCATCAAAATTTTTGAAATTTTCAATTTTTCAATTTTTTTATTTTTGGTGGAAAAACGGAGTTGCAAGAGTACACGACATGTGAAACATGCAAGGTCAAAATCGAATCGAAGATTCACCCTCCCCCCGACTAGAACGAAACATTGTCCTCAATGTTTTATGGGATAAGGTAATCCTAACAAAATTCTAGGCCGTTTATTAATTATGCCAAAGAAAACGTTAGTCGATAAGATTTAACGGATATAGGATTTCCAAATAGCACCGATGAATGAGACTCCAAGTGAAGAGATAACGAGCACGAGAGTCATCATAAATCATGGACAATCCTGAACAATCATCACAAACAACCACGAAACACAAGAGTAGAAAAGGCACCCCTCCTCACATTAGGTGTTAGAAAATAGAAATATAAGAAGATGAAATTGGATAAGCATGGGTTGCCACCCACGAAGCGCTTGTTTTTGTTCATCGAGTCACATGAGCTTGACTCGATCCCCGAATTAATTCGTCCTTGGGGAAAAACCGTGGAAAAATAATCTCACTCGGGCTTTCATTCAATATATTTTGAAAAACTTATGATTTATGTGAAAGTTCCATCCCGAAGAGATAACCGCTGGTATGTTAATTTTGAAAACTTTGAAAAACGATACCAGGGTCAAAAACAATCTTATCATTTAAGCTCATTTTAAAATCTTTTCCGGGTGGGAGGGTTGGGAAAAACTTTTCTTTAAAACTCTCATTCTTAAGAACACCACCCGGATCATGATCAACTTCAAGATCGAAATTGAAACTTTCATATTCAGGTTTAGAAAACTTTTCAATTTTACATTCAGATTCATCAAAACGAAATTACTCAAACTCCGAAAGAGAGATAAAAGCATGAGAAGTGGTACTGCCACGACTCGTCTCTTCTGAATGATCAAAATGAAAAGCTTCAAATGTCGGATCATAAAAATCATGACGATAAGTGGGATTGCCACTTATTTCTTCAGTCGTGTCAAAGAAGAAACTCTCAAAGTCTGGTAAAAATTCCTCGAGCTCGGGCTCAAGAGGATCGTCAATTGTAAGCTCAATCTTCGTCTTAACTTTATCCGGAGGGATTGACGGTTCATCGTTCAACAAATTGTTAAGAAAAATAATATCCCCCTCCGAATCAAAGTAAGGTTCGTCAGTCTCAGAAATCGGAATCGTTTCAGTTGCAAGAAATTCATCGACCTCTTCCCAAAGAGAATCATATTCATTAGTCGGAGGAAATGATGGGGAAGAGTCGGAGACGAAAGTTTTCACAAAATCATCAAAGGAATAATCGCAAACATCAATGCTTTTAACGGAGTACTTCTTCGATTTTGAATCATCGGCTTTAAAAATCATAATATCATCATCGTGTCGTAAAGTTAGAGTATCCTCAAAATGGTCTACTAGGGCTTTAGCGGTTCGTAAAAACGGTCGCCCTAGTATTAGAGGAACTCTCGGATCAGCTTCAAAATTGACAACAACGAAATCTGCCGGAAAAGTACACGATTTCACACGAACAAAAACGTCCTCAGCAATTCCAACTGGATGAGTGATCGATCGATTAGCAAGCTCCAAAGTCATTCTCGTCGGTTTAAGAGCCCCCATTCCAAGTTGTTCGTAGATCGATAATGGCATGAGGTTTATATTCGCACCCGAATCGGCCAGGGCGTTACAAACTTCTTGATCTTTCAATGAACAAGGAATGAGAAACTTTCCCGAGTCACCAAGCTTTTCGGGAAGCTTCTTGAGAAGAATCGCGGAACATTGAGCATTTATCGGCGTTTCGGCTAATTCAAGCAATTTCTCTTTATTACTTATGAGGTTTTTGAACGTTGAAGCAAATTTCGGCATATACACAAGAGCATCCATAAAACTTATATCAAAGTGCAACTTTTGAAAAATATCCAGAAATTTTTCCATTTGTATTTTAGACTTAGCACGGAGCTCTTCATCATTAAATCGTGACGGATATGGCAATTTAGACTTGTATTTCACATTATTTTCAAAAACAACCTTTTCTTTATCTTTCGAATTTTGGACAACCGGAGGTTGGACGTTTTCAGCTCCTCCATTATTAATAGGAAGAACCGGGTCCTTTGTCGCCTCGGTCTCACAGTCTACTACCTTGGGTGGAGAAGAAGAAGAAGAAGAGGTAGTAGGAGCTGTGGGTCCCTCATATGTAGCACCACTGCAAGTTATGATCGCCTTAACTTCGCCCCTCGGGTTTGCGATCGTGTTACTTGGCAAAGATGTAATACCCGAACCCGAGGGTCGATCATTTAAACGTTTGTTAATATCACTGATTTGATTAGCAAACAACCGTGTCGACTCTTCATATTTTGCCATAAAAGATTGTTGGTTTTGAATCAATTGCTTAATCAAATCTTCCGTGGGCGACGGATTTGGAATAACAGCTTGATTTTGATTATTGTTGAAATTCTGCCCACGGTTTTGGTAATTACCATGATTTTGATTTCCATGATTAGCGTTCTGAAAATTCCCAGGGTTTCCATGGTTTTGTTGGTTTTGAAAATTGTTCCCTTGAGGCGGGCCTTGATTGTAATTACCTTGAAAACCCCGATTTTGATTAAACCCTTGATTATGATTTTGAAAACCGTTATTAGCTCGACTCTGATTTTGATTTCCTTGATTATTACGATTCTGCACATTATGATTCTGATTGACTTGATTGACTTGGTTTTGTTGTTCGAAACCGGGTGGTCCAAGAAAATTAGGAGAACGGTAGCTGAGGAGATTACGGTCTCCTTGAGGTTGTGGGTAACCGGTGTTACCTGCGTTTGCAGCATACACGTTTTCACGAGAAAAGGCACCGGTGGCCGGACATTCATAATACAAATGTGGACCACCACAAGTCTCACAACCGCGACTAACCACATTGACTTGATGGTTTGGTTTTTCAATGGACATTGAATCAACTTTCTTTGTTAAAGCCACAATCATATTTACCAATTCATCATTATTTTTACCATTATTAGACACTTGAGGTTTATTCCTTGACATTCTCACACGAGCTTTATTCTCAATTATCATGAAAGCATCATTCGTGTTCCTAGCCAACAAGTTACCACCCGCAGCAGAGTTAAGCGAATCTTGATCAGCATGACATAACCCATTATAAAACGTATCAATCTGCTGAAGGTCGGTAAACCCGTGGTTCAGACATTTCTTTTTCAAATCTTTGAATCGGTCCCAAGCTTCACTAAACGTTTCATCAAAAGCTTGTTGGAACCGAAAGATTTGAGAACGTAGGTTAGAAGTTTTAGAGGGAGGATAGAAGTAATTCACAAACTTGGAAGCGAGATCATTCCAAGTGTGAATCGAATTAGGCGGTTCCTTTTCCAGCCAAGTCCGGGCTGCTCCTTTTAAGGAGAAAGGAAATAACTTCAATTTCACCACATCGTGAGGAACTTGGTTCATTCTAATCGTCTCAGCGATGTCGGTGAAATTTCAGATGTGAGCATAGGGGTCTTCGTGATCAAACCCGTGGAATGATATACCCGTGATTAAGTTGAGTAATCCGTGATTAATCTCAAAATTGGCATTGATGTCCGGAATCACAATAGCTCTCCTCACACCGTTAAATGGTGATTGGAGTTGTTCTTCCATAGGACGCGGATCAAATGCCGGTTGTTGTCCCATCGGCGGGATAACATTGTGCTGCGGACCACCCATCGGCGGGGGTCCGTTGTGTTCGTTTTGGTTCATCTCCTCGTCGTCAAGGAAATGAACCCAACTCGTATGTCGTAAAACCCGCTCGGGGTTAGAGAACGGAGACGTAAGACTCTCAAACGAAGATCGGGTGTGCATACACCACGAACAAAATTAGAAAGAAAATGAAAAAGAAAAGAGAAAATAAAATCTTTTTGTTTTTTATATTTTTTCACAAAAACTTTTTATTTCTTTTGTTTTTCTTTTCTTAAAACGTAATGTTAATCGAAAACCGTTTGTTTCAAAACCACTCGCGACGGGACGGGAGAGAAGAATGGATCTCTCTTCAACTAGCAATTTAATGTCTTAGCTTCCGTATTTCCCGCTTATTCGGTTGTAGTAATTGAAATAATCCGATAAACAACTAAATTACGTTTTCGTTATATTGCGAGACTTATTTGGTTTACAACGCCCTTTCTTTCGATCGAGTCGAGGCTGTAACTTTTATTATTTTTTTGGTATTTTTGAAAATACTTTTGTAAAAGTGTTTTTGATTTTTCAATTTTTATAAGAGATATATATACAAAGTAGAGGAAGGCTTAACAAAACACGATTTTTCAAAAAGATATTCAAAAATTCACTTCGGCCTTCCCCGGCAGCGGCGCCAAAAATTGATTCGTGTCAATTATAGTATATTTATATTCCGAGGAAATACTTGTGAAAGTAATTCCCGGGTCGTTCTCCCAACGAAGGCTCGAATGGAAAATTCGAATTATCGGTTTGGGAATCGTGTAGTGTAAGTGAATGATGAAAGAGTGATAGAGTGAAAATAGCAATCAAGGAATTCAATTATTCACAAACAATGATAAAGCACGCAAAGAGTATAAGCTAATTATGCACCGAAATGAAAAACGTGAAAACGGTAACGCAACCGTAAAATTTAAAACGTAACGTATAACGAAAAATGACCCTACGAACTTGGAAATATTTTCTAAAAATTGAAAACTAGTAAAAAGAATTTTAAGAAAAAGAAAAATGTTTTTTAGACTTTTTATTTATTTTCTAGAATTAATTTCCTATTTATTGAATTAAAAGTGAATTAAAAATAGAGAAAAATTGAAAAACAAATTGGAAAAATGAAAATTAAATTCTAAAAATTCTAAAATATTATAAAAGAAATTCTAAAATTATTTTTGTATTTTTCAGAAACTTTTCTAATTTTTTATTGATTTTTGGGATTTAAAAACTATTTAAAAATTGAAAATAATCAAAAGAAATTAATAAAAATAGTAAAAAGCTTTGGAAAAATCTGGAAAAATTCCAGAAATTCAAAAATATTAAAAAGAACTTAAAATAAAATTTTGAAATAAAACTGAAAAGTGGAACTGCTTATTCCTTAAAAACTGCTTATCACAAGTGCTTATTAATAAGCACTTGTGATACAAACTTTTGAAACTGAAAACTTAGGCTAGAAATGAAACAAGAAAAACTCAATGTTGACAGATGATGATCAAATCAAGCTCAAATACACCACAGATACTTAAAATTTGAAACAACAAGCTCAAATTAAGCTCGATGTAATAAGCAGATAAGGAACAAATATAAACAGAAGCAACTGATCAATCACAATCTAAATAGCACTAATATGAAGCTCAGAATTAAGCACTAGTAATGCTTAGTAAACCAAAAGGACACTCAGATTAACAAATGGAAGATCAATGTCACAGCAAGCTGATGTCAATCAGACTAAAAAGCAGTTTTCCAGCAAAATTTATGGACTAAGTAGCAAGCATTAACAGAATCTAATCTCTAATAATCAAATTTAAGCAATCAAACAAACTATCTAAATCTAAAAAGATAAATCAAACATATAGTTAACCACTGAAAAGTTAACACCAAACAGGCCTAAACTCCTAATCTAGCAGCTAGTACATAAGCTAATTAACTAAAAACTGCAGTCTAGAATTAATGAAACCATAAAGATGAAATGGTAATCAACATTTTAGTTCAAACTTTAGACAAAAGAAAACTTATATGAGCTTGTTAATCGGACTAGTGGAATGGGACAATTTGGAACAAACTAAAAAGTAGTGCAGGCTGCTGGGTCAGTTTAACTAAAACAAGACACTAGCAGATCCAAAATCCACTAGATCCAGTTACTCTAACTCAACAAATCAAAACAAATTCTATTAATAAACCTACTATTACTCTAATTAAATCAATTTGTGGTGCTAACTCAGAATTTTTAACTCAATAACACTCAGCAGTTATAACATCCAAACATCCCTTGATAACTCTAAAAGACTGATCACTCAGTTTCACAAATTAGTTATACTCTTAATCAGTTACTGAATTGAGACCACATTAAACGGTGAAGACTGACGGTTGTGAAAATTAACATGTTCAAAAATTTGGCAGGTAAGCAAAAACTTTCACAGATAAGAAATCAAACAATGCAGTACTCAAACTTATTCCACCAAAGCCGTTACATTCAAATGAAACAATACACAGATGCAATATAAATCTAAATCCGCTCCACAATTTCACAGTTGCTCAAATTCTACTATACTACTCAAATCTCACTAGCAATTTCTATAGTTACACTAGACAAGATCAACCAGATGCAAATAACTACACTTAATCAAACAATCAATTATGCTAAAACAGATCCACAAAACATATTCAAACCACTAATTAAATGATACTAACTAAACATAAGCTAACAACTAAATCTCAATAACTTCAATGAAACAGT
This sequence comes from Artemisia argyi, assembly GCA_030686995.1. Lineage (NCBI taxonomy): Eukaryota > Viridiplantae > Streptophyta > Magnoliopsida > Asterales > Asteraceae > Artemisia > Artemisia argyi. The sequence goes on from CM060703.1 coordinate 169,014,744, forward strand.
ACACTATGAAATCAAAGGATCGACAACTTACAAAAACTTTCGATCCAGCAAAAACAGGATCGATTCACTATGCTTGCCTATCTCTTGATAGGCAGGAACCTTCCATATTTGTTCCAGCTTATCCACAACACCACATCAACTCAGATTCAGCACTGACTTTGGTTGAATATTGAACGATGACTCAAATAACTCCACAATAAGCTATAGAGCTTAGATGGAGTATATAAAAGCAAAATAAGCTCATATGTAAGCTTTTACTAAACTAATTGTAAGTATTTTTATTTTTTTTATGTATTTTTCTGATTTTTTATTTCTTTTTATCTTTTTATTTCTCTTCTGCAAACAACTAAATTTTTAAGAAATATTGATAGAGATTAAGCAAAAACAGTTGATTGGAAGCTAGATTAAAGTAGATTTTAAACTAAATAAGCAATAAGAAATATAGAATAAGCTGATATAAATGGAAATGAACTAAAACTTTTATTAAAATCTTATAAGGAAATTACAATCTCTAAACTAATTACATTCTAATGAAAATTTAACAGCATATCATTACACTAAAAATTACATATCAGGAGCTTAAAATGGACACCTATTTATAAGAGGAGTGAAGGGGTTGGGGTCTTCTTTGCCAGGTTGGCGATCCACACCACCTTGTGTTTCTTTAATCCATCATATAGCCCTTGGATTGCTTTTGTGCTTCTTTGATCTTATGCTAACCCTTGGATCAAATAACGAGACGTGGCATACCCAATAATAAAACGCCATCTGTCCAAATGAGTGCATCACTCTCTGTCCGTGTCAGACCATCTAGAAGCGGTATCCAATGATTGGAATGACATATCATGTCCAATAGAGCACTGCTATGTGTCCTCTTCTAATCATTCTTCTTCTCTCTGACACATGATACGTCACGTGACAGGTATCTAGAAGCTCCAATGATTGGTAATTATGAATCAATTGGTGTGGTGGGATATGGTTCGAGCCAATTTGGTATTCTAGGGTTCATGGGGTTTTCTGGGTTCAGGGAATTGGGGAAAAAATGAAACGATTTGATTTATTTTTATTAGTTTGACTATGTTTTAGTATTTTTTTTGACCGAGGGTAAATGGGCTCGGGTAAAGTTTAGGAGTGGACTAGGTTTTAGTTTTTGTAATGTAAGTGATTGGGCTATGGTGTGGTATATGGACCATATATCAAATGGACTTGAAATTGTGGGTCAGATTTGGTTTAAATAATATTTAAGGACCACATTTGAATTTTATGAAACTTTAAGGGCCATTTCTGCCAATTCAGGAAACTTAATCCAAGGGTTAATCTTGCCAACTGATTATTCTTTAAGGATAGATTATGACAGTCTGAGCATAAAAGTGATTCGATCTTGAAAACTCTTTCCCGGCTTCGACTCTTGAACCTTTTTCATACTCTCGTGCTCGGTTTTTCCGGTTTTTGCATGATTTTTGTCACTTTGTAAAATATCCGTACCTGCATATCACAAACACAAAAACACACGTTTTCTTGGTATTTGTTAGCTCAAATAGTCGTTTTAGGTAGGTAATTGGCCAAATAATAGTGAGTGAATAAGCACTCACCAAGCCACATCTAGCGAGATTTTTAAAATACATTGTATTTTAAAACTTACAACGCTCTATGGAATCTGAAAAAGATTTAGAAGGGCAATCTATGCAAAGACCACCACTATTTGAAAGTGATGGATTTTTATATTGGAAAAATAGATTTGAAACTTATGTGAAATCTAAAGAACTTGATCATTGGCATGTTATTACCTTTGGTGATTTTCCTCCTATTCAACATAATCCAGAAACTAAAATGGATGAAATTGTACCTTTTGAAAAACAAAATGATGATTTGAAAAAGAAACTAGCAAAAAATTAATGAAGCTAAAATGGTAATTTATAATGCGTTACCGTGTAAAGAATATGAAAGAATTTTTATGTGTAAAACCGCCAAAGAAATTTGGGAGTCACTACTTATTACTCAGCAAGGTAATAGTCAAGTCAAAGACAATAAAATAGATCTTCTTGTACAACAATATGAACAATTTATGATTCCGGAAGAGGAATCAATTGATAATGCTTTTGCTAAATTTAACACTATTATCACAAGTTTAAAAGCACTTGATGAGACATTTTCTAGCAAGAATTGTGTTAGGAAATTTCTTAGGGCATTGCATCCAAAATGGTGAGCTAAGGTCACGGCAACCGAAGAATCGAAGAATTTGATGACGTTATCACTTGATGAACTTATTGGCAACTTGAAGGTCCATGAAGAAATTATAAGAAGAGATTCGAAAATGGGCAAAGTCAAGAAAGAACAAACTAAATCCATTGCTCTAAAAGCCAAAAAAGGAACTTAGTGACGATGATGATTCAAGTGAAGAGAGTGAAGACGAAGAATATGCAATGGCCGTAAGAGAATTCAAGAAATTCTTCAAAAGACGAGGAAGATTCACTAGATTGCCACGAGATGAAAGAAAGTCATTCCAAAAAAATAGAAGTGATAACTACAGGAAAAGAAAGTGTTTTAGATGTGGAAGTCCAAATCATATCATTGGTAAATGGAAGTTAGGATGTAAAGTTTCTGAATTAGAAAAGGTCACTAAAGAAAGAGATAAGTTGCTAGAAAAACTTGCTGTTTGGAAAGAATCAGGTCTGTCACATGTTAGTTTTGTTGAAAAACAGAGAACATCAAACATTTAAACTGGCCTAGGTTATGATAATAATTCAGAAGTACTTTCATCTAGGAACCAAGAATTAAATCATTCTCAGGAGACCTCAAATAGTGATGAAGAATTCATAAGTTTAGAAGGAAGCACATCTAGTGATGAGGAATTATCTTGTTCAACACCCCCTGAGTTTAAGAAAAACAAAGGTTATAATGAAGTTCCTCCACCCCCAGGTAGTTTTCAACCACCTAGGACAGATGTTTCTTGTTTTGGAGTAGATAACCTAGAATTCAGGAAAAAACTTAAAGGTCAATCTAATCCGGAGTCTTTAAGAGAATCTGTTGAGACACCTAGGGATAATAATAAGGTTTCTGAATGTGAAAAAGATTCTTCAAAACAAGCAGTACTTCCAAAAACATCTCAAATTACTGTTGATCATTCAGCAGTACCTACAAGAAACTCTTTTCAAAATACTGCTTATCATAGAAAACCTTTTGGGAATGGATTTGGGATGATGGGACCAAAGCTATGTTTTGTATGTTATAGTCCTCATCATTTGATCAAGGACTGTGATTATCATTCAGAATACTTGAGCAAATATCTAAAGACCACATCTGCAAACCATAAGCACAAAGAGAATAAACAAAGGGAGAATAAATCAGTTTAGAATTACACAAATAGAGTTAACCATAGTAATTTCTCAAAAGACTATAGGTACCCTCATCAGAAAAGACCATTTTCCAAACCCACAGTACCTTCAAGAAACACTTCTAAAAGCACTGGTCAAGCAGTACTTCCTCAAAGTACTGTTAGGAAGTTTCCCAATCAAGGTACTGCTAGCAAAGACTCAAGTGTAAGACCTAGGAGATTCAATTCTTACAAACCTAGAACGCCTTACAACCCAAGAAAAGCTGGTAGAACACAGAACCCAACACCAAAAGTTACAACTAAGTGGGTTAAGAAAGAAAGTACTGCTGATAACAAAGTACTTTCAAAAAATAAGGGTGAAAAAGGGAGTGTTGATAACAATTCAACACAGGTTTTGGAATAAAAAACAGTAGTTCTTGATAGTATTTTCAAAAACAGTGGTGATTACATACTCAAAGAATTTGAGTATGTTACTCCACAAAGGGAACATAAGTCAGTAATGGTTTGGGTTCCTAAAAGAAACTAACCCTTTTCATTTTTAAGAAGGGCAACCCAGCAGAGGAGCTTAAAGATCATCTTATTGTAGATAGTGGTTGCTCTGGAAGCATGACAGGAGAAAAGGAGCTCTTGTCAGATTTTAAGGCTTATTTTGGAGGAAGAGTTGCATTTGGGAATGATCCTGATGGAGGGAGAATCATTGGCAAAGGAACCATTAAGGCAGGATCTATTGATTTTGAGAATGTTAGATATGTGAAGGAGCTTAAATTCAACCTTTTGTCAGTCTCTCAGATCTGTGACAAGAAGTACCCTGTGTTGTTTCTTGACACAGAATGTCTTATTCTCTTCCCTGAGTTTAGATTAGAAGATGAAAACTTGGTGATGCTGAGAGCACCAAGAACCAATGATGTGTATAGCATAGACTTGAAGAACATCAATTCTACTGAAAGAGCAACATGCTTAATTGCAAGGACAACAATGGAAGAAGCACATCAATGGCACAGAAGACTAGGGCATGTAAATTTCAAAAACATCAACAAGCTGGTCAAAGGTTTACCTTCTAAAACATTCAAACTTGATCATTCATGTCAGGCCTGCAAGAAGGGTAAACAACACAAGGCTTCATGTAAAAAGGTTGAAGAAAGAACTATTAGGGAGCCTTTGGAGTTGCTGCATATGGATCTGTTTGGACCTATTTCAGTTGTTAGTTTAAACAATAAGAAGTACTGTTTGGTTATAACAGATGATTGTAGCAGATTTAGCTGGGTCTTTTTCTAAGATTCAAAGATGAAACTTTTGATGCTATTCATGATCTTATAATAGCACTTGAAAATCAGTTAAGACACAACGTTAGAGGCATTAGATGTGATAATGGGACTGAATTCAAGAATCAGCTTATGGATGAATTTTGTGCCAAGAAAGGGATTAAAAGAGAATTCGGTATTGCTAGAACTCCTCAGCAGAATGGAGTTGCAGAAAGGAAGAATAGAACTTTGATAGAGGCGGCAAGGACAATGCTTGCAGACTCCCAATTACATGTTCCATTTTGGGCTGAAGCTGTAAGTGCCGCTTGTTATGTGCTGAATTGAGTATCAGTGACAAAACCTCAAATGAAGACACCTTATGAGTTACTCATGGGAAAGAAGCCAAACATTAAGTTTATGAAACCTTTTGGATGTCCCCTGACTATCTTAAACATTGCTGATAATTTGGGAAAATTTGATGGTAAATCAGAAGAAGGATACTTATTGGGTTATTGTACCAATAGCAAAGGATTCAGAGTGTACAACAGGGCTACCAAGAAGGTTCAAGAATGTCTTCATGTTGAATTTTTGGAAGAACAAGAAAATCAAAAAGGTAAAGGTCCTGATTAGATGTTTGATCTTGATTTGATGTCCTCATCCATGAAATATGTACCTGTAAGAGAAGAAAATCAAGTTGTTCACAATGAAGAGGAATCACAATACATTGTTCATGGAGTTAACATAAGAGCTGAAGAAGATTCTGATGAGGCACTCACTGATGAGAAGAAAAGTACTGCTGCACCTCAAGGTACTGTTGATCCACAAAGTACTGTTCCATCAAAGACCACAGTATCTGATAAAACCAAGCTATCCAAGATGAACTTAATAGGATGCTTATTCAAGAAACAATTGCTAAGTCCTATGAAGATGATCAAAGGAGAGCTTATGAAGTAGAAAAGAAGAAGACTAAAGGCACTGACAGTACTTTGCCCCAAAGTACTGCTGATCCATTTGAAAGTACTTCTCAAATCTTAGATACTTCAAATTGGAAGAATGCTGATGATTTAACTGATCCAACCATGCCTGCCTTAGAAGATACTGATGATGAATTGGAACAAAAAGGCAATTTCTCAGATTCTAATGAAGACCCTGACCTCACAAATTTGGAAGATAATCTTGAAGTACCACCAACTCCTACACTAAGAATTCACAAAGATCATCCTGTTAGCAAAATAATTGAACCTTCTGATTCAGGAGTGCTTACAAGAACAAAAGCTAAGAATATGTCTTAGCAACATACTTCTTTACTTAGCTTTATTTAACAGCAGAATAGGGTGAATCACAAGGATCAGAAATTGTGTTTATTTGCTTGCTTTTTGTCTTAAGAAGAACCTAAGACAATAAAACAAGCATTAGCCAAGGAGAGTTAGGTTGAAGCTATGCAAGAAGAACTCTTACAATTTAAACTTCAAGAAGTATGGGTATTATGTGATTTACTTGATGGTAAAAGGTTAATTGGAACAAAGTGGGTCTTCAGAGTGAAAAGAGATGAAAGAGGAAATATAATCAAGAATAAAGCAAGGTTAGTAGCTCAAGGATATAGACAAGAAGAAGGAGTAGACTATGATGAAGTATTTGCTCATGTAGCAAGGATTGAAGCCATAAGGCTATTTTTAGCTTTTGCATCTTATATGGGATTCCCTGTATATCAGATGGATGTTAAAAGTGCTTTTCTATATGGCACTATCATAGAGGAAGTTATGTTAAACAACCTCCTGGTTTTGAAGATCCTGTACATCCAAACAAAGTCTACAAGGTTATTAAGGCTCTGTATGGCCTTCATCAAGCTCCTAGAGCATGGTATGAAAGACTATCCAATTTTCTATTGCAACATGGTTACAGGAGAGGTGCTATAGACAAGACTTTGTTTATCAATAGAGATAAAAAGGATATCATGCTCTTCCAAGTTTATGTAGATGATATTATTTTTGGTGCTACTAAGCAATCTATGGTGAAGGAATTTGAAGATCTTATGCAAAAAGAATTCCAGATGAGTTCAATGGGAGAATTAACATTATGCTTGGGACTTCAAGTGCAACAATCAAGCAGTGGAATTTTTATAAGTCAAGATAAGTATGTTGCAGACATTCTTAAGAGATTTAACTTCACAACTGTCAAGCCAGCCTCCACACCTTTTGATGCTAACAAGCCTTCGGGAAAAGATGAAGATGGAGAAGATGTTGATGTCAAACTATACATGTTTATGATTGGATGTCTAATGTACTTAACTGCATCTAGGCCTGACATTACTTTTGTTGTTTGTTTATGTGCAAGACATCAAGTTCAAACCCAAGGTATCACATTTGAATGTTGTCAAGAGAATCTTTAGGTACCTTAGGCAACAACCTAAGATAGGATTGTGGTATCCTAGGGAGTCCCCTTTTCATCTTCAAGCTTTTTCAGATAGTGATTATGCTGGTGATAACTATGACAGAAGATCAACAACTGGAGGGTGTCAGTATCTTGGAAGTAGATTAGTCTCATGGCAATGTAAAAAGCAAACAATTGCAACAACATCTTCCACAAAAGCAGAATATGTAGCTGCTGAAAGTTGTTGTGCACAAGTACTTTGGTTGCAAAATCAGATTTTGGATTATGGATTCAACTTCAAGAACACTCCCATCAACATTGATAATGAGAGTACAATTCGTATTGTGAAGAATCCAATTTATCACTCCGAAACAAAGCACATTTGATGAGGTGAAAAATGAACCGTTTTTAGGGGGTCATTTTAGCCCGGATTTGAATTTATTTTATCAAATATTTCCCTAAATCGTTCCTTTTGTCATTTTAGGTACTTTTGGAGTGAATTCTGGAAAAGGAAGCATTTTGGACGTTTTTAGAGCATAAAAGTGAAGAAAACAGCAAAGTCTTAATTTTCCTTGCTGGGAACAGTACCTGACGACGTCACCAATTTCTTAATGACGGCGTCAAGAGTAATATAAGAGGTGGAAGTGGATAAAGTCCATGACGATCCAGAGGAGTTTTGCACTATGGACATGACAGCGTCACCATAGGCCGTCATGGTCCAAATGTGAGTGACGGCCCAGAGTAGAATAACACATGAAGGCGTCAAAAGTGGATCTAGGCAATCCGATTTCATTATGGGCTGCGAGTTGACGGCGTCAGAATTTCCTTCTTGACGCCGTCACCCTGTAAAATCTATATATAGTTTTGCAATTTTCATTCATTAGTGTGTAACAATTAGGGTATAACTTTGGAGAGAAACCCTAGTCCGAATATCACAGCTTTTTCAAGGGTTTTTACCCTTTGAAACCTTTCATGTTCAATTGAGATAAGTACTCTTTCAATTCAATCAATATGTCGATGTGTTGCTTGAATATATCTTACACTTGTCTTGAATTTAACATGCTTGGCTAGATCTCTTGTGTGTTTGCTTAGATGTAGCGAAACCTAGATGTAAATTATGGGTTGATTGTTTGTTTATAGTTGTTACAGATGATTATATTCGATGTTAGGCTTAAGAAAACTGGAAGACTTCCATTGGTGGCATGCTTGAACGTCTTAAGAAACATGATTAGAGGTGTACTATGAATTTCAGTTGTATTTAGTGCGTAGGAGAATTCTAATGATCCCATGTTAGGAGGTTCTAACGGCTCGACATAGGAGTGAAGTAGGATCCTATAGAGTTAGGGAATATTGGACACGGCCCTACGACTAGTATTAAGGAATATGACCCGTCATCCATGCAATTGTAACAAATTATCAACCTGTAAAAGATATCTAGGGAGTAATGAAACCTAAGTAAACACAACTCTCCCTATTATTCTTCACCACATTAGTAATTAGATTCATTTTCATTTTTGTTATTTTATTTTTATTGCATCTTTAGTCATTAGGGTTAGTTGGCTAGAAACTAATTCCGCCCACTCTTCCAAAATCTGAGATTTTTAATTGCTTTCATAAAAATATAAAAATACAAAAATACAAAAAGAAACATCCCTCACCTCTAGACCTAGTTTTTAGGCTTTCTAATCCTAGCGACATTATTCCTGAGTTGAACGATCAATCCCTCGGTACTTTTCACTATACTATACTACAACGATCAGGTACACTGCCTGGTGGGGGTTGTAAGCTTCTCGAGATCCCTCGAGAGGTAAAGCCTGGAGCGATTCCCACGTATTGTCTAGGTTAGGATTTCTTTTTATTAGGTCTACTTGCTAGATTCCTTTCTAGTAAGATTTTATTTTTATTTATAGGTTTTCTTTAGTCTATCTTATTTCTTCGTGTCTTTGTTCGTATCCTTTACCATCCAACATCATGGAAGGTGGTAACATCTTTGAACCCATCAACCCACCACAACAAAACCCCCCACAAAACCCACCACTAGCAAACCAACCTCTTAGGCCCCGAACCCTAGGAGAGTATTCTCGTCCTAGCCACCAAGGCTATCGAAACACTATTGAGCTCACTCAAGGAGCCAATGTGTCCCCCTTGCGATCCGACACCATCTGGTTGGTGCAAAGCGGATGTGCATTCCATGGACTTCGTTCCGAAGATCCTAATCAACATCTCAAGGATTTCCTTAAAATCGTAGATTCTATAGACCTTGATGTTACAACTAGAGAGTTGACCCGATTACGCCTATTCCAATTCTCTCTACGTGATCAAGCTAGTCAACGGCTTGAATGTTTACCCAGGGGATCCATCACCTCATGGGATGATCTCACCACTCGTTTCCTTGCTCAATTTTTCCCACCGGGGAGAACCACCAAGGTTAGAAATGATATCTTGATGTTCCAACAATGTCAAGGTGAAACTCTATATGAAGCATGGACTCGTTTCAAGGACTTACTCCAAAAAGTCCCTCATCATGGCATAGATCTTTGGCTCCAAGTCCAAATCTTCTATGACCATATCGATCTCTCCACAAGGCGAACCATTGACCAATCGGTCGGTGGCAAGCTACATGATCTAAGTGCGGAAGAATCATGGGAACTCATAGAAGATCTTGCTCTCTATGACAACAAAAGTTGGAATGATCCCCGTGATTTGAACAAAATGGTCAAGGCAATATCTTTGCCTGTGAACAATTCTAGCACTCCCTACCATAGGATCATGGAACTTGAAGACCAAGTCAAGTTTCTCATGAAATCTTACGAAGCTCCCATGCCTTCAAGCTAAGTGAACAAAATCACTTCTTCATGCGAATTATGTAGTGGTCCCCATGACACTCGTGATTGCGTGGAACTCCCCGAAACAGCTTTTGCGGACTACGCATCCTCGCATACCGACGAAGCGGGAGATAAGTGGTACAGTTTCAAACCTGAGCCAAACCCTTATGGTGATTCCTACAACCCGTCTTGGAAAAATCACCCGAACCTTAGGTGGAAACAAAACCAAACTTGGTAGTACCAATAATCTTGAAGGATTGATGTCCAAGTTTCAACAACAATCCTTCCAATAACTATGGTAGTACCAATAATCTTGAAGGATTGATGTCCAAGTTTATGGCATCTCAAGAAGCTCGCATATCTAAGTTTGAAACCGATTTCAAACAAAAGCAAAGTGAGATGACCACCAAAATAGACACATTGTTGAAAGTTCTCAATGACCGAGAGATGGGAGCACTCCCAAGCGACACGGTCAAGAACCCGAAACTAAACGTTAATGCCATATCATCGGTTTCGTCACCTACTTCTTGTCCACAATACTACTCGGTCAAATCAATGAGCACGTGTTTCAAGCAAACCCAAATACTTCAAAAGGACCAATCAAATGAAACACCCAATATCAAACCGGTCAATAATAAAGTTGAAACACCTCCTACACAAGACCTTGACGATGAATTCAAGGAGCTCCACCTTAAACGCCCCGTCATTGATGTCTTAGCCCGTGCTCCCTACTATAGTGCCCTACTAGAAAAATATGAGAAATTTAAATTGGGTAAAAACGGGACCGCCTTCGTTCAAAACAAGTTACCTAAGAAGCTTGATGATCCGGGTATATTTGTTTTGCCTTGTAAGATTGGAAAATCCGAAGCTTTCGACACACTAGCCGACTTAGGATCAATCCTCAACTTGATTCCCTTGTCCCTTTTTACCACTCTTAAGCTAGGAATTTAGAGGAGACGGAAGTACTAATTGGTCTAGCGGATGGAAGTATTGCCCATCCTGTCGGAATGATCAAAGATGTAGTGGTTCACGTAGGAAAGTTAACTATTTTAGTGGATTTTGACGTCCTTGATATGGTTAGTGATACTACATGCCCTTTGTTAGCAGGGAGAGGATTTTTAGAAACCGCTAGTGCCATGATAGATTGTAAGGAGTCTAAGATAGCGGTAGGAGAGGGCGATACTTGGTCGGTTTATGATGTTAGGAAGCATAGCTACGATTGTGAGGACGAACCGACACCGCATTGGGTAGAAATAAATAGAAGACCATCTAGATATGGACCTTGGATAGAAAGAAACTTTATAGGACCTCAACGCCCATTCTATCTAGAAAAAGACTTCATCGATAAAACACATTCAGTGGAACAACTCATAGCTAGAGATGAGGAGCTAGACCCTCTTGAGGATCCCCTAGTCTTTAGGAAAATGATTGAGTTCTTATGCGTAATGCCTATTAACATTGAGATGAAAAAGTGGAAAAGAGAAGGGGGTAAGTGTAAGTAGAAGTTGGACAAGACACCTAAGGAAGGTGACGGATCATGGCACATGAAGATGATCTTATATGATCCGGATGGAGAGAAGTTTGAAAGGTCATACCATACTAAGAAAACCGATAGGAAGTTGAAACCCAAGTTCGATCCCAAAGATGTCCTCAATGAGGAGCTCACCCATATCACGTAATTGCCCATGACCTTGAGTCTAGCTACAAGACTCGTAAATAAAGAAAAGCGCTTCTTGGGAGGCAACCCATGTTTTGTGTGATTTTTATTTGCTTGATTGTTATTTGCTTCCGTATGCATGCTTTATTTTTATTGTTGATAGATCATGTTTCAAACTAAAATTGTGAAAATGCTTTATTTTGTCGTTTAACTTCGTCATAACTTCATACAAAGGTATTTTGCAAAAAGATAAGTGTAAGGGGAAACCCCAAATATGTTCTTAAGAACCGAAATTGATCATGATTCTCCACAATATTAAATGGACATGTGTATTAGTACTTGTTAGAGTCAAATGCTTGTATCGATTCATAATGATGTTTTGCAGGATTTTCCAGGAAGTAGGACATAAGTTTTTCCAGAAATTTTCTGGAAACTTAACGTAAAGATTTCTGCAGGTCACTTCTGACGGCGTCAGGAATTAATTCCTGACGGCATCATGTGTAAAATTCTGGAAATTTTGGTAGTTTTGTTTTTCTAACGGAGTCTTAAGTTTTTGTTAATTCTTTAGTTTTATAAAATCCAGGAAGTCTGCAAACATTCATTCCACAAGCATTATATCTTACATTGTTTTCTAGGGCTTGTTAGTATATATAGATTGCCGCCGATTATACGCGAGATTGCCTTGTTTGTTTTCTCACGTTTAACATGTTATGTATGACAAGAAGATGATTTATTTTTTTGGAAGGGAAGCTTTGATTATTCATTTTCTTGGAGGAAGATCTAACCTTGTTACCACACTATCCACACCAAACGAATCAAAGGAGTATTTGCTTTCATTCTTTTACCTATTTCACTTTTACATTATTTCATTGAACATTAGGGACAATGTTCATCCTAAGTGTAAGGGGAGGGTAAATGATGATACCTTATAGGATACTATTGCACTTGAGTTTCTTTGTTTGATGATAGGTGTGTAATAAAACTAAGAGAAATACTTGTTAGTGTAATTTTAGCGCCAAATTTAAAATTTTTTACAACATTTAGGAGTCAAACTTTAGCCTTAGCAAGCGTCTCATGGATAGGAGTCGTATAACTAGCACAAAACCGTACTATTCAGAAAAAAATTTCACCCAAATATGTGAGGTTCGCCTTTAGATTTGATAGGAAAAGCATTCATTATTAGTGCTTATGAGTGAACTGGTAGCATTTAGATTCTAGAACTTGTGTTAGTAATGCATCCTGAGACCGCTAGTGAGACTACATTCGTGTAGTAGGATTTACTACATGATAAGAGGCATTAGGATCACCCTTGTGTTAAACCCGTATCGTAATTACTTGACCATTTAAGTCATATTACTTGGCTAGTAAAGTCAATTAATTTTTCCCACACCCTTAGTGTTGTACTCATTTTTAATACACGAAACCCCTAGTACACCCCTCCGAGCCTATCTTTTCGTTTCTAACTTTAAGCATCTTACTTAAAGGAAGAATTTGTTACAACCCACTTAAATGTACACCCAAATTGCCTTAGCCTTCCGTGTATGCACTCATCTTTAGTGCATTATTGTTACATGTTTAAACCCTTAGTTAATTGTCTAATTGATTACATGGTTGCTAAGTTGAGTCATATCCTTGTACATATTGTTTTGGGATGATTGGGACTCATGGGTAAAGTACTAATGTTATGGAGTAATAGGGAAGAGCATCATAATATTACCCCCATATGTGCGTTAATCTTAAAAGTACTCTAAGTGTTTTGATTATCTTAATTCGAGTCATTAGATTAGTTTATTGTAAAGTATGTAAAAATTCAAGTGTAAGGGGAATGTTCATTCCCTATGATGTAATATTTTGGATGGTAGGGTAAGAACGTATTCAAAAAAAAAAATAAAAAATAAATAAATAAATAAATAAATTTGAAAAAATTAAGAAAAAGAAAAAAAATTAGAAAAAGAAAAGAGAGAAAAAACATACGGACTACCATCCCGTTTCATTCTACGTTTGTTTTATGTTTTTGTTATTTTTCATTTATTAGCTCTCGAGGGATCTCGAGAAGCTTACAACTCCCACCAGGCAGTGTACCTGATCGTTGTAGTATAGTATAGTGATAAGTACCGGGGGATTGATCGTTCAACTCAGGAATAGTGTCGCTAGGATTAGAAAGCCTAAAAACTAGGTCTAGAGGTGAGGGATGATTCTTTTTGTATTTTTTTATATTTTATGAAAACAAGTAAAATCTCGGGTTTTGGAAAAGTGGGCGGAATTAGTTGCTAATCAACTAACCCAATAACTAAAGATGCAATCAAAATAAAATAACAAAAATGTAAATAAAGCTAATTACTAATGTGGTGTGAACAATAGATGGGAGAATTGTGTTTACTTAGATTTCACTACTCCCTAGATATCTTTTACAGGTTAATTGTTTGATACAGTTGCGTGGATGACGGGTTATATTCCTTAATACCAATCGTGGGGTGGCGTACGTACTTCCCCATCTCTATAAGCTCCTACTTCACTTTTGTATCGAGCCTGCAAGAAGCTCCTAACATGGGATCACTAGAATTCGCTCATGCATTAAATACAACCATAAAAACCTAGTATGCATTGGTTCATGTTTCTTAAGACGTTCAAGCAAGTTACACAATGGAAGTCTGCCAGTTTTCTTAAGCCTAACATCGAAATCATTCATCCATTACAACTATAAACAAGCAATCAACCTATAATCAACATCTAGGTTTCATTACATCTAAGCAAACACACAAAAGATCTAGCCTAGCATGTTAAAATCAAGACAAGTGTAAGATATATTCAAATAACACATACACATATTGAATGAATTGAAAGGATACTTATCTTAATTGAACATGAAGGGTTTCAAGGGGTGAAAACCCTTGAAAATACTGTAAAAGTCGTGCTAGGGTTTATTCAAGTCGACCCTAAAATTCTCCTCTTTTTAGAATGAAAATAACAAAGATTATATATAGATTCCTAAGGTGACGGCGTCAAGAAGAAACTTCTGACGCCATCAACCCGCCGCCCATAATATTCTCGGACTGCCTAGATCCAGATCTGACGCCGTCATGTGTAATGTTGTTCTGGTCCGTCACCACTTTTACTCTTGACGGCTATGCTTTGACGCCATCACATTTCAACTGGACCGTCATCACTTTGCTCTTGACGCTGTCATCAAAATGCTCTTGACGCCGTCAGGTATTGTTCCCAGCAAGGAAAATTAAGACTTTGCCATTTTCTTTACTTTTATGCTCCAAAAACGTCCAAAATGCTTTCTTTTCCAGAATTCTCTCCAAAAGTACCTAAAATCACAAAAGGAACGATTTAGGGCAATATTTGATCAAATAAATTCCAATTCCGGCTTAAATGACCCCCTAAAAACGGATCATTTTTCGCCTCATCATATACCCTTACACTTGAGATTTGCTTGTCCTCAAGCAAATGCGCTTTTATTCTAGTCAAAATACAAGTTAGGGGTCATTTAACACTAATATAAAAGTAATTACAACAAATAATCGTTCCACTAAAGACCAAAGACAAGCACGGAGGTCATACACTAGCACCTCACAAATAGTGTTTAGATACTCACATCTCTCGGGTGTAATAAAGTATATATCACAATATGGAAACAGAAAACATCTCTCACTACCTGTCATAGCAAAATAGATTACCAAAGGCTTGGGAAAGGATCAAACCTCCACCACATGGCGTAAGCACCTAGGATAAACTATCAAAGAGGTCTTTTTAAAGGGTTATAACGTTAGGTGTAGGGATATGGAATACACGGTTTTGTTGGATATAGACAATCTTTACTGGTGGCGAGTTAATCATCTTGGTTAATTACATGTACAATCTGGCGTTGCTAAGCCAAGACTAGACTCGACTTAAACTAATAAATCAAAAATAACATAAACATCAAATAAACATAGAATGAAACGGGATGGTAGTCCGTATGTTTTTTTCTCTTTTTCTTTTTTCTATTTTTTTTCTTTTTCTTTGTTTTTCATTTTTTTTTGCATACAGTATTACCCTACCATCCAAAATAATACATCATAGGGAATAAACATTCCCTTTACACTTGAATTTTTACATACTTTAAGATAATCAAAACACTTGGAGTACTTTTAAGATTACCGCACATATGGGGGGTAACAAAATGATGTTCTTCCCCATTACTCCATAACATTATTACTTTACCCATGAGTCCCAATCGTCCCAAAACAATACATACAAGCATATGACTCGACTTAGCAACCCTGTAATCAATTAGATAATTAACTAAGGGTTTAAACAAATAACAAGAATGCACTAAAGATGAGTGCATACACGGAAGTCTAAGGCGATTTGGGTGTACATTTAAGTGAGGTGTAACAAATTCTTCCTTTAAGTAAGATGCTTAAAGTTAGAAACGAAAAGAAAGGCTCGGAGGGGTGTACTAGGGGTTTCGTGTACTAAAAATGAGTACAACGCTAATGGTGTGGGAAAAATTAATTGACTTAACTAGCCAAGTAATATGACTTAAATGGTCAAGTAATTATGATATGGGTTTAACACAAGGGTGATCCTAATGCCTCTTATCATGTAGTAAATCCTACTACATGAATGTAGTCTCACTAGCGGTCTCGGGATGCATCACTAACGCAAGTTCTAGAATCTAAATGCTACCGGTACACTCATAAGCACTAATAATGAATGCTTTTCCTATCAAATCTAAAGGCGAACCTTACATATTTGGGTGGAAAATTTTTTTGAATGATACGGTTTTGTGCTAGTCATACAAATCCTATCCATGAGACGCTTGCTATGGCTAAAGTTTCACTCCTAAATGTTGTAAAAAAAATTTAAATTTGGCGCTAAAAATACACTAACAAGTATTTCTCTTAGTTTTTTTACACACCTACCATCAAACAAACAAACTCAAGTGCAAGTTTATCTATAAGGTATTATCATTTACCCTCCCCTTACACTTAGGATGAACATTATCCCCAATGTTCAATTAAAGAATGTAAAAGTGAAATAGGTAAAAGAATGAAATCAAATACTCCCCTGATTCGCTCGGTATGGATAGTGTGGTAACAAGGTTAGATCTTCCTCCAAGAAAATGAACAATCAAAGCTTCCCTTCCAGAAGAATAAATCATCTTCTTTTTATACAAAACCTGTTAAACCTGAGAAAACAAACAAGGCAACCTCGCGTAAAATCGGCAGCAATCTATATATACTAATAAATCCTAGAAAGCAATGTAAGATATAATGCTTGTGGAATGAATATTTGCATATTTCCTGGAGTTTATAAAACTAAAGAATCAACAAAAACTTTAAGACTCCGTTAGAAAAACAAAACTAGCAAAATTTTCAGAATTTTACACATGACGCCGTCAGGAATTAATTCATGACGCCGTCAGAAGTGACCTGTAGAAATCTTTACGTTAAGTTTCCAGAAAATTTCTGGAAAACTTATGTCCTACTTCCTGGAAAATCCTGCAAAACATCATTATGACTCAATACAAGCATTTGACTCTAAAAATTACTAATACACATGTTCATTTAATATTGCGGAGAATCATGACCAATTTCGTTCTTAAAAACATTTTTGTGGTTTCCCCTTACACTTATCTTTTGCGAAATACGTTTGGATGAAATTAAGACTAAGCCAAACGACAAAATAAAGTATTTTCACTGTTTTAGTTTTGAAACATGATCTACCAACAATAAAAATAAAGCATGCATACGGAAACAAATAACAATCAAACAATTAAAAATCACATAAAGCATGGGTTGCCTCCCAAGAAGCGCTTGTTTTTGTTTGAGTCACGAGCCTGACTCTAACCTTATTTAACGGAAATAGGAGAGGTTTTCCCTACACTTTGGATTAAGTGCGGGTGGAAGTAGCGATACACACCCTTAGGGTGGAAATATGCCTCGTGAGGAAAATGTGGTGGATGAATTATATGCTCAAAGGGGTGTGCTCCTATCATCATAACCTTACCAAATTCAATCGGGTTAATGGGTGGATTAAGATTTTCTCCTAGAAAGGGATCATTTTCTATCAACTTCAAGAGAATACTAGTTGGGGATCCATCTTGACCTAATAAACCCGGTTTAAACCCATAATGTTTCTTGTGATCAATCATAAATGGGTGATGTAAGCATGTAAGGTCATCTTCCACTCCTATATTGGCTTCCTCTCTATACGGCTTAGAGTCCACTACCTTTATCCTAAGACTACCCGGACTACATGGGTTGATGGGTGGGTCGGCTCCTCTTTTGTGTCCTAGATGTATATCTAAGGATGGAAAGTTGTGTGAAGATTGAGGTTCCGGTTCATCAACACTAGGTAATTCCCTAGAACTAAGAGTAAGGTTATCACTACAAGTATTCAAACCTATATCCTCTAGTGTTGTTTGGTACAAGGGTTCTACCTCTATTGGGGCTCCTATAGTCTCTTCTACTTCTTCCGGGTAAGTCACGGGTGGTGTGTATTCTTCAAGTGATGGTGGGAGTTGTGGGGTACTTTGTAGGTTTGTGTTATTTACCTCATCCTTCCTTTTCTCAACATCACCTATATCCTCATCACATGTTTTAGTAGAATCTAACCTAAACATGTTCCTAAGTATCTCAAATCCTTCTCTAGCCATTTCAAATTCTAAGTCTGATTCATAAGAACCTTCCTCAATAACTTGATTACAATGTTCAATTTGCCTAAAGGATTCATCTTTTTGCTCAATATGATCATGTTCGGATAAATCCTCCATAATTATTTCCTCGAGTTGTGATGTATACAAACCCATCAATTCATTAAACTCATGGTTCACGGTTAGGAGGCTTTCCTCAAAATTTTTCCAAAGGGTCTTACTAAAAGGAATTGATCCTAACAATGATTGTTTAATATAGGCCACACATGCGCATAACTCATCAAACCTATCAAACTTTACACCCATCTCCTCTTGTATATAGCTAAGATCACTTAAAAATTTATTGGAACAACAGGAAGCAAATCTATCCGAGTAAACTAATTGTTCCTCTATTGTTAATGATCTAAATGGAATCTCATCCACCATGAAGACAAATGAAAATGGTTTTACAAACAAAGGGCACAAAGAAAAAGATAGACTAAAGGAATCCTATAAAAATAAAAATAAAAATCTCACTGGAAAGGATTCTAGCAAGTAGACATAAAAAAAAAGAAATTCTAACCTAGACAATAACTATTCCCCGGCCTACGGCACCAAAAACTTGATGCATGGGAATTGCAACAGGATTTACCTCTCGAGGGATCTCGAGAAGCTTACAACCCCCACCAGGCAGTGTACCTGATCGTTGTAGTAAAGTATAGTGACAAGTACCGGGGGATTGATCGTTCAACTCAGGAATAGTGTCGCTAGGATTAGAAAGCCTAAAAACTAGGTCTAGAGGTGAGGGATGATTCTTTTTGTATTTTTTTATATTTTATGAAAACAAGTAAAATCTCGGGTTTTGGAAAAGTGGGCGGAATTACTTGCTAATCAACTAACCCAATAACTAAAGATGCAATCAAAATAAAATAACAAAAATGTAAATAAAGCTATTTACTAATGTGGTGTGAACAATAGATGGGAGAATTATCTTTACTTAGATTTCACTACTCCCTAGATACCTTTTATAGGTTAATTGTTTGTTACAGTTGCGTGGATGACGGGTTATATGTAACACCCCCAATTCATGGATGCAGCGGAATTCAAACTGGGTGTTACTCGACGGCACAATAGTCACAATAATAGAAAACGAACTCCAATTGAGTCGTTTTAAAAGATTTATCATTCAAATTATATAAATATCAGAGATTACAAAATGAGGTCCCAAATGGTTCCATGTTTACAATTTACATTAAATGAGTTTTTGAATGATAATAAAATTTATAGCCCTCTTGAGTATCCGTGTCCTTCCGTGCCTTCCTTGATCGTCATGAACCTGAAGTACATGCTTGAGAGGTCAACACAAAGGTTGAGTGATATTCATAGAGTTTGTTTAATGTTTGAACACAATATGTTGGTAGTGTGAGCTGTAGACTCACACCAATGTTTGGAAAACAAAACAGGTAGGCTACGTTATTATACGCCCATAAAATGTATTATACACTAAGCTTATGACACCAAAACGTTAACGTGTACCAATATCGATCGGCAGATTTATCCCGATAGGTACTTTGCTAACATACCTAAATCTCAAATATTAGTGCATTTGTTTGAACTTAGTCAATACAAATAGGATTCGTCAATCCCAATAGGCCTATTCACAATATTCGCGCTCACTATTGCTAGTGATTAAATGGTTCATAATAAGGAATCTCGGTTTAGCAAGGCTGGTACTTAGTGATAATAAAACAATCAGGCAAGCATACAATTTAAAGACATTGTGCTCGGTTAAAAATAGCATGTATTCCCCCCAAGGGTTTGTAAAACAATTAAGTAATGGAAAGTGGGGCTATGAACTCACCTTGAGTTGGATGATGTATAATGAGAATGATGGATATGCCGTAAGAACTTCTACGAGCAACCTAGAATATTCGTTGCAACTTAGGTTTGGAATAATGTCTAAGGAAAGATAAACTTGCCAATATATATCTTGCACTTAGTCCATGATGTGGTATGATGTATAGTGTAAGTCTTTGAAAAGAAATGATTCATGAAACATGTATAGTTTATATATCGTTTACTACCGTTCGGGCCGACATAATTCAGAAGTCATGTTAGTAAATGTTCGAGGAGCCAGGACACTTTAATTCGTAAATCCACAACTCAATCTCGACGGCTTACGTAATGAACTCCTCACATGAGGCTCCCTACTATTGTAGTAGTTGATAAAGTATATAGATATAAGTTTTGATCCGAAAAGTTACATGTCCAATATTTGAATAAACTTAGGAAAGTTTATTTGTACATGAAGATTGTTATTAGGGGAAGTTTCTTATAACTTGTATGACCATTTTTCTTTGTAATATCTCATGGTTCCTTTAAGTGAAGTAGATCCAAATTGCTTGTTCAAGTTATCGCCAATACTTTGGTTCATGTTTACGCCTAAGTAAGCTTACATGGTCATTTCGTCATGGCCTTGCCATGACCTTTGGTCATTGTTCCATGGTCTTGAGACTCAACCTTGGCTCTAGCCATGGTTGTGGTCTTGATTCTAGGTCATAAGACCTCTTTGGTCTTTATAAACCATAACCTATATATAATGACTTTGGTCTAAAAATGGGCTGTTAAGAATTTGAAGAAATTATCACTCGGAAAGCGTTTTCAGGGCTCGAGCTTCTTTACTCCTGAACGAAAACGTCGTTCCGGACAACTTTCGTGTTTTAACTTTTTGATGATTCGGACCAGAAGGGTGACTTTCAAAATGGCAGAATGCAAAACAGTAGGTATCGGCAGTTTCGGCGTTTTGGTTTTGCTAACTTCAAATGGTCATAACTTTTGACTCGGGTACTCGTTTTGGGTGATTCAAATTGCTATGTTTTCCTTGTTAAGTCCTCTTTAACAGTAAGTAAGTTTCAAATATCATAGTTATACTATTTTGGTTGTGGTTCTCCATAAAAGTCACTAGTTTACTTGTTTAAAGATCATAAGTTAACATATGTATATCATAACTTGTTTTACTCATTTTTATACATCATGGACATGATCACAAGACAATATATAGCATGAATGATATGTAAATAGCATGAATATGATTATTTAACAAGAAGCATGTTAGGGTTTGGCTTACAACTTTTGGCTTTCAACAAAGAAAGGAAAGTAACTAGTAAGGTAAGGACTTTGATAGACTTGCTTCAACCCACTTCACTTCATGCAATCTTTCTACTCTTGTAATCTTGAAAGAGAGATGATGAAAGTTGAGGTGACTTGAGTGGATTCAAACTCAAGAGAAATCACCAAAGTTTATGTAGTTTGGAAGTGTTTTGATGAATTAAAACCAAACTAGAGTTTATGTGTTGTTATGCTCTTGAATCTTGCATGAAACTTGGAAGAGAATGAGCTAAGGATGAGAGGATGGGGTGTGTTATGTGTGGCGTACAAGAGGAGGGGGAGAGGGCTATTTATATGCCAATGAGGAGGTTACTAACTTGACTAGTCAACACCTTGGAGACCAAGGTGAACACATGTAATGATCCTAGATCACAAAGCATGAGATTAAGCCACATGGGTGGTGAACCCCCCCCCCCTATGGCGGTTTGCCAAGCTTGGGGAGCAAGAGTTGGACTTTGGAAGATATTATCCAAGATATCTAGTATGTTTTGACTCCGTAAAATGCTAACCGTAAGTTGTTACGTCACAAAACGTAAAACCGGGTATCGTAAAAATACGAAACTTGGAAGAATGATTAAAATTGTCAAAATACTCCATAATAAAATATAAAATGAGTGGTAGGTTCCATTTGGGTGGTAAAACCCTGCTAAAACTGGAAACACGGGTCTAAAACGCGTAATACGTAAAATGTACGAATATTGCGTAAAATTGAGAAAAGTAAAATGTTACTTTTCTAATATGATAAAAATGATTTAAAATGACTTATAATGTCTAGACTGGGCTCAGTCTAGTGTCGGTTGGTATTAAATGTCTTTTAGACATCAAACCGTAAGCCTAAAAATCAAGGAATGACTTATAAAATCAAGGAATGATTTTTGGTCAAAGGAGGAGGGAAAAATATGTTGACTTTTTCTAATAAGTTGAAAACTTAAATCGTCTTAGAAATGCGGTGCAGGTATAGGCTAAGGTTACGGCTAAGTAAAAACGCTTAAAAACTGAAAATTCAAGTTTTTCACGGCCGAGGCTTATTTTGGTCATGTTTTTCACAGTCGTGATTAATTCTCAAATAAATCATGAGTGTGTCAAACATTTTTCTGATGCGGGGTCACTTAACGCGGTCGAGTTTCGTTGTGCGTAGAATTTTTGAATGACGTTTTACCCTAAAACGTGTAATTCCTTATTAACTTTCACGAAAACGAGCTTATGAATGTCAAACTTTTAATTTGTCATGGAAATGATTTATCACTCGAGGCCAAGAAACAAAAATCAAGTTTCGGGAAAATTTTGGGAAAAATGAATAGTAAAAGTGAATAGTGAAATTTCCCGGGAATAGTAATTAACCTGAAATTGCGAATTGTTACATTATATTCCTTAATACCAATCGTGGGGTGGCGTATGTACTTCCCCATCTCTATAAGCTCCTACTTCACTCCTATGTCGAGCCTGCAAGAAGCTCCTAACATGGGATTACTAGAATTTGCTCATGCATTAAATACAACCATAAAAACCTAGTACGCATTGGTTCATGTTTCTTAAGACGTTCAAGCAAGTTACACAATGGAAGTCTGCCAGTTTTCATAAACAAGCTATCAACCTATAATCAACATCTAGGTTTCATTACATCTAAGCAAACACACAAAAGATCTAGCCTAGCATGTTAAAATCAAGACAAGCGTAAGATATATTCAAACAACACATAGACATATTGAATGAATTGAAAGGATACTTATCTTAATTGAACATGAAGGGTTTCAAGGGGTGAAAACCCTTGAAAATACTGTAAAAGTCGTGCTAGGGTTTATTCAAGTCGACCCTAAAATTCTCCTCTTTTTAGAATGAAAATAACAAAGACTATATATAGATTTCCTAAGGTGACGGCGTCAAGAAGAAACTTCTGACGCCGTCAACCCGCCGCCCATAACATTCTCGGAATGCCTAGATCCAGATCTGACACCGTCATGTGTAATGTTGTTCTAGGCCGTCACCACTTTTACTCTTGACGGTCATGCTTTGACGCCGTCACATTTCTACTGGACCGTCATCACTTTTGCTCTTGACGCCGTCATCAAAATGCTCTTGACGCCGTCAGGTACTGTTCCCAGCAAGGAAAATTAAGACTTTGCCGTTTTCTTTACTTTTATGCTCCAAAAACGTCCAAAATGCTTCATTTTCCAGAATTCTCTCCAAAAGTACCTAAAATCACAAAAGGAACGATTTAGGGCAATATTTGATCAAATAAATTCCAATTCTGGCTTAAATGACCCCCTAAAAACGGATCATTTTTCGCCTCATCAGTAATTTTGCTATGACAGGTAGTGAGAGATGTTTTCCATTTTTTTATTGTGATATATACTTTATTACACCCGAGAGATGTGAGTATCTAAACACTATTTTTGAGGTGCTAGTATATGACCTCCGTGCTTGTCTTTGGTCTTTAGTGGAATGATTATTTGTTGTAATTACTTTTCTGTTAGTGTTAAATGACCCCTAACTTGTATTTTGATTAGAATAAAAGCGCATTTGCTTGAGGACAAGCAAATCTCAAGTGTAAGGGTATTTGATGAGGCGAAAAATGAACCGTTTTTAGGGGGTCATTTTAGCCCGAATTTGAATTTATTTGATCAAATATTGCCCTAAATCGTTCCTTTTGTCATTTTAGGTACTTTTGGAGTGAATTTTTGAAAAAGAAGCATTTTGGACGTTTTTGGAGCATAAAAGTGAAGAAACAACAAAGTCTTAATTTTCCTTGCTGGAATAGTACCTGACGATGTCACCAATTTCTTAATGACGGCGTCAAGAGTAATATAAGAGGTGGAATTGGATAAAGTCCATGATGATCCAGAGGAGTTTTGCACTATGGACATGACGGCGTCACCATAGGCCGTCATGGTCCAAATGTGAGTGACGGCCCAGAGTAGAATAACACATGACGGCGTCAAAAGTGGATCTAGGAAATCTGATTTCATTATGGGCGGTGAGTTGACGGCGTCAGAATTTCCTTCTTGACGCCGTCACCCTGTAAAATCTATATATACTTTTTGCAATTTTCATTCATTAGTGTGTAACAATTATGGTATAACTTTGGAGAGAAACCCTAGTCCGAATATCACAGCTTTTTCAAGGGTTTTTACCCTTTGAAACCTTTCATGTTCAATCAATATGTCTATGTGTTGCTTGAATATATCTTACACTTGCCTTGAATTTAACATGCTTGGCTAGATCTCTTGTGTGTTTGCTTAGATGTAGTGAAACCTAGATGTTAATTATGGGTTGATTGTTTGTTATAATTGTTACGGATGATTGTATTCGACGTTAGGCTTAAGAAAACTGGAAGACTTCCGTTGGTGACATGCTTGAACGTCTTAAGAAACATGATCAGAGGTGTACTATGATTTTCGGTTGTATTTAATGCGTAGGAGACTTCTAATGATCCCATGTTAGGAGCTTCTAATGGCTCGACATAGGAGTGAAGTAGGATCCTATAGAGTTAGGGAATATTGTACACGGTCCTACGACTAGTATTAAGGAATACGATCCGTCATCCATGCAATTGTAACAAATTATCAACCTGTAAAAGATATATAAGGAGTAATGAAACCTAAGTAAACGCAACTCTCCCTATTATTGTTCACCACATTAGTAATTAGATTCATTTTCATTTTTGTTATTTTATTTTTATTGCATCTTTAGTCATTTGGGTTAGTTAGCTAGCAACTAATTCCACCCACTCTTCCAAAACCCGAGATTTTTAATTGCTTTCATAAAAATATAAAAATACAAAAAGAATCATCCCTCACCTCTAGACCTAGTTTTTAGGCTTTCTAATCCAAGCGACATTATTCCTGAGTTGAAAGATCGATCCCCCGGTACTTGTCACTATACTATACTACAACGATCAGGTACACTGCCTGGTGGGGGTTGTAAGCTTCTCGAGATCCCTCGAGAGGTAAAGCCTGGTGCGATTCCCACGTATCAACATTCAAATTAGACATCATTTTATCAGAGATTGCTATGAGCATAGGCTTATAAATGTGGTTAAAATCCATACAGATGATAATGTAGCAGATTTACTCACAAAGGGCTTTGATATTTCAAGATTTACCTTCTTAGTAGTGAGTATTGGTATGATTAATAATTAGGCTATATTTGAGGGGAGGCATTAGTAGTTAGTTATTATTTGAGGGGAGGCTACATGTATCTTTCAGAAGAAAAGATTTTTATTTTTATTTCCAAAGGGGTTACATTCATCAGTCCAAGTGATACAGACAACCATGATACAGACACAACAAAGACACACAGAGAACTACTTCAAACACCCTACACCAAACCTACAAAACCTACGAAACCTACACCCCTACTCCATTGGCTTTTTTCCTTTTCCCTGATAGCTTTGCTTTCCCTTCTGAGTAGTCTTTCTTTTGTCATCAAAAGAAGCTTGCTTCCTTGGGCAAGCCAGGCCAAGTATTTGCTTGGGAAGTCTCTCTGGTCTTGGAGCAGGCCACTTCATGTTCTTTATGGCTGATTCAAGAGGCTGTGTCAAGGCTTGTGGGAGTTCATTTGCCAAAGAAGTAGTTAGAGCAGGGACAGACACCTTTTTCTTAGGTTTTTGGTTGGTAGAGCTTGATGCATCAGTGATAGTAGAGCCTGCTACACTAGGTGGAAAGTAGCCACTCCATCCTGCATCATCATCAAAGTTAGAGTCAGAGTAATAGATGATCTCTGAATCAGTGGAGCCATCAAAATCAGATGAGATGTACACCAAAGGGAAGTGGCTCATCTTGTTGATTAGGGATTTTGTGAGAGTATTACAAGTATTGATGAAGAGATGTGTTTGTGAAAAGTTTATTTTATAGGCAAGAAAAGTTATAAGGGATATTAATGATGCTCATTCAATTCTACTTGCCTTGGTAGCTTTGGGGAATTAATTTAGAAAGTATTAATTATCTCGGGTTGACTTTCAACAGATATTTTGGTCAACAAGTCAACTCCATAGATATTTTGATGGGAAAGTACTTTGTCAAGGTACTGCTTTGTTCAACTACTGAAAGTACTGCTCCATGTTATATGGAATGTACTGCTTGGTGTTCTGAAGGGTACGCTGACGTGTCAGGATACTGTTCCAATGGTCAAAAATCCGGGTAACAAACTTTCGAAAGATATGGGGAGGATAACTTCCAAAAATAACGGTAAAATAATTAATTCACTGTGATTCTTTGTATATTATCCCTCTATACACACATCTTTTTCATATTTATATACCCGTATTCATTCATCAATTTCACCAAGTTCATCCACAATTATCATTCTTTTCTCAAATCATACTCACAATGGAAAACCGACCAACCATCACCAAACACAATATGACTACAAACCTCTAGAAAACACAAAAGAACATTGACTTTCATGGAATCATTGATTTTCTCACCGGATCCACCATCAATTACTCACTTTTAGTAAACCCAGAGATTATTGGTCCTTGGATACAAGAGTTTTGGGCTACGGCTAGGGATGAGATAGAAGATGGAGAAGATGTTATCCATGCTACAGTTGCTGAAAGAGCCATACGTATTACTGAAGCAACAATCAGGGAGGTTTTGCTGTTTGATGATGAGGGAGTCTCTGTTTTGTTTGCTAAACAAGAGGTTTGGGATGCACTGAGAGATATTGGGTATGAAGGTCCTTTGAACAAGATTACTTTTCAGAAAGCATTGGTAAGTCCTCATTGGAAATATCTTATTCATGTTTTGCTTCATTGCTTAAGTCCCAAAAGTACTGCTTGGAATCAATTTGGACATGCCATAGCTTCTGCCTTAGTTAGCCTAGTTACCAATCAGCCATTCAATTTTTCCTACATGATTCTTGATGGTATGATTGCACACATTATGGCTGGACCACCATTCTTGATGTATGGCTGGATCACCATTCTTGATGTACCCTAGATTTGTTCAGCTTTTCTTAGAGAATCCATTTGATGGGATACCAAAACCTCAGGATTATATACCTACTGTTAGGCTTCAACCTAAGGTGTTTACCTTTATGTCTCACAAGGGAGTTAATTTTTCGGGTAACAATACACCTTTGAATGCTTATATGTTGGAAGTAGCACAGGCTGTTAGGGATGATGTTGCTGAAGCTAGTGGTTCTACCATTTCTAAACATGCTGAACAATCTAATCATTTTGAGCATTCTACATCAGTATATACTCCTACACCACCTATTGCTTCACCACAGCCTGATGATTTAAGTGAAAGAACTGTCTCAGTATCTGTTTCTAGGGAAAAACCTATTTCTGCTGAAGGTACTTCTCCACAATGTACTTCTCTGCAAGGTACTGCTTCAGAGCATACTCCAGTACCTTCTCCCAATGATTATACTTCCACAGGTGGATTTCAAACACCTGGAGGAGATGAGGGAATTCATGGTCCTTTGGAAAATTATGCTTTGACTAGGTAGTTATGGAGAATGAAGAGAGTCATAGATAATCAGACTGCAGAGATTAAAAGATTGAGAAACAAGTTCATAAGGTTGAAGAGGTTTGTGTGGCCACTTGTGAAGAACTTTAGACTTTATGTGAAAGAAAAGAAGCAATCCCAAAAGAAAAAGTCTAAGTCAGCCAAGAAAGCCTCTAAGTCTAAGAAGATTCATAAGAACTCATCATCTTTCAAACTGGGGAGGAATCAAGATGATAATTTGAATGAAGATGATGCTGGAGTTCAATATTCAGAAGATGCTGATCTTTGGCATTATCCAGAAGAACCTTTGAAATTTGTGCCAGAGAAAAAGATTGATGAAGATAAGAATATTGTTCAAGAAGAAGTTGATAAGCAAGAAGCTGGAGAACAAGTTGAAAATATTCAAAGTACTCACATTCAAAGTACTGATGTTCAAAGTACTGTTGATGAAACTACTGATATGCAAGGAACTGATGTGCAAGGTACTGCTGCAATAGATATTGATGGAATTGGAACTTCTACAGCTGGACCTTCTACAAAGACTTTTGAAGATGAAGCTGGTTCTTCTAATCCTATTCAGCAAGAAGAAGTCAAATAGCATACAGCAAGTGATCATGAGACAATAGCTCAGATAATGCTCAATTTGGATAGACCTTCAGGTATACATATTTCTGAGCCTGCACAACAAGTCTCTGAGTCTTCTTCTAAATCTGAAGCTTTAGATCCAAAAGACAAAGGAAAAGGGATTATGAAGCAGATCAAGAAGAAAAAGAAGAAGTTTACTCTTGCACAGCTGAGAGAAATAGAGGTAGCAAAGAATAAAGAGATTGCTAGAAAGCAACAAGCTGTGTATGATGCAGAGTATTTAGAAGAAATAAGGAAGCCAGTTGCTGTAACAATAAAGCCTATGACTATTGCTCAAGAGAGAAATTGGATGATTAGTTTCTTGAAAAGAAGATACAAGAATCTACAAAAGTTAAGATATCCAGAAGTGAAATCTCTATGGGATGAAGTACAAGATTCTATTAAGAAAGAGTTGGAAAGTTTTGTGCCTATGGATGCTGATAAGGGAAAGAAATTAGAAGATATAATGAAGAAACAAGCTGAGAAAAGAAAGTTAAAAAGGAAGAAAGCTATTCAGGATGATCAATTGTCAAATAAGCTTAAAATGATACATTCAGATACAATTGATGAACTAAAGAATTATTTCAGAGTTGTGGATTTTGAGAACAAGAAGACAGAAGATTCTGGAAAGAAGTCAAAGATTATCTCATTTTCTGTGGTTGAATCAACTGAAGGAAACTATCTTATGTTCAACAGAGAAGATGAAAGCTTCACTGTGTTTAATATGCTATGGGATGTTCTGCACTTAATTGACAGAGAAGATCTATACAACTTATATTTACAAGTGCAGACATACTATGAGAATATTGAAGCAACAGGAGTGGGATTAATCTTACTTGGAGATTTGATAACCATCTGGGAAACAGAAGAAACAAGTAATGATACTCTGTGGAATGATCAAGAAAATTGGGAGATAACAAGATGGAGATTCTTTGAGTCATCAGGAGTTCATTCACTTGAGATGGAAGATGGAACCATGATTCACATGTTAGCTGAAAGAAGATATCCTCTGATAAGAGAACTTATGATCAGGATGTTGGATCATGGAATGGAAGTTGAAGATGCAACTGAAGTAGCTTTTATGGTGATTAAGCTATTTATCATGTGGACTAAATCAGAAGAATAATATTGCATAAGTACTGGTATGCTTTGTTTTGAATAATAAGTATTTTTTTCAAAGTACTGCAAGACAAACAATACTTTACCAAAGTACTGCTTGCTGCATAAAACCAGTAAAAGTCCTTTGAAAAATAAAATAAATGTTTTTGAAGCTTAAGATGATTTAAAACAAAAGGATTTGAAGAGAAAAACATGGTGTTAGTACTTGTACTACACAACAAATGGTAATCAACTCACCATGTTTAACAGACAAGGAAGAGTTTGACTCATCATGAGGGTACGGCTCTGATGTGATAATCAAATCCGGTTTTAGTTGTCAATTTACTAAAAATTGTATGGTATTCAACTCACCATATCTGTAAAAGTGAAGAGTTGACTAGCCCACAAGAAAAATGGCTTGTGGTGAAGGCTGTGGAAAATCCATTTATGGTAATTAGTTCACCATGGTTGAAATCAAAGAACTAACTAGTCCAAAAGCAAATTGCTATTGGTAAAGACTACTCCAATCCGTTGATAGCTGATGATTTGCTAAAAATCATATGGTTATCAATGTACCATGGTTGTTCTAACCTAAACATTGGCTACTCCAGAGTTAATGGCTTTTGTAAAGAGACATCAAAATCCATTAAAAGTTCAATGATTCACCTCTCACAGAAGTTTACACATCTGGAAGTGATGAGAATAGTATGAAACATTAAACGATTTGATGTACACTTTGTCAAAATGTTGCTGAAAAGATGATGATCAAGAGCACTTTGACATACAAGATTTAAAAGAGATAAAGATACAATCTTTCTGAATGATAAAGATATTGAAGATCCAAGAAAGTAAAGAAACTTGAAATCAAGCAAGTGGAGTTCAAGTTAGGGGAGGATTGTTGGGATATGAAGATCTAAGTACTGCTGGAAAGATCAAAGTATTGCTATGTCAAAGTACTGCTCAATAGTCAACGTGTTGATCAAGGTCAAAGTACTGCTAATTATTGAAGATTATTCAAAGTACTTCGAAGAACAAGGACTTATGTGTAATATTGTTTGAAGGATTACTATGTAATATTATATGAATATTCTAGAATTAGTTAGGGATAATTACTTGTCGTTCAAGTAGATATTGTAAACCGACTTAAGGTTATCTATAAAAGGAGCCTTATGATGGTATTAGAGGTACGTAGTTTTTCTAAGAGTCTTAGAGTTTTACAAAAATGATTTTAGTGAAGTTAGGGATTGTTAGTGAACCTGTATTTAGAGAAGCAGGTTTAAGAGTTGATTTAATAAGGTTCTTCTTAGCTTTGTGTTAGTAGATTCCGCATACTTTACAAAGTAATATCAGTGTTTCAATATTAACTGTTTTGAGTTATTCAAGATTGTTAAAACCTTACAAGCTACAAAGTAGTTTGGTCAGAGTATATCGATCCAACAAAGGTTTTCTCCGCCATAAGGGAGCTTGTTGACATAGTGAAGAAAACTCTCGAGTTTGGTGCTCGGGGAGTGGAGTAGGGCAAGGAAGGTGTCCTTGTAGCCGAACCACTATAAATCTCTTGTCTCGCGGTTCGATATTTCCATCTCTTTCCCTACTCCACTCCCCGAGCACCGAGCTCGAGAGTTTTCTTCACTAAGTCAATAACCTCCCTTATGGTGGAGAAAACCGTACACACCTTAGCTTACACCAATTTAACGAAACAAAGCTAAATGTCAAGTTCTTATCGTAGATTGAACCAATCTCACAACTACAATCACACCAAAACTTCTTCACACCCTTTCATACCTTCTACACTTCTTCACAACTCTTGTTTCTTCATGCCTTCACAACTTCTATCTATTCACTACTTCAAGAGTTTTGCTATTTCACAACTTCTAAGCTTCCAAGTCTTCACAACTTCAATACTTCTATCTCTCTACTTGAGGGCATTTATCGATGTACCACTACAAGGATTCTTCTACTTAAAAAGCTTCTATGTCTTCTATACTTCAAAGCTTCTATGTCTCAACACCTTCTAATCTTCAATGTCTTCTCAACTTTGAGGCTTCAACTTCTTTAATACTCCAAGGATTCTATACTACTATAAGGCTTCTTTATTTTCACTACTAACCATGTTGGGAATTATATTAACAGTTACCACGGCTAAGTATGAAGATTACAACTGCTGAAGAATGCACTAGCAGTAGAAACTCATTACCACTGCTAGTACATATTATTACCACTGCTGTTAGGATAACTGTTAGGAAACTTGTATTGATAAGTATAGAATAGATTTAGTGACTATCTTATTCTATTATCTTTATACGTATCTTGTAGAAGAGGACTCCTTGTGCTATAAAAGGAGGTCCTAGGTTAAGGTTAGATATATGTTTTTCTTAGAGCTTCAAGGTTGTAACCCTAGTGATACAAAGATCACTCGTATTATTATTATTAATAATAATGGAGCTAACCGTTTGATATATACATTCTTCTCATTCACATATAACTGTTTCATTCACATATAAACCTTCTAAGTATTACTAAGTAGATTCCGCATACTTAGTAGTATAACTCAAAGTATCATTCTAACACAGATCAAGGTGTTTAGATCCATCAAGTGGTATCAGAGACAGGCTTTGATACTTTGATTTAGAAGACTTCAAGTTCACTCAGAAGATTCAATGGAGACAGAGACCAGTTGATGAGTGCTTAAACACTCATCATTTTTACCGTACCTGGACTGCCAAAACATCCAAAAACACCCAAAAATGCATCAAAATACACAAATTATCCCAAAAGTGTGTTTTATATGTTTTAGATGCAAAATGTTTGAAAACAAATGAAAAACGAACAAAGTTTGCACAATTGGCAGTTTCAGTCCCCCAAGTTTCAAAATTTGGCAAAACTAGTCCTTGGAAGTTTAAAACAAAAGAAAAGTCAACTCAAGGCAAAGAAAAGTCAAAAATTATCAAAATAAGTCCTTGGGTGATAAAGTTTGAGAAAATTACACTTTTACCCCTTAAAATCCAAAATTGACAAAAATGGTCCCTGGAGTTTTGGAAATTGACAGATTTGGTCCCGAGTGAAATATTTTTGGATGGAAAAGTAAACATTGGTCCTGGGAATTCATAAGTTGCCAAGTTTAGTCCCCGGATGAAAGTTTTGGAAAAAGTTCAAGTTTAACCCCTCAAATTTATAAATTGGCAAAAATGGTCCTCGGGGTTTAAAATTTTGGAAAAATGTAATTTTGGTACTAATAATACTCAAATGTTATCATAATGGGTCCTTATGAATGCTTTGTGAAAAGTACAATTACACCCCTCATGTTTCGGTAAATTACATTTGAGGTCCTTGTGATTTTAAAAGTTACAACACCAAACGGATCCTAAATTCACTTAAACCAAAAACCAAATCCAAACCCAACTAATCCCTTAGCCCACTCCATGGTCTGATCCAGCACCCTCCAGGCCCATTCCCATCTTAGCCCACCCAACAAATAAGATAACTCACCCCGTATTCCACCCCACCCCTTTGACTTCGGTCAAGCCTTCCCCTCCACCTCAGCCTGCTACCCTCCAAACACCACCATCATCACCCCTAGTCTTCACCACCTCCACACTCCATCATCATGACTTTCCCCCCCCCCCCCTTGCATCACCTTCCAAATGCTACCTTCCAAAACACTCCCTGGCTTCAACTATTTCAAAGAAACAGACAAAACCATCTTGGCGCCAAAAATAAATTGAAGGCCAAGATTAAATTTTTGTGATCCAAAGGTTGTAAACACAGCTGGGAAAGAGCCAAGGGCACTCAGAAACCCTAATTGGGTGTATAAAAGGAGAAGAGGAGCAGTGAAGCAAAAGTTAGTTTTTAGTTTTAATTTTTCAGCTTATTTTAATTATCTGTACTTTGTAATTTCCAGTTAAACTAAAGCTTGTAATTTGTTTCCCATTCAATAATATCAGTTTCAAGATTAGTGATTCCTTTTGAGCTTTAATTTTCAGTATTATTCAGAAAATAAGAAAAATAATATAAACAAATAAATAAAAAAAATAAAAATAAAAAAAATGGTGAAGAAGCAAGGAGCAGGTTAAATTTGGGATGGACCTGGTTTAGTGCTCATGGGAGCTTAGGTTCATAGTTGGTTCTTGGTATCTCAGATTCATGCTTGGAGCTGATTGTAAGCATTTTTCCAAATAATTGCTAAAGTACTGTTCCATAGCTTTTTAACTGCTTATCCATTGTTCCTTTATGCTTATTTGGTAATTGTTATTTAAAATCCTGTTTAATGCTAGCAGCTTGATTAATATAATTTTTGGGTGCTCAAGTTTTCATGTTAACTGTGAGTCTAAGATTTTAGCATTGTCTCATTTTGATATTGTTATTGTTGTTCTCTAAGTTTTTTGTGCCAGAGTGATCTTATGTTATCAACTTAACACCTCTGGATTCAGTTTAATGGTTTGTATCTATCTTTCCTTTTGAAAACTTTCAAAACAGTTAAGTAAGAGAGTGTTTGGATCAAGCTTTGAATGTTAGTTATTGTTATTGTTAGTTGTTAGGAACTATTGGTACATTGTTCTTAGGGTATTGTTTTACCAAAACAAAGCTTTGGTGGTTCATTTTCAAAGCAAAAGTTAAATCTCACACTAAAACTCACCCACAGTTTGACTGTTAGTGATTAGGTGTTTCAAGCCTTTGAAATCAACTCAAGATTAGGATAGATTGATCAATTTGGTTTTATTTACCCTAAATAATCAACAATTAATCAAGTAGAGTTAGTCTAAATTGAACAAAGTCAAGATTGCTCAAGTGTTTTAAAAAGTCACAGATTGCAATACCAGAAATTGGACAGATTTCAAATCCATATGTAGAATTCAACTGTTAATGAAATCTAGTAAAGTTTGTTGATTTTGGATCCTTCTCAGCTTGGTTATCATTTTCAAAAAGAAAATTTCAATTTGGAAGTGGTTTGCTTAGATGAAATTGATTTGGAAATTGTATGTTGACTGACCTAACTGCCCTGCACCCAGTTTCAGTTCTGACCCATGTTTTCTTTAACCCACCACATGTTGCTCCTAAGTTGGTAATCTTGTTTGATTTTTGTTGTTTTGAACACCCACTTAGGCTGTCTCACTAGATTAGTTCTTTGTTTGCTTTTTAGTCCTTATTTTCTTGTTTAATTTTTACCTTAAAGTCACCATTTTGAACTCTAAACTGCTTGTGCTTCAGAAAGAAATCTGAGTTTATTTGATTTCTAGTTTCCAAATTGTGAGTTAGTTTGTAAAGTGTTGTTAATTTAGTATTGTGATTATTTGGTTAATAGGAGTGTGTTTGCCTGCAAATTATGCTCAATAGCTTATTTGGTCTTATTGCTTGCTTCACAAACTTACTTTGAACACTTGTTGACTGACCCCCTTTCCCAAGCCTGCAATAAGCTTAATCATTGAGCTTAATGCTTGTTCTTGGATGTTTTAGAAGCCTCTCCTGGTAGTCTTTCTAGTTCATCATATCATTTGGACCCTAAGTTTCTCTTGTGGGCCCCACAAGGCCACAAAGTGACTTGCATACTCATCTGATCTGCTCTCAGCAGCTCACCCTCAGTCACCACCACCACTTTGGTGGTGGTTTGTGACCACTACAGTGGTCCTTGCCACTTATAGTTGGTTCTCCCAACCCCCCTCCTACCCAGGAGTGTTTGTGAACCTTTTGTTTGACCCCTAGGCTTGTGGACCCCACCTAATTTGGTCCCTAAACTCTGTCCCATAATCTGCTTCAGAAATCAATAAGCTAAATGCTTATTTGATCTTTTGGCTTATTTTGGCCATTCCTTTGCTTATCAGTTGCTTATTATTGATTGTTAGACTCAGTAGAACCAAGTTTATTCAGTGTGGACCCCACACCTCACCATTTGAGCCAAAAACACTCCACAGTCAACAAAAGTCAACTGTGGGTGTGATAAGCATTTCAACTGCTTATTCATTGGGTTAAAACAAAAGTGTATTTGTTAAAGTTAGTTGTTTTTATCTTATTATCAGTTTAGAAAAAGAAAAAATAAAAAAAAAACCACTTTTAAAAATAGTGATAGCTTCTATTTAATAGGATTTATCTATTTATTTTTCTTTTTAATTAATTTCTAAGTAATATGTCACTTTTATATTTTTAGAAATTATGTTTTAGGTTAAAATAATTTTACAAATTTTTCCAGATTTTTATTTTGTCATTTAGTGGTATTTCTAATTAATTTTAGTTTAATTTAGTTTTAATTAATATTAATCAATTAATTAGCATAATTAGTTTTTATATAGTATAACCTAGTTTTTATAATTTTTATAGCTTCTATTTTAGTTAAAACATTTTTATAAATTTTTCTAGAATTTTTACTGTTCATTTAATAGTTTTAATAATTTAAATAGTTTAATTAGATATTAATTAATAAGTAGAATAATAATTAGTTAATTAACTTAAAAATACATAAAATTAACTTTTTATAATTTTTTAGGATTCCCATGATGGTTAATTAGATTTATAAAAATTTTCTTAATTTTCTAAGTCTTTTAAGTATTTTTAATAATTCTAATTAGTTTAATTAGTATTAAATAGATAATTAGTAATTAATTAATTATAAATAATTAAATAGTGTAAAAATAATTTTAAATTTTTCTTAAAATTTTCTTTTATTATTAGGATTGTAAAAATTTCAATTTTACACTTTTAACCCTTCCCATCCTTCAGTTGTACTTTTTGTTTTGTGCGTCTGTTTACGTTTTTTTATTAAAACGTACGTTTTTAGTTTTTAGCTCATATCTTCGTAATCTAAATTCCAGTAATCACTCACGTAGCTTTCCTAAGCTATATTTGTTAAAAAGTTCCAAATAATTCTGATCATAACCTTTTCCTGTGAATAATTACCCGATCACAAATACGCCAAAGTTACAATTCACACTTCAACGGGACTTAACGACCTGGTGATACCCTATATTACCCGGAGCATTGACCTAGGCTATTTGACTTTGTTGACCTTTATTTGGTTAATATAAGTTAGGTGGTTCAGGCTCAATCAATTTTTGGCGCCGCTGCCGGGGAAGTGTGCGCGTTTCTAAAGCGTTATTTGAGATTAGTGTTATCTCACTTCGCTCACTGTACAAATACCACCACTTTTTGTAAATTCAAATCATAAACAAAAAAGTCATTAACACTTTCCTAAAGTGTTAAAACACCAAAAAAATTAAAAACAACAAAACAGATCGTAACGTTTTCTGATTCGGTTTTCTTTTAAGGTGATTCTTAAAGAAAAACGATTTTGGTAAACGAAATGATACCAAAAATATTTTCCAAAAGTTTTTAAACCCATTCACAAAACACAAAAACATCCATCTCTTTCTTGTGTATAATAATTCTACATAAAAATAAACCGTCGCAAACCAAGACAGAACACCTACCAACTGGGGGTGTGAACATAATAAGTCCCCAATCAGAAAGATAAAAACTTACCTTTGTATCCTTGTGAGTGGTGTACCTTTCTTAAAGAAGCCACTTGCTTGTGATTATTGGTTTAAGTTCACTGTCGTTTTGCCTCGATTTTGTTTTGAGTGAGTTTTTAGTGCATGCGCACTCGTTCTTCTAGGTCTACTAGCCCATTACGTGAGCTTGTAAGAATACCTAGAAGACGTCGTCGACGTTCAGCACCAACAGTCGGACCTGAAATCCGTACTGTTCCCACATCTTCTGTTATCATGGCTGCTGAGCCAACTATGAACGAGCTTCTCCAAGCACCCATTGAGGGTTACGGAGATGCTATCGTTGTTCCGGCCATCATGGCCGACAATTTTGAGCTTAAGACAGGATTGATAAACCTGGCCACATCACGTCAATTCTACGGTTATGAGAGGGACGATCCTCAGGATCACATTCGATGGTTCAATAAAATCACATACACCATCAAATGCAAAGATGTCCCCTGTGAATCAATCAAACTTCTTCTCTTCCCATTCTCCCTGGAGGGACAAGCCCGGATTTGGCTTGAAAAACAACCTCCACGATCTATTGAGACATGGGAAGATCTTGTGAAAAAGTTCGTGAATGAATTCTTTCCACCTTCCAAAACCACGAGTCTCAAGAATGAGATCATGAAATTCACGCAGAAATTTGATGAATCCTTTAGTGAGGCATGGGATCGTTACAAGGAATTGCTCCGAAAATGTCCTCACCACGGGTTCTCCGATCTCATGACACTTGATACTTTCTACAATGGTGTAAGCCAATCCGATCAAGACTCTCTAAATGCCTCCGCGGGAGGTAACTTCTTGAATCGTACCACAAAGGAAGCTTTAGAAATCATTGAGAATAAGTCTAAGGTCCGCATTCCCCGAAGCAAATCGGTTGTTTCCCAAAGGGATGTTGCTCCTTTTTCCTCATTGCCCGTGGCTCAGTCTAGCACCGATGCTAGACTTGACAAACTCACGGAAGCTGTCCATGCATTGGTTCTCGCCCAAGGCAAGAAAGATTCTTCTCCTTCTCCACAAGCTGAAATCAAAAAGATAGAAGTTTGTGTCACTTGTGGTGGTCCACATTCATATTATAATTGCCCTGCCACCGAAGGCAATCCCTTCGAAGTAAATGCAATAGCCGGCAATTCCAATCAAGGAGGTAACCAATACCGTCCTCAAGTGGAACCAAATTACCGGGCTAGCAATCAGGGTGGACCACCCGGTTTCCCTCAGAATCCAAATAGGTTTAATCCTAATCACCAAAAGGGGCCTAGTATGCAAAATCAAAATCCTGCCCCCGTCAATCAGTACCCACCCCAAAGGGGTAATCAAGGGTATTCAGCTCCAAATTATCAAGATCCCCTCCCAAATGATCTCAATAACTACATCAAAGTTAATGAGACCAAAATGAGGGCAATGCAAAATCAAATCTCAAATTTGAAGAATGATTTTCAAACATCAATAGCCAAACAAGGTCAAGAGCTGAAGAGTGAGTTGATGGTAACAAACAACAAAATTGATCAATCTCAAAGCAAGATTGAGAATATGCTTGCCAGTCTTATGAATCATCTCACTCCACCCTCTACATCAGGAGGTCTCCCGGCTAATACAGTTGTTAACCCCAAGGGTGAACTTAAAGCTATTACTACACGCAGTGGTAAAGCTTATGAAGAGCCGCCAGTTCCTCCTATTCCTCCTCCTCTTTATTCTGAGGAAGTAGAAATTGAGCCTGAGGCAACCACGGACAAGGTGCAATCTCCTAGCCCACGAAGTACCGCACATGTCCACCCTCAGGTTGTTCCAGAAATTGTGCCAAAATCTGGACTTGTACCAAAACGAGGAGTTGTATTTGAACCATCCACAACTCCTGTTGAGAACCCTAAATCCAAACCTTCGCTACCTTACCCGTCACGACTTAATGAGCAAAAGCTCCGTGAAAAGGCTAGTCACCAAATGGATAAGTTTTATCAAATCTATCAAGATTTGCACTTTGACGTTAGCCTTGCGGATGCTATCATCCTGATGCCCAAATTTGCATCGATGATCAAGAACTTGTTAAGCAACAAGGAAAAATTGTACGAAATGGCAAAGACTCCTTTGAACGAAAACTGCTCTGCGGTTATCTTAAAGAAGCTTCCTAAGAAGCTTGGAGACCCTGGGAGATTTCTCATTCCATGTGTTTTCCCTGGGATGGTTGAATGCTTCGCCTTGGCCGATCTTGGCGCTAGCATCAACCTGATGCCTTACTCAGTGTGGGAGAAACTATCTCTTCCTCAACTTACTCCTACGTGCATGACTCTCGAGCTTGCCGACCGTTCAATCTCTCGTCCTCTCGGCATTGCCGAAGACGTATTCGTGAAAGTAGGAAAGTTCCATTTCCCCGCTGACTTCGTTGTTGTTAAGTTCGATGCTGACCCACGAGTTCCTCTCATTCTTGGGAGGGGATTCTTAAGGACGGGTCGTGCGTTAATTGATGTGCACGAAGAGGTAATAACTCTTCGTGTTGGTAATGAAGCTGTAACCTTCAACCTCGATCAAACTTCGAGGTACTCCTCTAATTATGACGCCGAAACGGTTAACCGAATCGATGTCGTTGATGTTGCGTCTGGGGAGTAGGCTCAAGAGGTTCTAGGTTTTGTCGATGATTCTTCGAGTGAAAACCTCACTCCATCTTCTCACCCCATTGTTGCCAATTCTTTTCCTTCCCTCACTCCGTTTGAGGGAAGTGACTTCATCTTCTCAGAAGAAATTGAGGCCTTTCTCAAAAGTGATTCGGTTCCCGATGGAATCGATAACCAAGAGATCGACCTCGAGAGGGATATTCACCTGCTTGAAAAATTGTTAAACGAAGATTCCTCTCATCTTCCTGTTCTACCACAACAACTTCATAAAGAGGAGGTCAAAAATGTTGAGAAAACTGATGACTTCCCTGAGGTTGAACTTAAGGACTTGCCTCCTCACCTTGAGTATGCATTTCGGGAGGGTGATGATAAATTGCCCGTCATAATTGCTAAAAATTTAAGTGTTGAGGAAAAGGCTGCTCTTATACAGGTTTTGAAGTCTCATAAACGAGCAATTGCTTGGCGTCTCTCCGATATCAAGGGCATCGACCCTGAGTTTTGTACTCACAAGATATTAATGGAGGATGACTTCAAACCTGCGGTCCAACATCAAAGATAGGTGAATCCAAAAATTCACGAGGTTATCAAACAAGAGGTTTTAAAACTTCTTGATGCCGGATTGATTTACCCTATCTCGGACAGTCCTTGGGTCAGCCCAATCCATTGTGTTCCAAAAAAGGGTGGCATTACAGTTGTCACAAATGAGGAAAATGAGTTAATTCTCACTCGTTTGGTTACGGGTTGGCGCGTCTGTATTGATTATCGTAAGTTAAATGACGCCACCCGTAAGGATCATTTTCCTCTGCCTTTTATGGATCAGATGCTCGAGAGATTAGCGGGGAATGAGTATTATTGCTTCCTCGATGGTTTCTCGGGTTACTTTCAGATTCCCATTGACCCGCATGACCAAGAAAAGACCACTTTCACGTGCCCCTATGGAACTTTCGCATATAAACGTATGCCATTCGGCTTATGTAATGCTCCGGGCACGTTTCAAAGATGTATGATGGCCATTTTTTCCGACATGATCGGAAAAAGTATGGAGGTCTTTATGGACGATTTTTCGGTCATTGGGGATTCGTTTCAGTCATGCCTCTCCCACTTAGACAATATGCTAAAACGTTGTGAAGACACAAAGTTATGTCTAACTTGGGAGAAGAGTCACTTTATGGTCAAAGAGGGCATTGTCCTCGGCCATAAAATTTCAAAAAACGGGATTGAGGTTGATCGTGCCAAAGTGGACGTCATTGCAAAA
This sequence comes from Artemisia argyi, assembly GCA_030686995.1. Taxonomy (NCBI): domain Eukaryota; kingdom Viridiplantae; phylum Streptophyta; class Magnoliopsida; order Asterales; family Asteraceae; genus Artemisia; species Artemisia argyi. The sequence continues at coordinate 169,055,480 of CM060703.1, forward strand.
TTACCTCATCCCACAACTGTGAAAGGTGTTAGGAGCTTTTTGGGTCACGCCGGCTTTTACCGTAGGTTTATTCAAGATTTTTCTAAAATCGCCCGGCCTATGACCCATCTCCTCGAGAAGGATGCTCCTTTTATCTTCTCCCCTGAGTGCATCGAAGCCTTTGAAACATTAAAGAAAAGGCTTACTGAGGCACCGATTCTTGTTGCCCCCGATTGGGACTTGCCCTTTGAGCTCATGTGTGATGCTAGTGATTATGTTATTGGGGCAGTCTTGGGGCAACGCAAAACAAAACATTTTCAGCCTATACACTATGCCAGCAAGACTATGACCGAGGCACAAAGTCATTACACCACCACTGAAAAAGAATTATTAGCTGTGGTGTATGCTTTTGAAAAATTCCGGCCATACTTGATTCTGACTAAAAGCATAGTGTATACGGATCATTCGGCTTTGAAGTACCTTTTTGCAAAACAAGATGCAAAGCCGAGACTTCTTCGTTGGGTTCTCCTCCTTCAGGAATTTGATATCATAATTCGTGATAAAAAAGGAGCTGAGAACCTAGCTGCTGATCATCTCTCCCGTCTTGAAAACCCTCACCAAAATGCTTTCGAGAAAAAGGAAATAAATGAAACATTTCCCCTCGAAACCCTCAATGTGGTTTCATTTCGTGGAGACTCGATTACCCCATGGTTTGCCGACTTTGCAAACTATCTTGCGGGTAACTTCATTGTGAAAGGGATGTCGTCCCAACAAAAAAATAAATTTTTCAAAGATGTCAAACATTACTTTTGGGACGACCCCTACTTGTTCAAAATCTGTGCGGATCAAGTCATCCGGCGGTGTGTATATGGTCAAGAAGCCGCTGAAATCTTAAAGGCTTGCCATGCTGGTCCCACGGGGGGCCACTACAATCCAAATTACACCGCCAAAAAGGTGTTTGACTCCGGTTTCTTTTGGCCCTCGATCTACAAGGATGCCCAAGATTTGGTCAAGTCCTGTGACGCTTGTCAACGTCACGGGAATCTTTCACAGAAGAATGAAATGCCTCAGAATGCAATTCAAGTTTGTGAAATCTTTGATATCTGGGGCATCGACTTTATGGGGCCATTTCCGTCATCTCATGGAAACAAGTATATACTCGTGGCAGTTGACTATTTGTCAAAATGGGTCGAAGCAAAAGCTTTACCCACAAATGATGCCCGAGTAGTTGTGAAGTTTTTGAAAGCTCTCTTTGCTCGATTTGGAACTCCACGTGCTATAATTAGTGATCGTGGTACGCATTTTTGCAATGACAAATTTGATAAAGTCATGCAAAAGTATGGTGTAACTCACCGTCTTTCTACTGCGTACCACCCTCAAACAAGTGGACAAGTAGAAGTTTCCAATCGAGGCATAAAGAGAATATTGGAAAGAACCGTTGGGGAAAATCGTGCATCTTGGTCGGATAAATTAGATGATGCACTTTGGGCTTTCCGTACGGCGTATAAAACACCCATTGGGTGTACGCCTTATAAACTTGTGTACGGGAAAGCGTGCCATATTCCGATCGAGCTTGAGCATAAAGCCTATTGGGCTCTCAAGCATGCAAATTTTGACCTCAAAACTGCGGGTGATCATAGGAAAGTTCAACTCAATGAATTAAATGAACTTCGTGATCAAGCTTACGAGAACTCTTTGATCTATAAACAAAAGATAAAGAAGATCCATGACTCAAAAATCAAAAACCGCGTTTTTAACGTTGGTGATCGAGTCCTTCTTTTCAACTCTAGACTCAAGATCTTCTCGGGAAAGCTCAAAACCCGATGGACTGGTCCATTCACTATCACAAAAGTTTATCCTTATGGTACCGTCGAATTATCTCAAAATGACGGTCCTAACTTCAAAGTGAATGGACATCGGTTAAAGCACTACTTTGGAGAGGACGTACCATCCATGGTCGTCCCGGATCTCCAAACTTTCCCCAAGGACAATTGAATTCGGGGATAGAGTCAAGCTAGCGACTCAATGACCAAAAACTAGCAACATATACGGGTTTTCACCCGTATTTCTGACTTCTTTCTATTTTCTACCACCCTAGTGTGGGGGAGTGGCCATCCCCCACCGTTTCAAAAGTAAATATTTTTCAAAATTCAATAAACATGTTTTGTATGTATATTATGTCATTCAACTCCCGGGCTGTTAGGGCGAATTTATTACAGTTAATCATTCACAAGTGATTAGCTTGCGTGGTAAACCTAACACAAGCCTGGGAGGTAATGAGCCAAAAAAAAAAAATAAATAAAAAAAAAAATAAAAGAAAAAAAAATTGTATGTACAGATAAAATAAAGTGAAAAATACAAAACAAAATTCCACAGTTAGCTTCGAATATTATCTTTTTACGTTCACAGTTTCGGCATAATAGCCGGGACTTTGAATATTGAGGACAATATTCATTTCTAAGTGTGGGGGGGAAATTCTAGCGAATTTTATCGCAAAATACTTTCAAGTACCCCCATTTTAGGCCAAAAATTTTTCAAAATTTTTCACTTTATTCCAAAATTTTTGTGGTTATCAATCCGCCAAAGTCTAAATGACAAAGGGATTGGCTAGTCCAGGAGCAAACGGCTCTTGGTAAAGACAAATCAAATCCGTTTACGGCTGGCAATTTGCCAAAAATTGCATGGTTCCTCAACTCCCCCGCATCCTCATAAGCAAATGAGTTGGCTAGCCCACAAGATTATGGCTTGTGGTAAAGGCCGTGGAAAAACCATAATTGGTAATCAGCTCACCAAGATGTTGACTAGGTCCATCAAGATGCTGGCTAGTCCAAGAGCAAATGGCTCCTGGTAAAGACTTATCAAATCCGTTGACAGCTGGTGGTTTGCTCAAAATCACACGGTTATCAGGTGTGCCACAGTTCTTACACCTGGCTACTCCAGAAGTGATGGCTTTTGGTAAAGAGTTTAAAATCCATCAAGTTTTTCTCAAAAGATTGCTAGGAACTAGCAATAGCTTAGTGTGGGGGATTGATGAGTGCTTAAACACTCATCATTTTTACCGTATCTGGACTGCCAAAACATCCAAAAACACCCAAAAACGCATCAAAATACACAAATTATCCCAAAAGTGTGTTTTGTATGTTTTAGATGCAAAATGTTTGAAAACAAATGAAAAACGAACAAAGTTTGCACAATTGGCAGTTTCAGTCCCCCAAGTTTCAAAATTTGGCAAAACTAGTCCCTGGAAGTTTAAAACAAAAGAAAAGTCAACTCAAGGCAAAGAAAAGTCAAAAATTATCAAAATAAGTCCTTGGGTGATAAAGTTTGAGAAAATTACACTTTTACCCCTTAAAATCCAAAATTGACAAAAATGGTCCCTGGAGTTTTGGAAATTGACAGATTTGGTCCCGAGTGAAATATTTTTGGATGGAAAAGTAAACATTGGTCCTGGGAATTCATAAGTTGCCAAGTTTAGTCCCCGGATGAAAGTTTTGGAAAAAGTTCAAGTTTAACCCCTCAAATTTATAAATTGGCAAAAATGGTCCTCGGGGTTTAAAATTTTGGAAAAATGTAATTTTGGTACTAATAATACTCAAATGTTATCATAATGGGTCCTTATGAATGCTTTGTGAAAAGTACAATTACACCCCTCATGTTTCGGTAAATTACATTTGAGGTCCTTGTGATTTTAAAAGTTACAACACCAAACGGATCCTAAATTCACTTAAACCAAAAACCAAATCCAAACCCAACTAATCCCGTAGCCCACTCCATGGTCTGATCCAGCACCCTCCAGGCCCATTCCCATCTTAGCCCACCCAACAAATAAGATAACTCACCCCGTATTCCACCCCACCCCTTTGACTTCGGTCAAGCCTTCCCCTCCACCTCAGCCTGCTACCCTCCAAACACCACCATCATCACCCCTAGTCTTCACCACCTCCACACTCCATCATCATGACTTTTCCCCCCCTTGCATCACCTTCCAAATGCTACCTTCCAAAACACTCCCTGGCTTCAACTATTTCAAAGAAACAGACAAAACCATCTTGGCGCCAAAAATAAATTGAAGGCCAAGATTAAATTTTTGTGATCCAAAGGTTGTAAACACAGCTGGGAAAGAGCCAAGGGCACTCAGAAACCCTAATTGGGTGTATAAAAGGAGAAGAGGAGCAGTGAAGCAAAAGTTAGTTTTTAGTTTTAATTTTTCAGCTTATTTTAATTATCTGTACTTTGTAATTTCCAGTTAAACTAAAGCTTGTAATTTGTTTCCCATTCAATAATATCAGTTTCAAGATTAGTGATTCCTTTTGAGCTTTAATTTTCAGTATTATTCAGAAAATAAGAAAAATAATATAAACAAATAAATAAAAAAAATAAAAATAAAAAAAATGGTGAAGAAGCAAGGAGCAGGTTAAATTTGGGATGGACCTGGTTTAGTGCTCATGGGAGCTTAGGTTCATAGTTGGTTCTTGGTATCTCAGATTCATGCTTGGAGCTGATTGTAAGCATTTTTCCAAATAATTGCTAAAGTACTGTTCCATAGCTTTTTAACTGCTTATCCATTGTTCCTTTATGCTTATTTGGTAATTGTTATTTAAAATCCTGTTTAATGCTAGCAGCTTGATTAATATAATTTTTGGGTGCTCAAGTTTTCATGTTAACTGTGAGTCTAAGATTTTAGCATTGTCTCATTTTGATATTGTTATTGTTGTTCTCTAAGTTTTTTGTGCCAGAGTGATCTTATGTTATCAACTTAACACCTCTGGATTCAGTTTAATGGTTTGTATCTATCTTTCCTTTTGAAAACTTTCAAAACAGTTAAGTAAGAGAGTGTTTGGATCAAGCTTTGAATGTTAGTTATTGTTATTGTTAGTTGTTAGGAACTATTGGTACATTGTTCTTAGGGTATTGTTTTACCAAAACAAAGCTTTGGTGGTTCATTTTCAAAGCAAAAGTTAAATCTCACACTAAAACTCACCCACAGTTTGACTGTTAGTGATTAGGTGTTTCAAGCCTTTGAAATCAACTCAAGATTAGGATAGATTGATCAATTTGGTTTTATTTACCCTAAATAATCAACAATTAATCAAGTAGAGTTAGTCTAAATTGAACAAAGTCAAGATTGCTCAAGTGTTTTAAAAAGTCACAGATTGCAATACCAGAAATTGGACAGATTTCAAATCCATATGTAGAATTCAACTGTTAATGAAATCTAGTAAAGTTTGTTGATTTTGGATCCTTCTCAGCTTGGTTATCATTTTCAAAAAGAAAATTTCAATTTGGAAGTGGTTTGCTTAGATGAAATTGATTTGGAAATTGTATGTTGACTGACCTAACTGCCCTGCACCCAGTTTCAGTTCTGACCCATGTTTTCTTTAACCCACCACATGTTGCTCCTAAGTTGGTAATCTTGTTTGATTTTTGTTGTTTTGAACACCCACTTAGGCTGTCTCACTAGATTAGTTCTTTGTTTGCTTTTTAGTCCTTATTTTCTTGTTTAATTTTTACCTTAAAGTCACCATTTTGAACTCTAAACTGCTTGTGCTTCAGAAAGAAATCTGAGTTTATTTGATTTCTAGTTTCCAAATTGTGAGTTAGTTTGTAAAGTGTTGTTAATTTAGTATTGTGATTATTTGGTTAATAGGAGTGTGTTTGCCTGCAAATTATGCTCAATAGCTTATTTGGTCTTATTGCTTGCTTCACAAACTTACTTTGAACACTTGTTGACTGACCCCCTTTCCCAAGCCTGCAATAAGCTTAATCATTGAGCTTAATGCTTGTTCTTGGATGTTTTAGAAGCCTCTCATGGTAGTCTTTCTAGTTCATCATATCATTTGGACCCTAAGTTTCTCTTGTGGGCCCCACAAGGCCACAAAGTGACTTGCATACTCATCTGATCTGCTCTCAGCAGCTCACCCTCAGTCACCACCACCACTTTGGTGGTGGTTTGTGACCACTACAGTGGTCCTTGCCACTTATAGTTGGTTCTCCCAACCCCCCTCCTACCCAGGAGTGTTTGTGAACCTTTTGTTTGACCCCTAGGCTTGTGGACCCCACCTAATTTGGTCCCTAAACTCTGTCCCATAATCTGCTTCAGAAATCAATAAGCTAAATGCTTATTTGATCTTTTGGCTTATTTTGGCCATTCCTTTGCTTATCAGTTGCTTATTATTGATTGTTAGACTCAGTAGAACCAAGTTTATTCAGTGTGGACCCCACACCTCACCATTTGAGCCAAAAACACTCCACAGTCAACAAAAGTCAACTGTGGGTGTGATAAGCATTTCAACTGCTTATTCATTGGGTTAAAACAAAAGTGTATTTGTTAAAGTTAGTTGTTTTTATCTTATTATCAGTTTAGAAAAAGAAAAAATCAAAAAAAAAACCACTTTTAAAAATAGTGATAGCTTCTATTTAATAGGATTTATCTATTTATTTTTCTTTTTAATTAATTTCTAAGTAATATGTCACTTTTATATTTTTAGAAATTATGTTTTAGGTTAAAATAATTTTACAAATTTTTCCAGATTTTTATTTTGTCATTTAGTGGTATTTCTAATTAATTTTAGTTTAATTTAGTTTTAATTAATATTAATCAATTAATTAGCATAATTAGTTTTTATATAGTATAACCTAGTTTTTATAATTTTTATAGCTTCTATTTTAGTTAAAACATTTTTATAAATTTTTCTAGAATTTTTACTGTTCATTTAATAGTTTTAATAATTTAAATAGTTTAATTAGATATTAATTAATAAGTAGAATAATAATTAGTTAATTAACTTAAAAATACATAAAATTAACTTTTTATAGTTTTTTAGGATTCCCATGATGGTTAATTAGATTTATAAAAAATTTCTTAATTTTCTAAGTCTTTTAAGTATTTTTAATAATTCTAATTAGTTTAATTAGTATTAAATAGATAATTAGTAATTAATTAATTATAAATAATTAAATAGTGTAAAAATAATTTTAAATTTTTCTTAAAATTTTCTTTTATTATTAGGATTGTAAAAATTTCAATTTTACACTTTTAACCCTTCCCATCCTTCAGTTGTACTTTTTGTTTTGTGCGTCTGTTTACGTTTTTTTATTAAAACGTACGTTTTTAGTTTTTAGCTCATATCTTCGTAATCTAAATTCCAGTAATCACTCACGTAGCTTTCCTAAGCTATATTTGTTAAAAAGTTCCAAATAATTCTGATCATAACCTTTTCCTGTGAATAATTACCCGATCACAAATACGCCAAAGTTACAATTCACACTTCAACGGGACTTAACGACCTGGTGATACCCTATATTACCCGGAGCATTGACCTAGGCTATTTGACTTTGTTGACCTTTATTTGGTTAATATAAGTTAGGTGGTTCAGGCTCAATCACCAGTCAGTCCAACATTGCTGCTAAGCTTCCTAAGCTTAAGTTGAATGACTATGAGATGTGGAGGCTAATGATCGAACAATTCTTTATGGTGCAAGACTATGCACTTTTGGAGATCATTATGCTTGGCAATTCCTTTAAACCTGGTACTACCTCAGAAACTATTGATGGCAAGGTAGTACAAAAGGTTAACACTGGACCAGTCACAAATGATGAAAGACTTCAGATGAAGAATGACCTGAAGGACAGAGGCTTGTTGTTGATGACCCTTCCCTTAGATCAAATTCTAGCATTCAGCAAGTACAAGACTGCACAGACCTTATTTGAGGATATCTGCAATGTTTTTGGTGTTAATGATTCCACCAAGAAGACACAGAAGACCTTGTTGAAACAGACTTACGAAAACTTTGGTTCAACAAGTAATGAATCAATTGACAGCATATTCACAAGGCTTCAAAAGATTGTTACTCAACTCACAGTGTTTGGAATTAAAGTGGAGAGGGAAGACCTCAATTTAAAGTTCTTAAGAAGTTTACCCTCTGAATTGTAGGATTCTCATAATGATAGCATGTATGGTTCTTGTGATATGGATTAAATCAAGTAAGAAAGTTTAGGGAGAGAAAGAGAAGTTGGGAGGATTTCTTAGAGAGAGAAAGTGAAGAGAAAATGACAATATTAGATTAAGTGAAATGGAAGTTCCAACCCTCTCCACTAGTGAAGAGGGGTATTTATACAAGGAAGTAAAATGCCCCATAAAACGGGCTGTGGATTGAGCTGACAGTGGGTAAAGACCCGACCCGACTCCACAAGTACTAACTAATACTAAACTACGTTCTAACTAATACGATAACTACTACGAGCTACAACATGCTAAACTATACTCAGGGTGACCGAGTCTTCATATGAATAAATGTATTCCTAACAATCTCCCCCTAAGGGAGGTCACCCCGGAAAATAAATATTGAATCGTAGCATTCAAGTCTTTGGAGACATCTTTGTAGCTTGTAGCCTTTTGATTCTTCATCATTGTGATCTTTGTGCTTTTAGCAGGAGACTCTAGATGACTGGTTCAATGAGTTGGCTGATCTTTCGAAATAACTTCGAGTTCATCATCCAAATAAGTGTCTGAAAGTCATCTTAGAGTAGTAACGTCTCCATGTGATTTTGACATCTTTGTGTTGGCATGCTCACACTTTTCAGGATCATGATCTTCCGCATCAGAGTTGTGGAAGCATATATGAGGCCCAAACAATGATCATGATTTTTTAGATTGTGATGTCGAAGTGTGAGCATGTGTTGATGGATCAGCTTCTTTTCAGCAATCAACTGCAACCGTCAGAAATTCCTGCAAGCAAACAGTTAGCAACAAATCTTCCAGTACTTATAGGTTTATAATTAGAGATCGTCAACAGCATAGTGTGGAGACTCCTTCTAACCCTTACCAAGACCGTTCCCAATCGGCAAACCCCGAGAGGATTTACACGAACTACCAAAGTAGATCAACGATTGGGTGAGTCGCTGGAGATCACTCCACGACTGTTGACCGTTTGTAACCACTACGACTACTAAGTGTAATCCACAAGGAATTACCTAAGTGACCTGCTTTCAGGGCTACTTGATGTTGACCCTGGCAGGAATTTTCATTCAATCACGGGGAGTTACATGAGCAACATCCCTCATAAATGTTCTGGCAGATTGCTAAGATCTGCGTAGGACTCATAAGTTTACCACTGGTGTCCTTAATGTTGAACAACCAGGGTAGAAGTAGCACATGTTCCTATGAGATCTTTTTATGCATCTCGAGGCTCTAGACTCAATAAGTGCATTTGGTTTTCCTATGCGGAGATTAGGGAGAGGTCTCCTGCTTCAATATCAACCATCTCTAAGAGATAAGTTGATAGATTACACCGGTTCCCCGTGAGAATGAAACAAGTTCTTTTAAGAGAATTTGAGTGGCTAGAAGGTTTAGTGCAATGCGTCACTGGGTCCATGATGTTTTGTCTTCAATATCAATGATGCCTTAGCAACCATCAGTAGATTATGAAATTGAACCCAGTTTCTGCCCTAAGGTTGAATAATTGGAGGGCTATTTCTTTTCACCCTTTTTCATTTCTTTTCTTTTTAATTCTCCAACCCCTTCTTTCTCCATTCCCACATTTCTCCTTTTTTCATGATCATACCTACGGACTTTCTAATACTATCTATTTGGTATTGTCCATGGGTAGATCCCTCCGGCTCTGGCGGATCATAGGGCGGTTTTCCTAACCTTAGCCACCTTATAACTTCATGACTATCCTATGGTGCCATAAACTAAGTCATTGAAAATTCTCTCAACGTGTTTATGATTAAGAAACACATTTTGTTAACACGTTGAGAGTTTTGGCATTTTCAAATGCTCCCCCTTAACATGTGCACCGATGTTTTGATAATAAATTTGCACATGTCGGTAACAGTTGCACTTTAGAATTGATCCACCTTTGGTAAACATGAACAGGCATTCGAGACACGCTTACATCACTAGTTAGACTAGCTTGAAATTATTACCCGGCCTGGTCAAGTCCACTAAGGTTTCTCGAAATGGTACACTCTACTCAGACAAGTCCTCTTCGGGACACGCTTACATCACTGGTTAAACCCGCTTGAAATTATTACCCGGCCAGGACTAGTCCTTTCGATTGATGACGGTTTTTGTTTCATCAATTCATTGGTTAAGTCTGAGACTCGATCTAATAAGATGCAAGGATCCTTTTTCACAAATCATTTGCTCCCCCACAATATGTGCATTAATATACAAAAGAGTTTAGCACATATAGGAGAGCATACATTTAGGTTCACCACATCACATTATAATCAGATTTTCATATTTAAATCACATTTTCTCCCCCGATCAAAAATTTCAAACTATTTGAGATTTGTGATCCCAAGTGATTTAAATAAGTTTAAAGATTTTGGGAGAGAGATGTGTAAGATTTAAGAATGATTGATTTTGAGAAGATTCATTTGCTCCCCCTCAATCCATGAGGGAGCATGTTATGTGTTAGAGATGATGAGTTTATAAATGATTTCGAGTTATAATGAGAAACTCATGAAAAAGTCATATACTAACACATAACAATCATACTTAACTCACTGTTGAGGTGTACAAAGATCTTGTTTTGATGATATATAGTTTTTGAAATCATTCTCCCCTCAATCGATGACACATTGAAAATTAAACATTTTGCACAAAGTATTAATTCTTATAGAATCGATTGAGTGGCAAATTTTAAACAACATTTCGAGTTTGTTTGATCTTCAAAAACCATGGTACCACCAAGTTTGGAGCAAATATTTTCCCGAAGAATCATTGAAGGAAAAATATTTGAGATGCAAAGAAGACTTCTCTTCTTTTACCAGAAATGATGCACTTAAGCGTACATTAGATTGGAAAGGCACGAATATAAAGTAATTCATGCCTTTGTTAGGAACAGTCGCCTTTTTATAAAGACCGGGTTGCAATCTGAAGTAATAGCAAACCATGATATAAAGTCCGGGTTACAGTCTGAAATGACTGCAAGCCATGATTTTGAAGTCCGGGTTACAGCCTGTGTTAGCATTAAAAATATATATATAGAAGTGATGGTCATTCTCATATTATAACTTTGTGTCGTTTGTTAAGATTAGTAATAGTTTAGTCATTGGCTTTGGACTTGGAAAGCTAATATGTTATGTGCTATGTTACATAAGCCTTGTTATCTAATCATGTAACCAAGTCCAAGCCCAAGCCCATAGAAAGCCTTAGGGCATCTCTTGTATCTTACTATATAAACACCTCAAAGGCTCATTTAAGGTGTAGGCTTGTGTGTGTAAGTGTGTGTGTTTCTAATAATATTCTCTCTTCTTTCTTTCTCTACATTCTCTACTTTCTCTCTCTAACATACTTCACATATCAAGTCACCAAGGCTATTGTGTGTGATAAAGTTGTGATATTTAAGGTCCTACAGCCTGAAATGACTGTAAGCCATGTAGGCATGTTTTGAAAACTTATTGAACTTCTCTTCGAACTTCATTTAAAGACCCGTGTCATTATTGAATGACATTTCTAGGACCGTAAATGTTATCGATGCCAGAAGACATGCCCTAAAAAAACTATTTTTGGTATTTTCTAATTTTCTGATTTTTATGGGTTTTTATTGATTTTATATATCTATTTACAATTTAGTATAATATATGTACAAAGGATACTAATAAGTATAAGAAGATGTTGACTTGAGTACCAAAATGATAGTATCGTTCAACTCGTTATAGAAAGCAGTAGTCAACGTCTCTTAAACTATCACCACCAAAGCTTTCGAGGCTCCTGAATAATCGTCTGAAGCGGTAGATGTCATGATATAATCTTAAACGGGATTTTACAACTCTTGTGACTTAAACCGAGAGATCGATTCTCTCCCGGGATTTTACTAAAGTCAACAAAAGAAACCGAAAGATGTAATATGCGAGTTAAACTTAGAGAGAGATCTTGTATAAGTGACAATTAGCATTTAGTGTCAAGTCGCGACAAGTCAAGTTACAATAGATCCGATCGTAATAAGTCAAGTCGTAGAGATTAACTCACAACGTCAAATTACAATCAGACTAATCAAAACAACTTAAGTCACAACAATTCACCAAACACAAGTAGTTAACAAATCACTAGAATCTCACAACTGAGTTAATCGCTAGACACTACCAAATTACTGAGTTTTAGTCTCCTCAATGTGAAGCTTTGGTAGCTTCCCCCTAAACCGACAATCATCTTCATGAGACCACTTCCCGAAGTAGTGGAAGTGATGCAAAAAGTCTCATTGTATGAACTCAAAGACCCAAAGAAAATGGTAGCACCTAAATAACCAGGTGAACCATGGATCATCTCTGCGGTTATCAATCCCGGAATGTATGATGAAGCCCGATCACATGACCATGTTGTATGTCCCCAATGTATACATTACTTTGAGGTTTGGAGCAGTTGTCTATTAGGGGGAATAAGATATCAACATCTTCATTTCACTAAATGCTTTCCAGTTATATTACACATACCAACTCAATCCATATTGTACGCATGTATCTTTACCAACCCTTATGTAGGCCATTTGAAGTGACCACTAATGAAGTAAACCCGATATACCAAATTTGAAACTAAAGTAGAATTCCCCATTCTTGTGACTTAATCTTGCACTAGTGTGTGACTAAGAGTGGTGTAGAGAGTTCGTGCAACATCGAATCCCTAAGTACTCTATACTCTTCAACAAACCAACCATCAAGTATAAGACGTACATCACCTCTTGACTACCGACAACTTCGTGTAAGTTTTGACACTCCTTAAAGTGATAGTTATTTTGTGGTAATAGAAATGAAGAATCACCAAAATAACTAGATATCCAAGTCTTCGTCATTGTAAAGGTAAAAGCTCAAGCAAGGATCTCGAAGAATCTTCATCCAACCAACCCCGACTTCAAGATAACATAAGATCACGCCTTTGTGAAACTAAACTTCAATCTCAAATAAGGGATACCAAATAAACTCCGTGATTACTTGACATTCCATGTCCAAATTCTTAACCGTTTTGACATTATAGTCAACATTTTTCATTATGTTTTTGTGGTTGATTTACAAAGTGCACAATTGCAGGAACACCAATCCGTGATGAAATAGGACAAGAAGACGGATCATTATTCATGTGTGCAACTTCACAATCATGATAGTCATCATCAACACCTAGAGGAATAACTAGAGATTGGGTTACATGAGTAAGCTGAGTAATACTTCTAAATGGTGCATCTTGATCAATGGAGATTGAGGAAGGTGAACCAGTTGAGTCAGCAAGAACCGGAGCAAGAGCTTCAGGAACTAGATGATCAACATACGTTGAAGCTTGGAAGTATTCATCAACCATAAATCCCAGTCATCCTTAGTAAGTAGAACATTAGGTGTTGGAGGAGAGTCGTATAACCATTCTTCAAGCATCAACCAACATGTGGTATATTCACACTTCTCCCCCTCAAAAATTGAAAGCGGGATTTGCCATTTTTTATTGAGCACGTGAATAAGAATACAATCGATCATGTATTTTATTCACACTTCTCCCCCTTAAAAATTGCATACGAGGTTGCCATTTTTGATTGAGCATGTGAATAAGAATACACTCAATCATGTAGTTTATTCACTCTTCTCCCCCTCAAAAATTGCATACAAAGTTTACCATTTTTGAATGAGCAAGTGAATATGAATTCAAGCAAAGATGAGTATATCCACTTGATGACTGAACGAACATGGAGGAAGCATGAGCCGTATTGTTGAGAATGGTCAAAAATAAGAAGATTTCTCTTCTTCCGAAGATAAGGCGCACTAAATCGTACACCTTTCTTTTCTTTGATGAACGGGGCCTGAAGTGTTGTCAGCAGATGCCATAATGTTGACAATGAGGACCGAGGCTTGAACTGATTTGTTCAAACGTCATAATGATGAAGAGCGAGGCCTAAACTGGTGTATTCAGACGTCATATATCACATGCATCAAAGTTGAGCTTCTTTAACCCTTGATTGATGAGATAACACTCTTTTCGGCAGCCAAACTCTGAGTCTTTCCTTAATAGGATTGAACGATGTACCTGCACTTAAGTAAAGACTACCTGCATTGACATTAAGAGTTTGTTTGCATTTATATGGGTTAGTGAAATCAACATCTATACTATTTGGGGCTCCACTTTTAACCTTGGTTTTGCAATCAGTGAACATCTTTCTCATAGGTATCCATCTAAGGCCAACAATCCTAAAAATTCTACCCGTCGGTATCCACCTAAGGTAAGTTCTAGTAGTGTTAGGCTTCTCATGTAAAGTGGAAGTCTTGTTTAGAGAAGACCTTTGTCCTAAAACAATCTGCTTGCCAGGTTTCTGAGTATAACTCTTTGATTCTACGGGCTTGTTGTAGTTTCTAGTCTTAGATGGTAGAACCTTATCACAAGTATTCACTTCCTTCAGGAATGTTGTAGCGCAACTATCATGATTTGCCTTAAAAACATATTGTAAACAAGTTGAGCAAGCAAGGTGTTTAGATTCAGAAAAAGGTCTAGGATTCTTAGAGTGATTTGCTATGAGAATTGCTTTAATCGATGTGCAACTACTCGTGGACACTAGACAATTCCTATTTGTTAGTTGAGTGCTCACAGGTTTTGGTTTGCTGCAACAGGCCGAGTTCTGCAATAAGCTAGAATGCAACCTATGAGGTCGTGAACCTAAGATACCATCCTTTTGAAGTAGAGCCATTTTCCTAGCCTTTTCAAGATCATGGTTCTTGTACAATTCATTTATATCATAAGAGATTTGAGTTTTAACGCTCGATATTGACATTGTTTTCGAACTTATCCTAGAAGAGTCAGGTATAGGTGTAGCTACTTGTTGAGCTTTAACAGACCCAGAGGCATTATTCTTAGGCAAATTATGTGAAGTGACTAGTTTTGACAAAACTTGTTCGCATCAACTTGGGAGGCATACCGAGTTTTTGAAAATTTTGGACGCTCAGATCTAACCGCATTCGGTTGTCTAACAACTGAATGCTTTCTACTTGATTGTAAAACCGGTTTCCCCAAAATTGATGGTTTTGCAAACTTAGTGTTCACACTATTTCTTTTTAGTTTTCCTACCTCGTCTTTTTGTGCAGCAGTTGTAAAACCCTTTTCCGAAATTTGAGTTTGGAAGTCATCATTTTTGACCATCAAAGGTATTGTTTGTTCTAAAGTCTTAGTACTAGTTTCTTTGATAGAGTCTCTTAGGTCTATGTGATGCCTTTTCAAAGTCTCATTTTCGTTAAGTAATCTAGCCACATAAAGTTTCAATTCGATGTTTCTTGATTTAATAACATCGATCTCATGTTTAGCTTTGACTATATTACTTTTCTCATTCAGGACAGAAATATGCTTTTTCAACTTGTTGATTGTCGAGTTTTTGTCTTGAAGCTGTGCTTTCAAAGTGTTAATTTTAAAAAATTCACGGAACTCAGGAAATTCCAGATTTTTACATGGTTGATTAGTTTGAAAACTTTCTTCCTTTTGTTGCATTGCGATTTCAAGTGAAATACAATGTTTTTCAAGTAGTAAAAATCTGTTAGAAAGTTCATTAAAAACTTCTTTATCAACCATATCATTTGATTTAAACATCTCAGCCGTAAACAAAGAACTTGACACACCATCATGTTCAGCATCTTGATCACTTTCTCCCCCTTTATGACTCATATTTGTTGAATTAGAAATGGTATCATCAGTCTTTTCCAACAAATTTGTGTCATAAGTAGGTTTAAATTGATCAGTATGTTGTTGTTCATTAGAAACCACATTGCGTTGATTAGTGACATGTACCTCAGCAGATGGGACTTGGTCATATTCTGGTATGTGATCAGTATCAATGCCAGGAGTGTACAAAGTCATGAAGCTGTCGGTTATATCATGCTGATCAGAAGTAATGTCACTGCATTGTTGTTGTTGCGCTCTTTCATAAATGAACCTCTTAACATTACCCAAGAGTTGGAGTAGTGTGTCTCTGAACATGTCAACCTCGACTCCCGTGTAATTAGTAAAATACTTATTCATCATTTGACTGTCAAAATCATACTTCTCAGTGAATTGTGAATCAATGAACACATGGAGTAGGTTGTTAATCACACAAAAGGCAGCCATTGATCTTCCTTCAGAAAATTTTCCTTTGTCAAGTTGTTGTTCAAATTGATCTAAATACAGAGTCATTTTGACTGTGAAAGTCTGAACATCTTGACCAAAGAATGATGCAAATGCACGTTCGTAAGCGAATGCGCGTTCGTATCTTGTTAAATATCTAGGTCGTTCAAAGAGAACCTTGAGATGTGAGTGAAGAAGTTGAAAACATTCAATGCAACTTTTCTTTGCATTATCGGGCAATATTTGGGGCTAATGAAGTTCTCTCGCAGAAATGACAGAGTCTGAAGTAGTAGACATGATATGAGCGTGCACGGGATTTTACAAAATCAAGACAGAACCGTGAAACAATGATTGATTGAGTGTGTCTTGAGAAACTGTTGGATCGGAAAAATGATTGGATGATCGTTTGATGAACGTGAAGATTGTGTGATCGAATTCCGAATAAACCCCGAAATTGTATCCAATAACCCAATAATTCAAGACAAACTCGGATAAACAAATATCAACCAAAACCGCGTCCAATACATATCCAAAAACTCAAACCACAAAAATTTGGACAAGCTAAATGTTTACCTTTTAAACCTAAAATCAATTGAGTCACAAATTTTGAATAAATAAAAAAATAATCCTTTCCTATGCAGTCCAACGACCCAACACAGAATTTCTGGCTCAAAAGTAAAATCGTCCCTTGTAAGCTTGTAGTATTTCAGCCCGAGTCCAATGTTACATGAAATGCACAGCCCACACGATCTAAAGCCTAAGTCTAATCCCAATAAACCCTAATCCTCTACCAAAAACAATACGCAGTCACACTAAACTACTCTCACCAAACTCATCTGGAAAACAAAGAGGAGATTGACCATTGTGCTTGAATCAAATCCGAACCCAAACACTCACACTCTTATGTGTTTTGTTGTAGTTCGAAACACACTAGAATAACAGGTTCTTAACTTCTTGAATTTCTTAATATGAGCCAAGGTTGGTATATCATTTGTTGTGTTCTTTACAAGTATCTCAAAACCGAATCAAGAAAAAAGGCTTAAACACAAGTTGTTTTTGTACTTTCTTTGCAAGATTCAAATATTGAAATAGAAGATAATCTACATAAATCGATCTATGATGAATCCCACTTGTGGTTATGTGTTAAACACGAGTCGATACAATTTTATGAGATTGACTGAGATCCTTGTAGTTGTTTTCTTTTTCTTGTTTGTTAAACATGAGTCGATACAATTTACTTCACATGGGTCAGTGATGTAAAAACTCTTGTGGTTTTTATCTTGGACGAATGTTTGAGAACCAAAAAGAGATAATCTGAGATTTTCTATGTTATTATATTTTCTTGTCAATGATTGTATGATAGACCCCGAATGTTTCTTTTTCTTGTTTGTTGTTTTGAAAAACAGTTTACAATATGTTGTCTAGAAGAGATGGAAATGGGATTAGGAGTGGATATGGATTTGTTGTTTGTTATGTAGTTTAACCAGAATGAACAATAGGAATTAAACTGTTGTTTAAGCTCTTACTCAACCTTTTCAGATGTAAAAGAAACTTGGGCAGTTTTTGGTTACTATATGTTTGATAAGGTGTTAGGTCACCATTTTGTAAACACAAGTATGATATTGATAGAAATGAGATGAGAAAAGAGATTGGTTGATTATAAGAAAATGAGAGAAAAATAAGAACAAGAGTTTCACTAATGATATTCAAATAACCAACAAATAAAAGTGTTACATAAGCTTAGTATTTATAGGAGGAGGAGTAGGGCAACACTCCCTTCCTCCCTCCTTTCTTTGGACGTGGGCTTTAAGGCCCATTGGTCTTACATTCATAAGCCTTGTAACCTAAACAATGTAGAATAAATAACTAAGCAACCTATTACAAAATGTAATGACCGAGACTTGACTAAAATACAAAAGTATGATCCCAACAATCTCCCCCTAAGGGTCGGTCATCACGGTTGCTTGACGTCTTCATCTTTGTCATAGACTCGTGACATGTAAAACTATAGACGTCTTCAAAATGGTTGAATGATAACGAATATACTTTTCTCTATGTCTTTGTTCTTTGGTGATGGTGTAGTGATTGTGTCATGAAGTTGTCTGCCATTCGTCACTCCTGCGTTTGTGGTGGTTGTCCGCCATTCCAACATACTCATACATCTTTGGACTTAGTCTTTCACGTACAAGAAGTTCCTTTGCATACTCTAAGATCTTTAGTCTTTATACTTTGTAGATTCTTCTTATTGGCGTAGAATCTTTCTTTGAACTTTGTGTTGTTAAGATCTTTGGGGGAGCTATCATTTGCTTCAAGATGTATGTATGAGCATGTTGGAATCTACCATCATGGAAGTGAGGTACCTGCGAGTAAACAGTTAGCAATAAATCACCGGTACTTACAGATAAGGAATTAGAGCTCATCAACAGCATATTGTGAAGACTCCTTCTAATCCTTATCCAGGCCGTTCCCATATTAGATACTCCCGAAGGAGCTTACGAGACCTACTAAGTAGCTCAATGACTAGGTGAGTCGCTGGGGATCACTCCACGACTGTAGACCGCTATGGAACCACCGCAAACACTAAGCGTAACCCTTGTGGGGTTACCGAAGTGACTTGCTGTCAGGGCTGTTTGATGTTGACCCTGGCAGGATTTCCGTTCAATCATTGAGAAATACATAAGTAATCCTCTCATAAACGTTCTCGGCAGATTGCTAAGATCTGTGAAGGACTCGATAATGTACAGCTGGTGTCCATTGATGTAGAACACCAGTTGTAGAAATACTAAGTGTTCCTAAGAGATCTTTGATGTATCTCGAGGCTCTAGACTCTATAAGTGCACACCTAGGTTTCCTATGCGGAGACTAGGGAAGGGTCTCCTGCTTTAATATCAACCGTCTCTAAGAGATAGGTCGATAGATTACACTGGTTCCCCGTGAGAATGAAACAAGCTCTTTTAAGAGAACTTGAGTGGTTAAGAAGGTTTAGTGCATTGCGTCACTGGGTCCATGACGACTTAATCTTCAATACTGGTGTTGTCTTTTGCAACAACCAGTAGCATACGTATTGAACCCGGTGTCTGCCCTAAGGTTGAATCATATGGAGGGCTATTTCTTTTCACCCTTTTCTTTACATTTCTTTTTAATTCTTCAACTCCTTCTTTCCCTTTCATTCTTTTCTCCTTTTTTCGTATCATACCTAAGGACTTCTAGTACTAACTATGGGAGATGTCCTTGGGTAGATCCCTCCGGCTCTGGCGGATCATAGGACGGTTATTCCTATCTTAATCGCCTTATAACTCCGACAGTAGCCAAGAAACCTTTGATTGAAAATATCTCAAAGTGTTTGTGATTATCAAATATTTTGGTTAACACTTTGAGAGTTTTGTGTACACTTTTGAAGGGCTCCCCCTGCACATGTGCTCATAAGTATTTAATAAATTTGCACATGCGGGAGGAGCAAGCATTTTGAATTGATCCACTTTCCGTGAACAAGACCGATTCGAGACACGCTTACATCACTAGTTAAACTAGCTTGAAGTTATTACCCGGCCTGGTCAAGTCCACAGAAAGTTTCTCGAGATGGTACATTTCTACTAAGACTAATCCTTTTCGAGACACGCTTACGGGGTTAGTTAAAGAGATACATTGTCAGCTTTTAGGTGACAACTAGCTCTAGTAACTAACTTGATGTTATTACCCGTCGAGGATAAGTCTTTTCGATTTTACTAACTTTTATTGTCTCGTCAGTTCCTGGGTGAATCCTGAGTTTAGCTCGCACAAGATACAACTTTTAGCTTTGACTTCATATATTTTAATCACTTTCTCATTTTCTCCCCCTCAAAAATAGCATATAAGATGTTGTTTTTGATAAACTTTTGATTAAAATATACTTTTTGAGTCTTATGGGGAGATTCACCAAGAACTTCTGATTTTGAACAAAGTATTTTGTTTTTGACAAGTGCTCCCCCTCAACAAGTGATTAGGTCTTATTGAGGTGAAATACTTGTCCTTTTGAGCAGAATTATGAAAATCATAACACATTTGATTAATTCTACTCAAAAGTAAGAAGCCTTCGCTCCTTATATTAGGATTGAGGCACTGATGCGTACCTCAGGGTCCTTTCTTTACAAGTTCGGGTTGTGCACTGAAATGCGTACACAAACCATTATGAAGTATATAATTGACAAATCAAATCAAACTCTTACAACTTTCTACCAATCAGGTCTCTGAAATGTCATCACCATAAATTTTGTTCTTCCTCCAACATAGCTTTCCAATCTCCGAAACTGATCCCTGCGCTTCAATCGGTTCTCAATCCTTGTAATGAATCAGCGAGCATCCCTGGTCTCATCGGTGTTCCATCTTTTGGATTTCCCCAGTGCTATGTCAATGATTCTGCTTTTGGTTCCATCTCTGACGAACTTCAAGGTTTCATCACAGAACTTATGTATTTCTTTGTAGCCCATGAAGCAGTTTCGACCGTTGACACTGCGGTAAGTGAACCCAAATGCTGGATGCTTGATCAAGGTGTATTGAGGTAGATGTTGAAGGTCGGGGATGTCGAACATGTTAGGTTTGGTGAGATTCAGCTTCTTCTGATAACTTTCCACTCCCAGTTGAAGATCTTCTACTCTTTCTCTGATTACTATCTGCCTAATGATGATTAGGAGGGCTTGGATAAGGGCAAGCTGCATTTCTTTGGGCAAGTTGCAAAGCTTTCCTTGAACTTTGAGTAGGTACAAATCTTCAATGTCGTTGAGAAGTAGTCGTGGAAAGTCTGACTCGGAAATATCATACTCCTTTTCATCAAGTCTTTTGAGTGTGATTTTGCTGAGGAAGGGGTACCCAAAGTGAGTGATAGTCGAGATGAATTGAATTGAGACTATCTTCAGATCACTTGCTACATCACCCATTGTCTGATTGAGTCTGCTGCTTCGATAGTACTGTGCCCAGTTTTCTGGCCAATGATGTATACCGTAGAGTGCGTTCCGGTCATATTCAATAATTTTATCGACGAATAAGGCTGTGGCTTCTTCTTCGATGGCATTGTTGAGATATCGAGCTGCAGGGAGAAAGGCAAGTGATGTCACGTACTTCTTCTCAATCTTGCTGCCAAGTTTCAGAAATTCCAAGTCGGTGTTGAAGACGAACTTGTAAGGGATCTTCAGTTCCTTAGGCTTCCCAATCATAGGTAGTGGTTTCGACCAGTCGGTAATGTATGGTGCGGTTTTTCTTGTGACCGGATCGACGTAAGATTCAGGATTGATCCAGTCAATATTGCTTGACATAGCTCGAGCAATATTTTCTAGATGGTACTCAAGCTCGATGGAGTTAGCCGACCTATCTTTCAGAAGATTGAACGCATCATTCTTGATTCTGCGTAGCTCTTTCTTGTTCATCTTTTTCATCTGAAACTTATGCTGAATGAACTGAGCGTATTCCACTATTCGACCATCTTGAGGTTCTTGATTGTCTTCTAGTGGCGGTTGCGAACTAATCATCTTATCAAACCAGGAGTACTCGGTAGTTTCATCTTGGTCTAGCCATTTGAGGATGGTTTTTGGTTTCTTTGGTTCTGTGCCTTTTGATGAGGTGTCTGGTTTGTGTTGATGATGCTTTCGTTTCCTTTCTTTCTTCTTCTTAGATGACGGTTCAGGTACTTCATCAGGCTGAGGAATCTTGTCACCACCTGTGTATTCGAAGTGATCATGTGCTTTGGGAGCCGAACCAGATTCCTTGGGTTGTTGTGAAGATGTTGTTGTTGTTGGAGGGTTGACCGGTGCTTGTGGTTGAGATGAAGGTCCTTCAGCTTGTTTTTGTTTCTTTGCTTGAGAGTTAGGATCCTTATCTTCATCATCTCTTAGACGTTTCAGCTTGTCCGCATCTGTGCTGCAAGTCTCTTTGGTCATTTTGGCTTTCAAAGCTTCCAGGATTGTAGCTTCTTCAGGTGATAAGGTGAACTAGCTTTCCAGTTTGTCCAAGAGTTGGGCTTCTAATTCGTCCATAGATAACCCTGGTAGTGGAACAGTTGATTTGTCAGCTCGAAGAGTAAACGAGGTAGATCGGATCACTTTCTTGACAGCTTGCTCTGCGAACTTGGTGAGTTCATCTCTCATTGGTGCTAGTAGATCTTTCAACTCAGCAACTAAATGTTATTCCATATACTGATGTGCCTGAGCTGCTAATGTGGCTTCCAAGTTCTCTTGTACGTCTTTAGCCAATAATGTATCAACTTTTTCTTGCAGCTCTTGGACGTTCGAATTCAGCTTCGTCAATTTAGCAACTTGGGTTGCTAGTGTTGCAACCTGATCTTCCAGTCTACTTTTCTTCTTTTCATGTACTCTTCTGAATGCTGACTTTAGCAACTTTGATGCAGCAGAGGCTTTGGTATTTGCAGGTTTCTTGATTGATTTGTCGTGGGTTGATTCGGATGCATGAGGTGATGATTGTGAAGATTCTAAGTTGGTAGTAACATCCTTATCATCTCCTCTTTGTGATTCGGGTTCTTCAACATTCTTAGCTTTGGCTGCTTCCTCTTCCAACCTTTGTTCTTCAGCAAGTTTGTCAGCTTCGGCCTTAAGCCTTAATTCTTCAGCAAGCCTGGCTTCTTCTTCCCTTTTCAACTTTTCTTCTGCCAGCTTGGCTGCTTCTTCAGCCTTCCTACTTTCTTCCATACGGATTGTTTCCTCCAGCTTGGCTTGTGCAAGCTCCTCAAGCCTAGCCTCTTCAGCTTCTTGTTTTTTCCTTAATTCCTCTTCTTGAGCCCTTTCTCTGAGCTCCATTTCATCCACAGTCATCAACCGTGGAGCATCAGTATCCATGGGATCTTCCTCTTCCTCTTCTCCAGTTGCTGAAACATTAGTCATTTCCATGTCTGTGGGAGATACCGAAGGATTGTCGTAGGCGACCAAGTCAGTATTAGTTCCTGTAGTAGGTTCCGGAACACTGCTAGATCCACCAGCTTCTTCAGTTTGAGTGAACAATGGAGGTGGAGGTAGATCAGCATTGAATGCATCTATCTTGCTATGGAGGATGCCCAGCTTGAGAGCTCTTTCGTTTTCTTCATCAACTGAAAGGCCTATATTGGATTGAGCAGATTCTTGTTCAGCAGTCATTGGTTCCTTAAGTTTCTCATTCCTGATCCTTTCTTCTTCTAATATTGACTCTGCTTCCGTGAATGGTCTTTGATTGAGATATGCTGGGTATTCAGCATTATCAGCAAACTCATCAATGTTCTTCTCCCAATCTTCAAAAGTCAAGTCTTTGTCATCAATGTCATCGAGATTCACATCCTTGTCAATGTTAGCATAAGCTTCTCTATACACTGGACCTTCGTCGGACTCGGTTTCAGAGTTAGACGGTTTTGGAGAAGATTGTGGTGAAGGAAACCACCCAGGTTCAGGAATGGATGCGGGCTTCTTGACAAGAGTCCTTCTCTTGAGAGTACCCTTCTTCTTATGTTTAGACTGGGTAGAACTGTCGGACCTCCCAGTTTTGCTACCTTTCTTTCCTTTCTTCTGCATGAAGGAAGGTAGAACAACTTCGTCCAGGAAACCCACTTTGTCTGCTTCAAGAGCTTGAAGGTAGTACTTGAAATTTGGGCAAAGCTTCACTTTGTCATTCAAGAGACAGTCGGGAAATTTCTTTCCTTGCTTGCGTATGCTGGTGTCGAGTCTCTTGATGATCTTGAGAGTATCTTCATTTCTGAAAGTATTCTTATCTTTGTCATCAAGTCTCTGTGGGATATCGTCATACTCACGAAGGAAGCTTTCGATGAGTAGTTTTGTGAAATGGACAAATGGAATGTTGGTGGTCTTGTGTTGAATGTGCCACACAAGGTCTTCCCAAATGATGCTGGCATAATCTACTTTCTTTACATTTGCCACTGCCCAGAAGAGTTTGAGGTGTTGGAGCTTGGGGTGTTCATGGCCAGTGTCTCTGCCAGATAAGGACTTGGCAATCAGAATGTATAGGGTTCTCCATGGTTGTGGAATAAATCTGATGTTGACCCTAGAATGTCTTGTTACAACTTCTTCTGATTCGTCATAGCCAATATCCCGTAACCACTCTATTAGCTCTTCCTCTGTAGGTACTTGATCATATTCTTCATCTGGGCCAAGTTCAGGTAACCCAAGAACATTCCTTAGTGTGTCTATATCCACAGTAACCTGACGGTTATGAAGCATACAGGTGAAGGAAGCCTCCCCAAGATCTAGCTGAAGTGTATGCCAAAACTGGTGGATGTAGAAGCAGGAGACTGAAGCTGACTTGGTGAATAACAGCTTGTTGGGGTGATATAGAAGAGCATCCACTGCAACAATACATGAGGATTCGTTGCAAGTGATTTTGTTGAAGTTGATTCGTAGGTTGTTCTTGCCTATCTTCCTGGTGTAATCAGCTGGAAAGGTTTCTTCCCATGAGAGTTTAGGTTCTGGTTCTGGTCCATAAGGAATGTCGTTGTGTTCTGCCATCTGAATTGATCATAAACAAATACAAACATGGCAATGGTTTACTGTGTTAGCTCAGACATAAGGTTACATGATTGTGCATATTATTGATTGATCAGTGGGTGTTTGTGTGTGAAAAACTTTTGTTATATGACAAACTTGTGTTTTATCACATGGTAGAAACTTATAACAATTAAGTTACAACATGATTTTATCATTACAAGAGGTTACACTTTGGAAATTTTACAACACTTAGAAAAAAAATTTCATGAATTAGACAAGTTTACGCGTAACTTGAAAATCTACGCATAACATGACTTAAGCGTAAGAAGTGAAATTAGGCGTAAGAGAAAAAGCTACGCGTAAACTTATATGTTACGCGTAAGGTAAATCTTATGCGTAGGCTCAATCTTACGCGTAGGATAAAATCTTAGGCGTAGGATATGAGCTTATGCAAAGGATAAACCTTAAGCGTAAGATATAACTTATGCGTAGGTTTTGACTTATGCGTAAGTTCAAGACTTAAGCGTAAGAACAAAACTTATGCGTAAGAATTATCATTTAAGCGTAAACATTGTCTTATCCAAGACAATGTTTGTCCACGTGTCGAATCTTACGCGTAAGATTCAATCTTACGCGTAGGATGAACAACTTGCGCGTAAAAACGCCATTTTCCAGTAATTCACCTTTAGTAATTTGAGTTGTTTGATTCCTGAAAGTGTACAAAACATAACCACTGATCAATATTCATTCCCACACACTTAATATGCACATTTTAATGCGTAAACATGCCTAAAGCTGAGTTACGCGTAAAACCGTATGAACACTTAATCACAAGTAGGTTCAATCATGTTTCTGGGTAGTGATAAACATAGGGCAAGTGTTTCTAACACCCTAAGGAGCATATGGTCCAAATTATAACACTAATCGACCACAAAATCACAAGGTCAAATCTGCTTGTGCATTCAAACCCTAAATCGATGATTCATGACCAATTCAAGTAATTGAAACAATTAAACCATAATATCATGATCCTAGGCATACATGAACACTATCCCCATCACCAATTTCAATCCAAACGCACAAACTCAAGAACCCCTAAATGACTCGTATGAACCCTAATTCACAATCGATCACTTGATGTTTCTGGGTGAGATTAAAGTTTAGAAACATGTTTATAATCATCTTAAGATCATTTCCCATCAACCAATTCAACCATAACATCAACAATATTCTGGGTTCATGATTTACGCATAACCCTAGATATAATTAATTGATTATGACAAATTAAGCCGTTGGATTGTTATGAAATTTAAAACCCTTGTTTATAAACATGATCAAAAACGTTTGACACTTACAGATTTGAAGATTGATACACGGATTTGATGAATGATTGTGAGTCGTTAGATTGAGTAGGTGAAAGTGTAAATGCCTTTTGCAGGTGGTAGTAAATGCGTGGTCAAGGTAGTTTTGACCAAGGGTAAAACTAGTTTGGTAATTTGACACAAATGGCCCCTTAACCTTAACTTGCATACACACCTAATGCCTAAACACATTATCTCATTTAACTTTCGTTAATAACACCAAGACATGATGAGAACAACTTGTGGTACTCCCCCTCGACCTTAGACCGTAGTCAAAAATACTGAAAATTTATTATATTGATCAAGGAGAGTAACCCGAAACACTTTTAGAAGCATCACTTAAAATAAAAACGTATTATTTTTTTGGTAAAATGCAAGTATAAAAGTTAATATATTTTTTGAGAAATTTGAAAAATTACTTTTCCTCCCCCTCAACACTTGTTTTAAATAATTGAGGACATTTATAAAAAAAATAGTGTTGAAAGAGGTGGTTTATACTTGCATTTTTTTTTAAATATTTACAAAGATAGTTTTGATGTTTGACGATCAATTGTGTTTTAAAAACTTTTCCAGATCATCTGGAGTCAAACATCGCATACCAATTTGGTGAACTAGACTAGCAAACCTTGATGGTGCTAAAGATTTGGTAAGTAAGTCCGCCAATTGGTACTCAGTCCCAACAAAATAAAGTTCAACGGTACCCTTTTCCACATGCTCTTTGATGAAGTGATATCGGAGATCGATGTGTTTGGATTTGCAATGATGTACTGTGTTGCAGGAGATAGCAATTGCACTTTTGGAATCACAGTAGATAGGAATCTTGTTGAATAGGTAGCCATAATCCTTAAGTTGTGATCTCATCCAGATGACTTGAGCACAACAAGCAGACATGGCTACATATTCAGATTCTGTTGACGACAGTGATGTGCAGTCCTGCTTCTTTGATTGCCATGACACAAGTTTGTCTCCGAGAAACTGTAATCCACCAGATGTACTTTTGCGTGTGTCTAAACATCCTGCATGGTCAGCATCTGAAAAAGCAATTAGTTCAAAACCAGAATCCTTCGGATACCAGATTCCCAAGTTAATGGTTCCCTTTATGTATCGAAGGATTCTTTTGACCTCACTGAGGTGTATTTTAGTTGGTTTGGACTGATAGCGAGAGCACATGTAGACAGCAAATACTATATCAGGTCTACTAGCTGTGAGATACATGAGTGACCCAAGCATACTACGGTATTTGGTAGGGTCAACAGGAGTCCCATGTAAATCAGCATCTAGTTTTGTGGTATAGCCCATTGGTGTATTCTAAGTATCACTGGTCATCATTCCATGTTTCTTTAAAATTTCAAGAGCATATTTGGACTGATTTATAAAAATTCCACGGGGTGATTGATGAACTTGTAGTCCTAGAAAGAATGAAAGTTCACCCATCATGGACATTTCAAAATTATCTTTCATTAATTTTGCAAAATCATTAGAGTAACTTCTTTTTGTTGAGGCAAAAATAATGTCATCGACATATATTTGAACAACAAGTAAGTCCTCTCCGTAGGTTTTTGTAAATAGTGTTGGATCCACCGATCCTTTAGAAAATTTATTGGCCAGCAAGAAAGTGGACAGTTTGTCATACCACGCCCGTGGGGCTTGCTTAAGTCCGTAGAGTGCCTTTTTGAGTCGATAAACGTGGTTAGGACGCTCAGGATCAATGAAGTCGTCTGGTTGGCTCACATACACTTCTTCACGGTGTTCTCCATTAAGAAATGCGGTTTTCACATCCATTTGGTAAACAACCATGTTCCTGTGTGCAGCATAGGCCAAAAAGATCCGAACAGCTTCATGTCTAGCCACTGGAGCAAAGGATTCAGAAAAATCAAGCCCTTCCAGTTGAGAGTATCCTTTCGCTACCAGGCGTGATTTGTTACGTATGACAGTTCCTTTAGCATCAAGCTTATTCTTCCAAATCCATTTTAACCCGATGACGAAGACTCCGTCAGGTCTTTCAACTAATTCCCAGACTTCTAATCTTATGAATTGCTGAAATTCCTCTTGCATAGATTCAATCCAGTTGTCATAAGTCATTGCTTCTTTAATGTTCTTAGGTTCTTCATGACAAACTGTGAGTGCATAGATACAAGTTTCTCCATCCGTGTGAAGTCGTTGTCTCGTCATAACAGGTGCATCTGGATGGCCAATAATATGAACTAGTGGATGGTCTCGAGTCCATTTGTGTGTTGAAAGGTGTAGTTGATAAGTATCTCGCATGTTAGCAGGATCCAAATTGCGTGTAGACGACTCAGCTATATCAGGAAAGGTAGGAGCCAGTGCAAACGGGTTAAAGAACGCATCAGGATCATGCTCTGCGGGTTGTGGAACTGATGGTGGTGTAGGATCTTCAGCTGATTGGTGGGAGTTAGAAACAGTTTGTTCTGCTGTAGATGGTGATGCAATTGGAGGACCGTCTCTCTCAACAGTTGTAGTAGTTTGTTGAGGTGAGTTTGGTACTGGAAGGTTATCTGGTTGAGCAGCGGAATTAGGTGAGACCTCAGTAGAATGGTATTCAATTGTATCATCAAATAGTGGAGCAAACAAGGTTTCCAATTCTTTGCGGTTGAGTGGCAATGGTTCAGCCGAAGATTCCGGAGAGTTAAGACGGTTGAATTCGGGTCCTAAGCTGTGTTGCTCAGAAGCCATTTGTGTGAGTTCATCAAAATTAGCGTGAATGGTTTCTTGAATTTCTCTTGTTCGACGATTCCATATCTGAAAACCTTTAGAATTATCACAATATCCAACGAACACTCCGATGTCAGCCTTTGCTTTAAGTTTACCTAAATCATCACGATCATTTTTTGGATAACAAAGTGCTCCAAATACATGAAAGTAATCGATATTCGGTTTTCTTTTGTGAACAATTTGATATGGTGTTTTGCGATGGCGTTTTGTTATCATGGAACGGTTTTGGGTATAACATGCGGTTGAAACAGCTTCCGCCCATAAGTAATTTGGTAATTGAGCATTAATCAACATATTTCTAGCAGCTTCCACTAACGTCCTGTTGCGTCTTTCAACAACTCCATTCTGTTCTGGGCTTCTAGGAATAGATGTTTGATGTTCAATTCCCACTTTCTCAAAATATGACTGAAGTGTCTGATTCTTGAATTCAGTTCCATTGTCAGTTCTGACTATTCGTACCGTATTGCGTAGCTGAACTTGATATTTAGTGAGAAAGGTGATGATCATTGAAGGAGCCTGATCTTTATTTCGTAAGAAATAAACCCAAATCCATCTGGAGAAGTCATCCACAATTACAAGAATGTAGTGTTTACCGTTGATACTTTGAACACGCATCGGTCCACACAAATCCATATGAAGCAATTGTAAAACATGATTCGTACTTTGCTCAGGTTTTGAAGGAAAATGAGCCCTAGTACTTTTTCCTTGTTCACAGGCTGGACATAAGTGATCTTTGGTAAAACGAATCTTGGAAATCCATCAACAAGTTTGTGACGAGCAAGGTCAGTCATTGTTTTGAAATTCAAGTGCGAAAGACGTTTGTGCCATAACCAAGATTTAGTCGATTCTGCTTTGGAGAGAAGACATATCGGATATGTAGCAATCATATCTGACATTGATATTGTATAAAGGTTAGAACCACGTGAGCCAGACATTAGATCGTTTCCTTGTAAGTCATGAACGAAACAAGTTTTCTCACGAAATGCAACTTCTAGATCTCCATCACAAAATTGACCTACTGAGAAAAGGTTGTGTCCAAGGCCTTCCACATAATAAACACGACTGATTTCAATGTTCCCACTGATATAGTCACCATATCCCATGATTAAAGCGTAATAATCATTCCCTAATTTGACAGTACCAATGAACTTTGAGACAAAGTTGTGTAACAGTTTGAGATTGCCTGTCATATGTCGGGTGCATCCGCTATCAACAATCCAGAGAACAATCTGTACCACCTGCATCACAAGAAGAAGACATAGATGGAACAGAAGTAAGGGTGGAACCCAACGAATGTGCGGGTTCCTGTTGGTTAGAAGCACATGTATTCAACAATTTAGGAATCCATTTAAAGTCTGGTTTGTGTTGTAACCAACGTTGCCAATTCCAACTAGTTCTTGCTTTCCTAATGTTAAATGCACTAGTAGTTGGTTCATTCCTAGATTTGTTCTCGGCACCTATGGGGGTAACTTCAACATCATTCGAAACCGTAGAAGGCGGCTTTCCTAAGTTAGACTTAGAGGCAGTAGTGGGCCTAGAAGGAATGCGTGTCCTACGTTTCTTATGACGATTAAGAAGAGAATTAGCTATACATTTTGTATGATCACCAGATGATACGCTTTTACGACAAAACACACAAGATGCATTAATATTCAAAACATTCAAAGGTTCATCATTCGTTACATTTAGATTTTGATTACAATTTGCTAGATTAGAATCTAAATCTGATGCAACATGAGTTTTATTCAAGTTCCTAAGTTGGTCTTCTACTCCTTGAGCTTCTAGTGATCCTCTTTTACGTTGCCAGAGCCTATTCTTCTTTTTACCTTTTCGCTCGGGTCTGCTAACGCTATTAGTGGAGACTAGTCCTGTAGAAGTGGAGTTACCAACATTAGTATTTTGAACAACATTCCCTTTAGAAGTTTTGTCTAATTGATACATTCCTGGTGCTATCACCGTGGTGTCAACCATCTTTCCTTTTTGAAGTAGCTTAATTTTCTCTTTCAAATCGATGATGATGTGATTTTTATCCTGAATTTCAGACTCAAGTTTCACATTGCAGTAATTAATGTCATCGCGGTTTTGTTGCCATTCGACATTTTCAATTTTTAAATCCGCAATTTCTTTCTCATATTTGAGACAGAGACTTTTTAAAGACTCATTGTTTTTGCAAAGCTGACAAGAGTTTGAAACATTTTGACTTTGAAGTTTCAATTCCATTTCAAGACTTTGAGCTTGACACCATTCAAGCCTTTGTTTGAGTTGACAAATTTCTTTTGAAAATTGTTTTGTCACATCATCATTTTTAATTCTCAGCTTTTCATTCTCATGATTCAGTGTCTCAATTTCCACATTCAACGAGTTATTATCAACACAAAGATCATCCACAAGCATAGAAGTACCAGATTTATAGAGATCATTCATGATAACAGAATAAATATCAGCATTGAGAATTTATTCCAAGAGTCGATCAGCATCATTTTTTAAAACTCTATTTCTTTGCTTTTGAACCAAAATCTCATTTTCAGTAGAGTTGAAAACGTTTATCATATTTTTCACCTCGTTCTGAAGTTCCTGATCCCAACGTGTAGCACAGAGACGGAGGTGTTTGACAATTGGCAACATTTGTTTTTGAAAAATATCTCTTTTTTCTCGCTCGTAAGCGGATTGAAAAGTTTCAATTTTTATTTTAGAATTACGTGCAATTGTTTCCTCCAAAATTTCGATATCTTCCATAAAAGTTTTGAAATAATTTAAGACACGACAAGTTTTCGGTAATGGTGTAAGTTCACCAGATGATGGTAAAGGACCATTTATTTGTGCTACAGTTTGGACAGGGGCCGCATTAGAGGATGAAACATATGACTCTTCGACAAACCATGATTTCTCAGGTATTTCCTTTTGAGTAACAAAAGATTTAGAAAGAGGTGGAGCTTTTGAATAGTCATATGGTGTCCAATATTGAACATAACTCATTTTTTATCGACTCTCGTCTTCAAGTTCTTCTTCTTCCTCAGTATCAAAAACAACAGCATGCACAATCGTATTATCAAGCAAATGGTCCATACTGTAAATTTTAGGAATTTCTTTGAATGCCGTGTGAAGAAACATTGAATTGTAATCGCCAAGAGCAAATCCTTTATCGGGTCTCGGTTTTAAAGTAAATTTCTGAATAGTTGTGACAGAGTTCCCGTGTTTGTAAACAATATTACGAAATTCTTTGAGTTGTTTTTCAAGATCAACAATATCACCGAGTAAATCATTTATATACTTCCTTTTTCGTATTTTATGTTCACAAAACTCCTTTTTGCAACTTGACAATTCTGTTTATGTTTTTGAAAGTTCTCTTTGAAGACGTTCAACTTGCATTTTCAGTTCACATTTTTCACTTTCAAGTTTAGAAATCAACTTTCCGTTTGACTGAATTAGATCTTGCATTTTGTGCTGAAGATCTTGCTCTTTGTTGTAAGACTCTTGAAAAGCTTTTTCAAAACTTTTTGTATGTTTAAT
The DNA here is from genome assembly GCA_030686995.1 of Artemisia argyi. Classification (NCBI taxonomy): domain Eukaryota; kingdom Viridiplantae; phylum Streptophyta; class Magnoliopsida; order Asterales; family Asteraceae; genus Artemisia; species Artemisia argyi. The sequence goes on from CM060703.1 coordinate 169,087,582, forward strand.
CTTTTCTTGTTGATTTGAAAGTTGTATTTTATAACACTCAATATCTCTTGCAAGTGCCGCATTTGTTTCTTTTAAGACTTTGTTTTTCTCGTTGCATTTTGCGATTAGCACTTGTTAAGCATTCAGTTGTTTAGATAACATTATGAGGTCAGGGTCTGGATCAAATGATGGTTCATGTTGTTCGAAATGATCATTTTTATCATTCTCAATAGGATCATCAAATGAAACAACTGTGTCATCATCAAATATGACAACTGTGCTTATTTGTTCATCTGTTTGAGAAGATGAAGATGATTTAGATGGAACAACTTGCGCCATATCTGATTCAGAAGCAGAAGGTGAAGCTATTTCATGTATTAGGCATGCTTTTTGGTCATGTACCTGAGACAAGCCGTCAACGTCATACACTGGACCTGAATCATTAAACTGAAGTTCCTACATGTTGGCCATAAGCATCACATGTCACAACCCACAATTTCAGGTCATTTTTCCAAACTTCGACATTCTACTATTCACAAATTACTATTCATCAATCACTATTCATCGTTTTACTATTCATCATTTTTGAGGTCAATTTGACATTCCGAGAAACATTCAGAAATTTTACTATTCACTTGACACTATTCATTTCCGAGAGAAAACCACTATTCACGTGCATTACTCATGTCATCGTAAATTTAGTTTACGAGTATTCAAATTCGCGTAACCGTATTGGTTCAGGAGAGAATTCATGCATTATTATCAGGGACATTTCATACGGACTAGAAATAGTCTGCATATCATCATTAGGGCACTTGCATACTATTCCACACGTAGGGTATTCAAATTATATTTTTAATATAATTAACGAATTACGTATGTTTATTTTAAATAAACACTAATACGCGAACTATAAATGTGACTAACACGTCCGACACTCCCGACTATGATCCCAATATATTTTTTTTATACTCATTTTTATAATATAAAAATTATAATATTAATTTACCCGGTATATTGGAAATTTATTTATTTCGTATCGTACGTCTAATTTAATTTCGACGGTTTTCATAAAAATTAAACAATAATTATCTAAACACTTAATATTTGTACCCAACATATTTTTATAATTTTTATAACTTTATTATGACCCGGTTAACTCTGTTAAAATTTATTTTTAGTTAACCCAGTACCCGGTACACCTTAAAACTACAAAATAACACAAAATAATACAAAAGACACCAAAAGTCTTACACCAAATTCCTCCCCCCCCCCCTTGACTTGCCGCCCCCTCCCCATTCCAATCTCTTACAATGTATACTAACTCACTCCAACCTCATTAAAGCTTATACTAACTCTATTATAATAATAATACTAATAATACATATACTAAAAATTAAATATTTTATCTCATTTGCAACTAGCTAAGAAAAACTTTTCTTCTCTTTTTCTCTCATAAGGGTGCTCGGCCTAGGGTATTCAAGAAGCAAGAAAACATCATTTTTCAAAGATCTAAGTAAAATCTTGTTCATATAGTTGTCCTTGTTGGAGTTTTGAGATAAAAACTCAAGGATTGTTAGCTTTTCACCATCCAAACTTCATTAATCTTCCAAGTAAGTTTACAAAACTCATTTCATAATTTTTACAAGTTATTACTATGTTTATATATTTTCTTACAAGAACTCATGCATATATTGGCTTATACCACTCCATTTTTGTATATATTTAACTTTTAAGCCCTAGAAATGATTTTTTGTTTAGATCCTTGTTAGATCTACTTGGTTATGATGTTTAGGAACCCATGACACCCTAAGAAGGTGTATGGTAGGATTAGACTAGTTTTGTGGTGATTGAAAGTGGTTTGATTGAAGATGGAACTAGATTAGAACCCTAGAAATGATTTTTGAAACAATAGAAATACCTACTGTCCTTATTTTTATTTCGTGGGAAAATCAGTAGTTGATGGTTAATTTTTGACCAAAGATTTAGAAAATACTTTCAAAAACGAAACTTTAGGCGAAAGAACGGATTAAAACGAGCTTATAACGAAGGAGATATGATTTTTGCAAATTTAACGACGAAAACTATTTTTATAAAAACTGCATGCTGTTTGGCAGTTTTTGACGGACAAAAAGAGGTGTTAAACGTAACCTAGAGGAGCCGAGTTATCAAAAATATATTAGTATATAAAAAAACGAATCCGTGGATATAAAGAACGAGGAAAATGAGCTTAAAACGACCAAGTTATACCCGTTTTAACATCGTCAAACTATATATATATATATATTTGGTCACAAATAAAAATAATAACTTACGCACTAGATGGTATATTTTCTAGAAATGGTACTAAGGACTATATTCTTAACAAATGAATACGTATGACCCAAGAGAATGGTTGTACGACTTAACGACATTATTTTAAGGTTTTCGATACAAGGAATTTAACCCTAACATTTTCATACAAGATAATACGACAAGTTATATACTTCTATATATGGACTTATTTTTCCTAAGTATGGAAACTATTTTACTATGACGATAACTAGTATTTCCAAATTACGAGTGGTATGGGTATCATGTGCATGTGCATTCATTACATTACGGCTTGATCTAAATTAGATCGCGATTATTCATTTAGGTTGCGGCTAGTGTTCGCGCCTCATTGTCCTGACTACTTTTACATCATTGTACCATCTTTGTACCATCATTTCGAGGTGAGTTCTCATAGCCCCGTTTTTAGTACTTATTTGATTTTAAATCCCACGGGGGAGAATACATTGCACAATTATTTTTGTACATGCCCAAGTATTAAATTCCGTACATTGCTTAAGTTGCTAGTACTACCACTTCAAGTCCCCTTTATTATCATGGACCGTTAATTATATTGCCAAGCGAGAGTGAGTGGATAGATCTATCGAGGGTGACGCCTCCATTCGTGTTTGGGTTGCTCCATAAGGAAAACGAATGCATTTCATGTCTAAATAATTGAGTGACTGGTAACCACTCCTTTGGGGCAAATTTTAGTACGTCTAGCTTCGGGGTCATGAGCTTAAGAGACAATGTAGCTTTTTGACAATTTGTCACTTTACTTTATACTTGTGGCTTATGTACATACGATTTACTTATAAACCTATGATTATTCACCAACTTTATGTTGACCATTTTCGCAATGTATTTCTCAGGTAACTAAGGCATATTCTCATGGCATGCATGGAGTCATTTTGTGTATCAAGGATGACGCGTCTCTTTTTGGATTTCATGCACTTACGAACTATCGTTTGATTGTACTAAATTATTTCCTTAAACCTTTTCCAACTTTTGGGACCTATGTTTTATAACTCTGAATATTTTGAATGAATCAAACGATGTATTTTCTAAACGACACTTTAGGTCGTTCAATATATCCTTGTTTGTGGTGCTATGACCGTTACACCCTCAGGCATTCCATTCCGCTGCCATTCAGGTATTTTAGGGGTGTGACAGATTGGTACCAGAGCTAAGGTTTTAGCGAACTAGGATGCATCATGGACCCTAGACTATAACCACACCATCATAGCATATCATCATTTCATCATAAGTGCATATTTACTTATTTTTAGGTGATTCCATTATACGAGTTATTTATTTTTTTATTTCACCATGATTATCACAGAGACATGTCTTCGAATCCAAACACTGTCATACTTTACTCTATATCAGACTCTGATGATGAGGGCTCTATGTCCTCCTCTGCTGTTTCACCACTTGTTTCTCCTGCACCTGAGTTGCCACTTTTGGCATCAGATGATGACACCGAGCCTTTTGAGGAGGAGGAGACGGCTCCTACTCCTCATGTCCATCCTACTGTACCACTTGATGTCACCCGTGTACCCACTGACATACCATCTCCTACTACTACTATTCCTTCAGAACCAAGACTTATGTTTCCTAGGAGTAAGACTATTCAGGTTGCTAGGAAGAGTGTTCGTCATGCTACATCTACTTTTAGGACTCTCCCTAGTCCTACTGCGCCTACACCACCACCACCAGCCATACCCACTACTACTACTATATCTACCTCACTCTTGCCGCTCAGGAAGCGTGCAAGGTTTACCACCCCAGATTCACCTACTACCAAGACTGCTGACCTTCCACCACCACCAGTATACCACATAGGTGAGAGTTCGAGAGCGGCTGCGGCTAGGGGGCCTACAGCTGTTACATTAGGGGATCAGTTAAGGGCTCAGCAAGAGCAAGTTGATAGGCTGGGTTATAGGGTTGATGAGATTATCACTACTCGACTTGAGGCTATCGAGGAGCAGGTTGAGGATTTGATTCAGGGCAGGGTTGGTATTGATGTGTCGTACCATGGACTCGAGGCGCGATAGTTGAGGCACCAGGAGCAGATTGATCTACTTAGGGATGAGTTACCTGAGATTCGAGATAGAGCTCAGGCGACACAGGAGACTCAGTGGGAGCAGGTAGACCAGTTGGCATTGATTCGAGAGAGGTTAATCGTATTGGAGCGCAGAGATACTTCTTTTCAGTTACGAGTTCAGCATCTAGAGGAGATCGTGGTTGCGATGGATCGTGAGATACGCCGCTTGAGGGGAGAGCCTGGACCATCTAGAGCACCTAGAGGAGCTTAGACATAGACTGGTATTATATTAGCTTTTATTATTTTCCTAGTCCCGAGGTGTGGGACATAGTTCAAGAACTTGTAGTCTTTTGGTTGTTGTACAAACAAATATATCAAGTGCGACTCTACTATGTTGGAAATGTTGTGCTATATAGTATATCGGTCCATGTAGGCCGAAATTTTCATGTATTATATTCATGTGTTGTGATTATATTTATGATGTTTCGTGGTTGCTCTTTATTGTTGTCATGTTTATACAGGTTGTGGTTGTATATATACTTGTCGTGGTGGTATCTAGACAGATTGTGGTTGTATTCGTACATGTCGTGGTTGTATTTATATAGATTGTGGTTGTACCTGCACATGTCTTGGTTGTGTTATTACTTGTTGTGGTTGTATATATATACATGTTGTGGGTGTATACCTTTGGTACTATGACCATTTCTATTATGATTTTTCTCATGGTTATTTCCATTGTGAATTATCAGAAGTATGGCACCAAGGAAGAGTAAGACTGCACCAGAAACACCCGCTATGACTCAAGCCGCTATCCGCAAGTTGGTCAGGGATAGTATTGCAGAAGCTCTGGAGATTGAGAGAGCTGAGGTTGCTGCTAGGGCTGCTGAGACTGCTTCTAATACAGGGGCAGTTGAACCAACCGCTATTAGGCGTGAATGTACATGGAAAGATTTCAAGATTAGTGATCCTATCAAGTTTAAGGGCACTGAAGGAGCGGTTGCTTTGATCCGCTGGTTTGAAAAGACTGAGAATGTATTCCTCATGTGTGGATGCCCGGACGTCAGCAAGGTAAAATTTGCTACAGGTATGCTTCTTGATGAAGCTATGTCTCGGTGGAATTCGTATGCTCAGCCGATTGGTATGGAGAATGCTTACAAGCTCACTTGGGAGGAATTCAAGAAACTGATGTCTAAGAAGTTTTGCCCTCGTACTGAGATACAGAAATTGGAATCAGAATTCTATGGGCTTGTGACTAAAGGTGATGACATCGAGACCTACTTCAGAAGGTTTCAGGAGTTGGCTGCACTATGTCCAACTATGGTTCCTGACGATGAGAAAAAGATGGAAAACTTTGTTGGTGGATTACCTGAAAGTGTTCGAGGGGATGTGATTTCTTTTGATCCTCAATCAATGGAAGAGGCTATTCGTATAACTCAGAAACTCATGGTCCAAGTGGTAAAAGGAAAATCTGCTGTCAACAACAATAACCGTTCAAACAACACCAACTACAACAACACTCGAAACAACAACAACTATAACAATAATCGAAACCGCAACTATCCGAATAACCAAAACAACAATCCAAACAATAACAAAAACAACAAGAGAAGGTTTGACTACAACCAAGGTGGAAATGCTATTCAGCCACCACCTAAGAGGCAAGAAGTGGCAAGGGCCTATGCTGCAGGACCGACTGAAAGGAAAGGATATGAGGGTAATCTACCCAAGTGTGAAAGGTGTCAGAAACATCATAACCTAGGACGTTGCCCAAATCCATGTGGTAACTGCAAGAAGATTGGTCACCACATCAAAGATTGCAAATTTCCAATCTTGGGTGACAATCAGAGGCCACCAGTAACATGTTTTGGCTGTGGAGAAATTGGACACTTTAGGGGTGAGTGCCCACAGAAGAAGAATCAAGGAACTGGAAATCAAGATGGAAGGGCTCGAGGAAGAGCTTATGTTATGGGAGGAGAAGATGTCAAAGAAGACCCGAATGTTGTTGCGGGTACGTTCCTCGTTAATAATCATTATGCATCCATTTTATTTGATTCAGGAGCGGATAGAAGTTTTGTTTCTATTGCATTTACACCTTTACTTAACATAGAATCAACCCCATTAGACATTTCCTATATCGTTGAACTAGCCGATGGGTCTTTAGTTAACACCAACACCATTGTCCGTGGTTGCACTATAAATTTTCTAAACCATCCATTCAATATAGACCTTATGCCCGTAGAACTTGGAAGTTTCGACGTTGTTATCGGTATGGATTGGTTATCTCGACATCGAGCGAGAATTATTTGTGATGAGAAAGTTGTTCATCTTCCTTATAACGGTGAAACTTTGGTTGTTCGTGGAGAGTGAAGTGGAACTAGACTCAGTATTATATCGTGCATTAAAACCGAGAAGTACATAAAGAAGGGTTGTTATGCATTCTTGGCTCACATCACGGAGAAGAAGTCGGATGAGAAACGACTTGAAGATGTGCCAATTGTTAAGGAATTTCCAGAAGTTTTTCCGGAAGAATTGCCAGGACTTCCGCCTACACGCCAGGTCGAGTTTCAAATCGAATTAGTGCCAGGAGCTGCACCAATTGCGCGAGCACCGTATAGACTTGCACCTTCGGAGATGCAAGAATTGTCGAATCAACTACAAGAACTTTTGGACAAAGGATTCATTAGACCGAGTTCCTCGCCTTGGGGAGCGCCGGTTTTGTTTGTGAAAAAGAAGGATGGAACTTTCAGAATGTGCATCGACTATAGTGAGCTGAACAAGTTAACGGTTAAGAACCGTTATCCACTCCCCAGAATCGACGACTTGTTCGACCAGTTACAAGGTTCTAGTTTTTATTCCAAGATTGATTTAAGATCCGGTTATCATCAACTTAGAGTTCGGGAAGAGGATATCCCGAAGACGGCATTTAGAACACGCTATGGTCATTATGAGTTTCAAGTAATGCCGTTCGGATTAACCAACGCACCTGCGGTATTTATGGATCTCATGAATAGGGTGTGCAAACCGTATCTTGATAAGTTTGTGATCGTATTCATTGACGATATCTTGATTTATTCCAAGAGTAAGGAAGATCACGAAGAGCATCTCAGAACAATCCTGGAACTACTCAAGAAGGAGCAATTGTATGCCAAGTTTTCAAAGTGTGATTTTTGGATACGAAGAGTTCAATTTCTTGGCCATGTCATTGATAGCCAAGGTTTACAAGTCGACCCAGCAAAGATCGAGGCAGTTAAGGATTGGGCTACGCCCAAGTCTCCTACGGAAATTCGTCAATTCCTAGGACTTGCCGGATATTACAGAAGGTTTATCGAAGGGTTTTCTAAGATAGCGACGTCGTTGACAAAGCTGACACAAAAGAATGAAAAGTACGAGTGGGGAGAGAAACAAGAGTCCGCATTTCAGTTATTGAAACAAAAGCTTTGTAGCGCACCGATTTTCTCACTACCTAAAGGTATTGAGAACTTTGTGGTATATTGCGATGCTTCGCATCAAGGACTTGGAGCTGTGCTAATGCAAAATGAGAAGGTGATAGCTTATGCATCTAGACAGCTTAAGACACACGAGAAGAATTACACTACGCACGACTTGGAGTTGGGTGCGGTAGTTTTTGCACTCAAGATTTGGAGACACTACCTTTATGGTACCAAGTGTGTAATTTTTACCGACCACAAGAGCTTACAGCATATACTCGATCAGAAGGAACTTAATATGAGACAACGTCGTTGGCTAGAATTGTTGAGTGATTATGATTGTGAAATCCGATATCACCCAGGAAAAGCAAATGTTGTAGCAGATGCACTTAGCCGAAAAGAACGACTCAAACCTTTGAGAGTTAGGTCATTAGGAATGACTATCATTTCGCCATTACCATCAAAAATTCTAGAAGCTCAGATTGAGGCTCTCAAAGAAGAAAATCGACCACATGAGAAACTTTATGATATGCCAGAAAGCGAAATTGGCTTTGTAAAGAGATCAGATGGAGTGTTATGCTTTAAGGACCGAAGTTGGATACCACTCTATGGTGGAGTGCGAGAATTGATTATGCATGAATCACAAAAGTCGAAGTACTCTATTCATCCAGGTTCTGATAAGATGTATCAGGATCTCAAAAAGCTTTATTGGTGGCCGAACATGAAAGCGGAAATAGCTACTTACGTCAGCAAATGCCTTACTTGTGCTAAAGTGAAAGCCGAGTACCAGAAACTGTCAGGGTTACTTCAACAACCAGAGATTCCACAATGGAAGTGGGAACGTATTACTATGGACTTTGTCACTAAACTTCCTAAGACGTCAGGAGGTTACGATGCTATTTGGGTAATTGTTGATCGTCTTACCAAATCAGCTCATTTCATACCCATTAGAGAGACTTATTCCATGGAACAACTTGCTAGACTTTATGTCAAGGAAATAGTCTCAAGACACGGTGCACCAGTTTCCATCATTTCCGACAGAGATAGTCGTTTTACTTCAAACTTTTGGCGGTCATTACAAGATTCTTTTGGATCCAAGTTAGACATGAGCACTGCTTACCACCCTCAGACCGATGGTCAGAGCGAGAGAACTATTCAGACACTTGAAGACATGCTAAGAGCATGTGTGATTGACTTTGGAAATGGTTGGGCTAACCATTTACCGTTGATCGAGTTTTCCTATAACAACAGTTACCATTCAAGCATTAAAGTAGCACCATTCGAGGCACTTTATGGTCGTAAGTGTTGATCTCCAGTTTGTTGGGCCGAAGTCGGTGAAGTACAATGTACTGGCCCAGAAATGGTTCAAGAAACAACAGAAAAGATAATTCAGATTCGAGAGAGACTCGAAACTGCTAGAAGTCGACAAAAGAGCTACGCAGATGTTCGACGCAAACCATTGGAATTTCAGGTCGGAGACAAAGTCATGTTGAAAGTCTCGCCTTGGAAGGGCGTGATACGATTTGGAAAACGCGGGAAATTGAACCCGAGATACATTGGTCCGTTTAAGATACTGGAAAGGATTGGTCCAGTAGCTTACAAGCTTGAACTTCCGTCAGAACTTAGCAACGTACACAACACGTTTCATGTCTCAAACCTCAAGAAATGTCTTTCGGACGAGTCTGCCATTATACCATTAGAAGAAATACAACTCGATGACAAGCTTAACTTTGTGGAAGAACCAGTTGAAATAATGGACAGCGAGATCAAACAGTTGAAACAAAGTCGAATTCCGATCGTGAAGGTTCGCTGGAATTCTCAAAGAGGACCCGAGTTTACTTGGGAACGAGAAGACCAAATGCGACGCAAGTATCCACAACTTTTCACCAAGCCAATTGCCGAGACCAACACTAACTGAATTCAGGGACTGAATTCCTTTTTGGATGGGTGACTGTCACAACCCACAATTTCAGGTCATTTTTCCAAACTTCGACATTCTACTATTCACAAATTACTATTCATCAATCACTATTCATCGTTTTACTATTCATCATTTTTTAGGTCAATTTGACATTCCGAGAAACATTCAAAAATTTTACTATTCACTTGACACTATTCATTTCCGAGAGAAAACCACTATTCACGTGCATTACTCATGTCATCGTAAATTTAGTTTACGAGTATTCAAATTCGCGTAACCGTATTGGTTCAGGAGCGAATTCATGCATTATTATCAGGGACATTTCATACGGACTAGAAATAGTCTGCATATCATCATTAGGGCACTTGCATACTATTCCACTCATAGGGTATTCAAATTATATTTTTAATATAATTAACGACTTACGTATGTTTATTTTAAATAAACACTAATACGCGAACTATAAATGTGACTAACACGTCCGACACTCCCGACTATGATCCCAATATATTTTTTTATACTCATTTTTATAATATAAAAATTATAATATTAATTTACCCGGTATATTGGAAATTTATTTATTTCGTATCGTACGTGTAATTTAATTTCGACGGTTTTCATAAAAATTAAACAATAATTATCTAAACACTTAATATTTGTACCCAACATATTTTTATAATTTTTATAACTTTATTATGACCCGGTTAACTCTGTTAAAATTTATTTTTAGTTAACCCAGTACCCGGTACACCTTAAAACTACAAAATAACACAAAATAATACAAAAGACACCAAAAGTCTTACACCAAATTCCTCCCCCCCCCCTTGACTTGCCGCCCCCTCCCCATTCCAATCTCTTACAATGTATACTAACTCACTCCAACCTCATTAAAGCTTATACTAACTCTATTATAATAATAATACTAATAATACATATACTAAAAATTAAATATTTTATCTCATTTGCAACTAGCTAAGAAAAACTTTTCTTCTCTTTTTCTCTCATAAGGGTGCTCGGCCTAGGGTATTCAAGAAGCAAGAAAACATCATTTTTCAAAGATCTAAGTAAAATCTTGTTCATATAGTTGTCCTTGTTGGAGTTTTGAGATAAAAACTCAAGGATTGTTAGCTTTTCACCATCCAAACTTCATTAATCTTCCAAGTAAGTTTACAAAACTCATTTCATAATTTTTACAAGTTATTACTATGTTTATATATTTTCTTACAAGAACTCATGCATATATTGGCTTATACCACTCCATTTTTGTATATATTTAACTTTTAAGCCCTAGAAATGATTTTTTGTTTAGATCCTTGTTAGATCTACTTGGTTATGATGTTTAGGAACCCATGACACCCTAAGAAGGTGTATGGTAGGATTAGACTAGTTTTGTGGTGATTGAAAGTGGTTTGATTGAAGATGGAACTAGATTAGAACCCTAGAAATGATTTTTGAAACAATAGAAATACCTACTGTCCTTATTTTTATTTCGTGGAAAAATCAGTGGTTGATGGTTAATTTTTGACCAAAGATTTAGAAAATACTTTCAAAAACGAAACTTTAGGCGAAAGAACGGATTAAAACGAGCTTATAACGAAGGAGATATGATATTTGCAAATTTAACGACGAAAACTATTTTTATAAAAACTGCATGCTGTTTGGCAGTTTTCGACGGACAAAAAGAGGTGTTAAACGTAACCTAGAGGAGCCGAGTTATCAAAAATATATTAGTATATACAAAAACGAATCCGTGGATATAAAGAACGAGGAAAATGAGCTTAAAACGACCAAGTTATACCCGTTTTAACATCGTCAGACTATATATATATATATATATATATATATATATATATATATTTGGTCACAAATAAAAATAATAACTTACGCACTAGATGGTATATTTTCTAGAAATGGTACTAAGGACTATATTCTTAACAAATGAATACGTATGACCCAAGAGAATGGTTGTACGACTTAACGACATTATTTTAAGGTTTTCGATACAAGGAATTTAACCCTAACATTTTCATACAAGATAATACGACAAGTTATATACTTCTATATATGGACTTATTTTTCCTAAGTATGGAAACTATTTTACTATGACGATAACTAGTATTTCCAAATTACGAGTGGTATGGGTATCATGTGCATGTGCATTCATTACATTACGGCTTGATCTAAATTAGATCGCGATTATTCATTTAGGTTGCGGCTAGTGTTCGCGCCTCATTGTCCCGACTACTTTTACATCATTGTACCATCTTTGTACCATCATTTCGAGGTGAGTTCTCATAGCCCCGTTTTTAGTACTTATTTGATTTTAAATCCCACGGGGGAGAATACATTGCACAATTATTTTTGTACATGCCCAAGTATTAAATTCCGTACATTGCTTAAGTTGCTAGTACTACCACTTCAAGTCCCCTTTATTATCATGGACCGTTAATTATATTGCCAAGCGAGAGTGAGTGGATAGATCTATCGAGGGTGACGCCTCCATTCGTGTTTGGGTTGCTCCATAAGGAAAACGAATGCATTTCATGTCTAAATAATTGAGTGACTAGTAACCACTCCTTTGGGGCAAATTTTAGTACGTCTAGCTTCGGGGTCATGAGCTTAAGAGACAATGTAGCTTTTTGACAATTTCTCACTTTACTTTATACTTGTGGCTTATGTACATACGATTTACTTATAAACCTATGATTATTCACCAACTTTATGTTGACCGTTTTCGCAATGTATTTCTCAGGTAACTAAGGCATATTCTCATGGCATGCATGGAGTCATTTTGTGTATCAAGGATGACGCGTCTCTTTTTGGATTTCATGCACTTATGAACTATCGTTTGATTGTACTAAATTATTTCCTTAAACCTTTTCCAACTTTTGGGACCTATGTTTTATAACTCTGAATATTTTGAATGAATCAAACGATGTATTTTCTAAACGACACTTTAGGTCGTTCAATATATCCTTGTTTGTGGTGCTATGACCGTTACACCCTCAGGCATTCCATTCCGCTGCCATTCAGGTATTTTGGGGGTGTGACATCACAGCTGCATTTGCTTCCAGATCTTCCATGTCATCATCATTGTTCACATTTGCCATGAAGTTGTTATCCTGTTCAGGGAAATGTCCATCTTTCTCATCTTGAAGAGCCATGAATAATGCCTGCTTGTGAAACTTACTACCCCGAGTTCTCGGTTTGGGACATGATGTCGCTATATGACCTTGTTCATTACAATTGTAACACCACACTGCATTCCCTGAGTTGGAGTTCCTTGTTGCAACTAGTTCAGACCTTTGTTGAGAAGACCCTGAGTTGTTCCTGAACCCTCCATTGTTACTAAACCTCTGACCATTCCCAAAATTTCCTGAAGAATTTCCTGAACCAGATCGACCATAGCTACGATTCTGAATTTCCACTCTTCCATCATTGACAACAGCTTGATTCCTTGTGTTAGAAGATGAACGTTGACGGTTGTTTGTTTTGTTGGAGAATTTGCTAAAAGCACGAGCAATAAGAGCAAGACCCTGATTCAACGTATTAAAGTCATCATCGTCATCGTCATTGGAATTTGAGTAATACACTGCATCATTGTTGTTTAATGGAACAAGTTGATTAGAAGCATTCTGTGGAGATGAATCATAAGGGACCATTTGGTTCGAGGTAGAAGATTGTGGATAAATGAAGTAGCTCTGCTCTTGAACATATGCATGATTTGACATTGGTGGTGGAGCATAGGGAGATTGAGCTACGAGTGCCAAAGAATTTGGTGTTGGTGTTGGTGTATATCCTCCTCGTAGAGCTCTATCTTTTTCCACTTCAGGTTCATGGTGTTTCAGAAAATCATACAACAAACCATATGGTGCATCATGAAGATTTTTGGTTTGACGAACAAATGTCACATATTTATGCCAATATGGACCAAGACTACCGACGAATTTGGAGTTCACTGCTATCCTTGGTACTGTGATTTTGTGATGTTCCAGATCATTGACCACATTTGTGAAACGATGATAGTAGGATTCAAGTGATTCTCCTAGTTCAATTGTGATGTCTGTGTATTCCATGTAAAGTTTGGATTCCATATCATCTTTGTTCAATTGAGTGCCTTCCATAAGGAGATGAACGTGTTCCCACATAGCTTTGGCTGTTTTCTGAGCATCGACACTGCGATAAATTGGATTAGGTATACCTTGAAGTATATAAGCCATTGCATACTCATCAGCTTCACGATGTAATTTCTGTTCTTCAGTGAGTGCAGTTTCTGGAAAAGGTCTATCACCAGGAGGACGTGGAGGATCAGCAGTTGGATCACCAATTTCAAATCTTGTTGGCCACTCAAATGGTCCTTCAAGTATCACTTGTTTCAAGAATTTCCCATGAGGTTTCTTTAGTTCAAGAAATCGTAAGAATCGACTTGACCATTGAACATAGTTCCCAGGTGTTAGCATTGGAGGTGTTTCAAGTGATCCTGCCTCATGTCGGGATTGTTGAGTTGTAATAACTTCACACATTCTATCAAACCAGTGAGGTTGTTTGGAGGAAAACTGAGTGTTCTGTTGTGACATCTGATATGATTGTTGTTGAGGAATGATTTGATGTTGTTGCATCATGAGATATTGTGGTTGTGGATTAAACGGTTGTTGATGAAATTGTGACTGAGAAGGTTGTTGATATGATTGTGGTTGATGGTATTGTTGTTGCTGATACTGCTGATGTTGTTGCTGAGGATTTGAGAAGTAGTAATGTGGTGGTTGAGACATCTTTGAACACTTGTGTAGAAATGGATCTTTTGTAGAAGATTGAAATGCACGTTCCTTTGATTAAGTCCAAAATCCCTGGGGTAAGTTAAATTCTTACGCGTAACTATAATCTTACGCGTAAACTTTTAGGTTATGCGTAAAGAGTAGTTTAGGCGTAAACAATAAGTTTATGCGTAAGTTTTCTCTTTACGCGTAAGCTTTGGCTTATGCGTAAGTTTAGACTTATGCGTAAGGTTAAACAACCAAACAAATCTTCCAAACTTATCCAAGCTTGAAAGATATCCGAAGTCGAAGTATTCCACTAACTTATCCAAGCTAGGGAAGTACTGAGTCACCGTAACACAAGGAGAAGACCTTTGATGAAAGTTAAGCGTAGAATCTGAAACTTACGCGTAAGAATAACTCTTAGGCGTAGGATTGATCTTATGCGTAGAAAGGGCACCTTATGCGTAGGAAGTAACTTCAGCGTAGGATCTTACTCGTAGGAATCTGACTTATGCGTAGGATTAAGGCGTAGACTTCCAAGTTACTCGTAAGAACAGGGTTTTGACCTTAGTTACTCGTAAGAAAAGGGTTTTAGCCAAAAGTTACTCGTAGAAAGGACAAAAAGTACTGTTGACAGCTTTAGAACCGTACTTTTCACGTATGTTACGCGTAAACAGGTCAGAAACTTGAAAAATCTCAAATTTTTTATGAAAAAATGCTTAGAAATAAGGTACTTTTGATCAAATAACTTCACCAATACTTAGAAAACACTAACTATTGAAGATTTTGCTACCAAAAACTAGTTTTCCAATATCAAAGAAGCTATAAAACCTTAAAAATCACAACTATATGCAAAAACTAAGCTTCAAATCACTATATCAACCTTGAAACTTGTCCAAGCTTCAAGATTTGAGTGAAAGAAACAAAGAAAAATGCAAAAAGATGAAGAACAAGCACCCAAATCCCACGTTGAAACCAAGAACACCACTTCAATCTCTATTAGGCGAATGATACCACTTGTTAGGTCACCATTTTGTAAACACAAGTATGATATTGATAGAAATGAGATGTGAAAAGAGATTGGTTGATTATAAGAAAATGAGAGAAAAATAAGAACAAGAGTTTCACTAATGATATTCAAATAACTAACAAATAAAAGTGTTACATAAGCTTAGTATTTATAGGAGGAGGAGTAGGGCAACACTCCCTTCCTCCCTCCTTTCTTTGGATGTAGGCTTTAAGGCCCATTGGTCTTACATTCATAAGCCTTGTAACCTAAACAATGTAGAATAAATAACTAAGCAACCTATTACAAAATGTAATGACCGAGACTTGACTAAAATACAAAAGTATGATCCCAACATAAGGATTCCAAAAAAAACAAATCGCTATGAAGTAAGGCAACTTGCTACTGCCACAAACAAACAAAGCCTGACAACTCGCTGACAACAAAAGACAAACCAGTCATTATCTTCAAACACTAACTCGCTACTGTAACAGACAACTCGCTACTAATAAACTGCCTTGAGTGAGCAACTCGCTACCAAGAATCTGCCTAAAAAAATAACACTCGAATAAGCTCAAGAGTCCAAATATCTTGTTAAATAAGCACACCAAACACTGATCTAAGCTCATAAACAACTTCTAACTATGAAAGTACAAGAGTATTACAAATTAACTCACAAACAAAGTCAAACTAAGGTATTTTCTAAGACTATTATTCGAACCAAACACCAAACACAAGAACCAAGCTATAAATCCAAGTACAAGCTAGTCCCTAAGATGAAACCATGGCTCTTGATACCAATTGTAGGATTCTCATAATGATAGCATGTATGGTTCTTGTGATATGGATTGAATCAAGTAAGAAAGTTTAGAGAGAGAAAGAAAAGTTGGGAGGATTTCCTAGAGAGAGAAAGTGAAGAGAAAATGAGAATATTAGATTAAGTGGAATGGAAGCTCCAACCCACTCCACTAGTGGAGAGGGGTGTTTATACAAGGAAGTAAAATGCCCCATAAAATGGGCTGTGGATTGAGCTGACAGTGGGTAAAGACCCGACCCGACTCCACATGTAGTATCTAATACTAAACAACGTTCTAACTAATACGATAACTACTACGAGCTACAACATGCTAAACTATACTCGGGATGACCGAGTCTTCATATGAATAAATGTATTCCTAATAGTTCAACAAGTAATGAATCAATTGACAGCATGTTCACAAGGCTTCAAAAGATTGTTACTCAACTCACAGTGTTTGGAATTGAAGTGGAGAGGGAAGACCTCAACTTAAAGTTCTTAAGAAGTTTACCCTCTAAGTTTGGTACAAATGTTGCAGTATGGGAAGACAAGCCAGAATTGGAGACTATGAAGCTTAATGATTTGTACAATAACTTTAAGGTTATTGAACAGAGGTTGAAGAAGGCTGGCAAACTAAGTTCAGGATCAGGGAATTTAGCACTTATATCATCATCTGTTGATGATAGTTCAGATGAAGAGTGTGATAGTGATGATGATGATGCTAACATTTTCGTTTCCACTGGCAGTGGGGGAGTTACCACTGCTAGTTCAAAAAGACAGATTGCTGGTCTTAGTGATTCTGCTTTTTATGCCTTTCTTTCAAGTCAAATGAATGGTTCAATTCTGACACATGAAAACTTGGATCAAATTGATGAGGATGACATGGAAGAGATGGACATCAAATGGCAAGTTGCATTGCTAAGCTTAAAGGCAAAGAAGTTCTGGAAGAAGACTGGTAGGAAGATCACCATTAATGGCAATGAAACTGTAGGTTTTGATAAGAAGAAGGTGGAGTGCTACAACTATCATAAGAAGGGGCACTTTTCCAGAGAATGCAGAAAACCAAAGAAGCCTAATAACAGGTCAACTTGGTATAAGTAGGACAAGAAGAAAGAGCCTACAACTGAAGAACCAAAGGTGCTCTTGGCCATTGATGGAGTGAGCTATGATTGGAGCTATATGGCTGAGGATGAAGAAGATGGTTCAGAGTCTGCAATGATTGCAACTGATCTTGCACTTATGGCTTTTTCTGACTCTGAGGTACAAATTAATAATGCTTGTTCTAAAACTTGTAAGGCTTTAAAAGATTATGAGAAACTTAAAGAACAATATGATGAACAACTGCTAGAGTTAAATCAAACTAATTATAATCTAGAAAATCATAAAAGAGGTCTTGCTATTTTAGAAGCACAATTAGAGCATTATATAGCCAATGAATCTAAGTTCAATGATGATATTGATGTTTTAAAAAGAGACTTAGATTATAAGATAGCTGTGAATAAGGCTCTTAGGGAAGAGTTGGAGAAGGTTAAAAAGGCCAATGAAAACATTCAGATAACTTGTAATACACTAGATCATCAATCCAAGTGTATTGACAAAATTTGGGAGGCCCAAGTTGTAAATAAAGCCAAATCAGGAGTAGGCTATAAAACAGTTCCACCACCCCTAAGAGGTGTTCCATCACCTCCTGGTATTGACTTAGCACACACAGGGTTAGAAGAGTTCCAGGAACCAACCATGACCAATGGCCCAATATTTGTTAAAGAAGTTGCTAGTGAGAGGGTTCAGGTTGAGGTTGATACATTTGATAATGCTAGTGACTCATCTCTTAAAGATGAAAGTTTGAATGTTGAGTCTAAAACTAGTGTTCCTGAGAGTGTTCAAGTGGAAGTTAAAAAGAGTATTCCTGAAGTTGTCAAAAAGAAGCCTAGAACACAAACTAATAATACTAGGCCCACTACTAGATATGTTGAGATGTACAGAAGCAGGTCAACAACTCCTAGGAGGAACAAGAGGAGTTGGAATCATGTTAAATCTAGACAATTTGTTAGTAACTTTGTGTTTAACAACAAACCTTGTTACATATGTGGTAGTTTTGAACATCTTCATTATAATTGTAACTATCACATGGGTAGAAGGGAAGTGTTTAGGAATACCAGGGTGAATGAAAACAATGCTAATAATTTTACTCATCCAAATCCACTAAGCAAGATGATTCCCAGGTATGTTTTGTTAAACTCTGGCATCAAATATCTTTCCACTGCTAAACCAGCAGTTGCCAATGCCAGAAATATAAACAGAGTTTACCCTAAGTCCCCTATTAAGAGTGCAAAACCCATTACAACTTTTGTTAAATCTGCACAAGCAGGGAAAAAGACCTATTTTGAAAAGAAAGTTTACAAAAACCACAAGTGGACACCTAAAATTTCAAAACCAGCAGTTACCACTGCCAAGCCAGTAGTTACCACTGCAAGGCCAAAAGTTTCCACTGGTGGTTCTGTGAACAACAAAAGGGTAAATGTAGGAAATGTTGTTAAGGCCTCAGCACGTTGGGAATGGAAACCAAAAGAAACTATCACCTCAAACAATCCCAATGGTATATCAATGACCTTTGACAGATATAATTACATTGATACACGAGGCAGATCCAAGTCATTTGTGGCTTGGGTCCCTAAAAGGAACTAATTCCTTTATTTTATGTGCAGGAACATTCAAAGCCTAAAGAAGATCAAGGATATTCAGACAGTGGATGTTCCAGGCACATGACTGGCAATAAGTCCTATCTTTTAGATTTCAAACCTTACGATGGACAATTTGTCAGCTTTGGAGGTGGTATTGGTGGCAAGGTTTCAGGCAAAGCAACTATCAAGGCTGGAAATTTGGACTTTGAGAATGTGTATTATGTGAAAGAACTCAATTACAACCTCTTCAGTGTGTCACAAATGTGTGACAAGAAACATAGAGTTCTATTCACAGAAGATGAATGCTATATCTTATCTAAGGATTATAAGCTACCTGATGAAAGTGATATTTTGCTTAAAATCCCTAGAAAAGGCAATCTATATAGCATAGACATGAAGAACATAGTGGCTAAAGATGATGTTACTTGCTTGCTTGCAAAAGCCATTTTAGATGAACCCATGCTTTGGCACAGAAGGCTTGGTCATGTTAATTTCAAGACCAGAAACAAGATTGTGAAAGATGGTCTAGTCAGATGTTTACCAGAGAAGAGATTTGAAAATGACCAAACATGTGTTGCTTATCTTAAAGGCAAGCAACACAGAGCTTCATGCAAGACCAAGGCATACAATTCTATTGATCATCCACTTTACATGCTGCATATGGATTTGTTTGGTCCTACATCTGTGAGCAACATAAATTTGAAGAAGTATTGTCTTGTTGTGACTGATGACTTTAGTAGATTTATATGGATTTTTTTCTAAGAACCAAGGATGAAACCACTGGCATCCTTAAGACTTTTATCACTGAAGTTGAAAATCAAGTTGATAAGAAGATCAAGATCATCAGGTGTGACAATGGGACAGAGTTCAAGAACAAAGTTATGGATGATTTCTGCAAAGACAAAGGTATTAAGAGAGAATTTAGTGTTGCAAGAACTCCTCAACAAAATGGAGTTGCTGAAAGAAGAAACATAACACTAATTGAGGCTGCTAGAACCATGTTAGCTGATTCTAAGCTACCAGTGACTTTTTGGGCTGAAGCAGTTAACACTGCTTGTTATATACAGAACAGGGTTTTAGTGGTGAAGACAAAGAACAAGACACCTTATGAGCTATTCAGAGGAAGACCCCCAACTTTGGATTTTATGAGGCCATTTGGATGTCATGTCATAATTCTCAATACCATTGATCATCTGGGAAAGTTTGAAGAAAAGTTAGATGAAGGCTTCTTTGTTGAATATTCTATGGTTAGCAAGGCTTTCAGAGTCTATAACTTAAGAACAAAGAAGATTGAAGAGAATTTGCATGTTGAGTTTCTTGAAAATAAAACTACCATAGCAGGTTCAGGACCAGAATGGTTATTTGATCTTGAAACATTATCAAATACAATGAATTATGTACATATTACCTCAGGTACAGGAGAGAATCATCTTGATGAATCAGAAGAATTCATTGATGAAGATGAATCTTGCAAAGATGATAAAGATCAAATTGTTATGCCACTTTAGAACTTTGTTGATAATAATGAAGACTCACAACCTTCAAAGAATTCTGAAAAGGAAAGTGATGCAAATGTTGTGAATTTTCATGTTTTGAATAAAGAAATTCCTATTAGCAGTGGTAATACAATTCCCACTGCTACAACAGAAGTTTCCACTGATGGTCCAAATGTGGAAAATTCAACTCAGGAATCACCCAGTGATGATGTTGAGATCACTAACATGCCTGCAACATATGATATTCCTAGCACATCACAGACTTCAATTCACAAAGTGTATCCACTTGAAAATGTAATTTTTGAGTTACAATCAGGTGTTAAGACAAGAAGGCATATAAAGAAAGATGATGCTCATGGGTTCATTAGTGAAGTTTATGAGTCCAAGAAGCACAAGAACAAGAATGAATGTTTCTTTTTTTTCTATTTTCTATCACAAGTAGAGCCTAAGAATGTTTATAAGGCTTTAGAAGAATCTAGCTGGGTTGAAGCAATGCAAGAGGAGTTGTTGCAGTTCAAACTTCAG
Source organism: Artemisia argyi (assembly GCA_030686995.1). Lineage (NCBI taxonomy): Eukaryota > Viridiplantae > Streptophyta > Magnoliopsida > Asterales > Asteraceae > Artemisia > Artemisia argyi. The sequence continues at coordinate 169,108,528 of CM060703.1, forward strand.
AAGGTTTGGGTTCTTTGTGATTTTCTTGATGGAATGATGGTGATTGATACTAAGTGGGTTTTCAGAAACAAGAAAGATGAAAGAAGTATTGTTATCAGGAACAAAGCTAGATTGGTTGCTCAAGGATACACTCAAGAGGAAGGTATTGACTATGAAGAAGTTTTTGCTCCTGTTGCAAGGATTGAGGCTATTAGACTATTTTTAGCCTATGCATCCTTTATGGGCTTTACTGTCTATCAAATGGATGTTAAGAGTGCCTTCCTTTATGGAAAGATTGATGAGGAGGTCTATGTCTCTCAACCTCCAGGCTTTAAAGATCCTCAACACCCTAACAAAGTGTATAAAGTGGTTAAGGCTCTTTATGGCTTACATCAAGCTCCAAGGAAGTGGTATGAAACCTTAGCCAATTATCTGATGAATAATGGGTTTCATAGAGGAAAGATTGATCAAACTTTGTTCATCAAGAAAGACAAGGGTGATATTCTACTTGTTCAAGTATATGTTGATGATATCATCTTTGGATCTACTAGACAAGAGATGTGCAAAGAGTTTGAGAAGTTGATGAAGGATGAATTCCAAATGAGTTCTATGGGAGAACTTACTTTCTTTTTGGGGTTGCAAGTACAACAAAGGAAATATGGCATCTTTATCAGTCAAGATAAATATGTGGCTGAGATTATAAGGAAGTTCAAATTTACTGATGCAAAACCTTCAAATATCCCTGCTGATAAGACTACTCGTATATTGTTGAAGAATGCTAGTGGAGCAGATGTTGATGTGCACACTTACAGATCTATGATTGGTTCTCTGATGTATCTTACTTCATCAAGACCAGACATTATGTTTGTTGTATGTGCTTGTGCAAGATTTCAAGTTACTCCAAAGACATCACATATGACAGCAGTAAAGAAGATTTTCAGGTATTTGAAGACATATCCTAATCTAGGATTGTGGTATCCAAGAGAATCCCCTATGGAATTGATCACATACTCAGATAGTGATTATGCTGGTGCAAGTTTGGATAGAAGGTCAACCATAGGTGGATGTCAATTATTTGGATGTAGATTGGTGTCATGGCAATGCAAGAAACAGACAATGGTGGCTACTCCAACCACTGAAGCAGAATATGTAGCTGCTGCTAGCTGTTGTGCACAGATCTTAGGGCTTCAGAATCAATTGTTGGATTATGGGTACAATTTCATGAACACCATTATCTATATAGACAATAGTAGTACCATATGTATTATTAAAAATCCTGTGCAACATACTAAAACTAAACATATTGAAATTAGACATCATTTTATTAGAGATTGTTTCGAGAAAAAGCTTATTCAAGTTGTCAAAATTCATACTGATGACAACTATCCTGATTTGTTAACAAAAGGGCTTGATGTGGGTAGGTTTCAGTACTTGGTAACATGTATTGGAATGTTAAACCCATAAATATTTGATGTCTAATGATTTTTAGTGTTGAAGGATAGTTTTAAGGTACTAATATTGTCTGTATATGTTTGTATGGTTTTCTACTAACTTGTATGTAGAGGAATGTAAGCACAGTGGAAACCATAGTACAAACAGTGGAAAGATTTGCTCTCTCAGTGATAAAAGAAAAAGATCAAAGTACTTTCATTTATTCATCAAAAGGAAAGAAAGTACAACCACTTAGAGAGACAACTACAAACACTTAGAGAGACAACTACAAACATAACACAAAGCTTAAACAACCTCACACCTACACCTTCAGACAAACTACTCCATGGGCTTCTTTCCTTTACCCTCATCGTCATGCTTGCCCTTAGAAGCTTTCTTTCTATTGTCATCAAAAGAAAATTGCTTTCTTGGACAAGCAAGGCCCAACACTTGCTTGGGTAGCTTTGCAAGTCTTGAAGGTCTTTCAATTGCAGGCCACTTCATGTTGACTATGGCTGACTCCAGTGCTGTAGTTAGGGCTTGTGGAAGCTCCTTGGACAAGGTGTAGGTAGCATCATCATCATCAGAGGAAGAACTTGAATAAAATTCTAGAGATGGAGCAGGAGCAGCTGAAACCTGCTTGTTAGGCCTCATGTTGGAAGATGTAGTTGTTGCAGCACTTGGAGGAAAATATCCTTCCCATCCAGCTGAGAGTTCTTCTGAGCCAGAACAGTAACTGATTTCCTCATCAGATGTGTCATCAGATGAGATGTAGATTAATGGAAACCAAATCATGATGATGTTTAGGGTTTGTGATATTGGAAGATAAGTTTTGATAAAGACTTATGTGTTTTGAGCCCCCTTTTATAAGCAAAGTTGATGAGGCGAAAAATGAACCGTTTTTAGGGGGTCATTTTAGCCCAGATTCGAATTTATTTGATCAAATATTGCCCTAAATCGTCCCTTTTGTCATTTTAGGTACTTTTGGAGTGAATTCTGGAAAAGGAAGCATTTTGGATGTTTTTGGAGCATAAAAGTGAATAAAACGGAAAAGTCTTAATTTTCCTTGCAGGGAACAGTACCTGACGGCGTCAAGAGTCTTCAAGTGACGGCGTCAAGAGTAATACAAGAGGCGGAAGTGGATAAAGTCCGTGACGATCCAGAAGAGTTTTACACTATGGGCATGACGACGTCACCCAAGGCCGTCATGGTCCAAATATGAGTGATGGCCCAGAGTAATATTACACATGACAGCGTCAAAAGTGGATCTAGGCAATCCGATTTCATTATGGGCGGCGAGTTGACGGCGTCAGAATTTCCTTCTTGACGCCGTCACCCTGTAAAATCTATATATAGTTTTGCAATTTTCATTCATTAGAGAGGAACAAGTAGGGGTGTAACTTTGGAGAGAAACCTTAGTACGAATATTACAGCCTTTTCAAGGGTTTTTACCCTTTGAAACCTTTCATGTTCAATTGAGATAAGTACTCTTTCAATTCATTCAATATGTCTATGTGTTGTTTGAATATATCTTACACTTGTCTTGAATTTAACAAGCTTGGCTAGATCTCTTGTGTGTTGCTTAGATGTAGTGAAATCTAGATGTTAATTATGGGTTGATTGTTTGTTTATAGTTGTTACGGATGATTGTATTCGATGTTAGGCTTAAGAAAACTGGCAGACTTCCATTGGTGACATGCTTGAACGTCTTAAAAGATATCTAGGGAGTAATGAACCCTAAGTAAACACAACCCTCCCTATCATTGTTCACACCACTATTTTAAATAGATTTATTTTCATTTTTGTTATTTTATTTTGATTGCATCTTAGTTATTGGGTTAGTTGATTAGCAACTAATTCCGCCAACTCTTCCAAAACCCGAGATTTTATTTGCTTTTATAAAAACATAAAAATACAAAAAGAATCATCCCTCACCTCTAAACCTAGTTTTTAGGCTTTCTAATCCTAGCGACACTATTCCTGAGTTGAACGATCAATCCCCCGGTACTTGTCACTATACTATACTACAACGATCAGGTACACTGCCTGGTGGGGGTTGTAATCTTCTCGAGATCCCTCGAGAGGTAAAGCCTGGTGCGATTACCATGTTTCAAGTTTTTGGCGCCGTTGCCGGGGAATAGTTATTGTCTAGGTTAGAATTTCTTTTTATTAGGGCTACTTGCTAGATTTCTTTCTAGTAAGATTTTATTTTTATTTTTAGGTTTTCTTTAGTCTATCTTTTCTTTGTTTCTTTGTATGTAAAAACCTTTCCATTGACTATTCCGTTAGCCATTATGGAGAACGTGAATCCACCATACTACCAACCACAAAATTCACCCACTCCAAATGACATCTTGATGTTTAAACAACATGAAGAAGAACCTATCTATAATGCATGGGCTCGTTTTAAATATTTACTCTGAAAAGTCCCTAATCATAATTTCGATCTGTGGACCCAAATTGAAATATTTTACCATCGTGTCGACCACTATACCAAAATGGACATTGACCATACCGCAGATGGGGAACTTTGTGTTGGAGTATGCTCGTATCATAATAAATAATTATATGACTAGACATATGTGAGCCTATGGGGTCACACACTTATACATAGAGACACCATTATATATCGTATTTATCGTATTTACACTATATATACGACTACATAACTCGGGATCAATAACGGGCTACTAATAACTAAGCTAGTACTTAGTTTATTGGATTGGACCAACAAATGGGCAAGCCCATTTAGCGCCCCCATGGCAAGCCTAAGTGATAAAGGAACAAGGGAGAAAGATCGAGGTGCTAAGTGTAACTATGATTATGAAAAGATCAACCTTGATTTGGTCTTTGATTTTTACTAATCATAATAACAACTTACCATATGTTTCTCCTCCTTCCTCTACCCTAGAGCCACGAAGTAACACACACCCATATTAGGGTTTGGTGTTTTTGATCTCATCTAACCTTATTCTAGTGTAGCTCAAGGCTAGATCGCGTGTTACGGGGTCAAGAATAGCATCAGGTTGTGATCTATGACGTGTAGTGTGTTTCCATCATAGAGGTGATCTATTCTGGTCACTTGGTTTCATAGGTGGTTCATGGTGTTGGTGATGGTCTCCATATGATTCTACCGATCACGCTACAAAGGTATAACATGTTGTTGTTTATTATTTGATTGATCATATGGCTATATAGATCTGTTGTTGGTGATGTTTTTCCACTGCGTTTATTTGTTTCATCTATGTTTTATATTCATACATCACCTATAGTGGTATCACGAGCCATCATATGTGCCATATGATTATCGGGTATGCATAAAAATGGCTAAAACGGGTGTTTTTTTTTTATGATTTTTGAAGTCATGGTTAAAACAGCCCTAGGGCTCCAATTTTTTCTCATAGGAAGACCCTTTAGGGTTCTTATGATCTGCACTTTTTGGTCCCATTGCCATTTGTTATGCATACGCTAATTGGTTACTTGTCGGGTAGGAGAAAAATGGCCTAAAACGCGTGTTTTTTATCGGTTTTTGAAACGGTTTTAATTCAGCCCCTAAGGCCATATTTTCTGTGGTTAAATGGTATTTGGAAGGTCCTAATATCAGTGGATTTTGACCCTTAAGTCATAGGAAACACGTACCTAACGGGGTTTTTATTCTTGTCAATTATTTCTTAGTTTTCGTTGGCTAACTATTTATTTCTTGTTATTTATTTTGTTTCCATGGCAAATACATGCATGTTTGTCCATGGATTTAGCCAACACCATGTTCTATTCATAATATTATGGTATTATTATGTTTATATGCAAAGCTGATGAAAACCTAGACCACTTGTGCATTGAATAGTTGTGATTGTTGTTTAATTTCGTGTTTTGGGGTTTTTGCCATAGTTTTAGCATTTATGTAATTAATATTCTTTTGGTTGTAGCCATTGTTTGGGCACTTTTACAGTAGATTAAAAGTAGATTAGTTTTATTTTACTTTCAATATAATGTAATCGTGGCTTGGTGGTGAAAGGCGAAAGAGTTAAAGACGTTTTTGCCGAAAAATGACTGCTAGAACACCAGTTGGTAAAATGGAGTTTCCCGGTGATTGGTAAGGTTTGTTTGGCTGAAATTGTTTTTGCAGGTACCCAAGACATGGGCCTACAAGTTTCTAGTTATGAGCTAAGCCCGGGGAAGCCTCCTTCATGGACTTTTGGGCCCCTGAACACAGAAATTCTGGAAGGACAGCAACTACTTTTCATGTACATTGTGGGCTTTCTACTTGCCCTTGATTGTCTTGGAGCAAGTGGGAGTCCTCCATGTGGTTATGTGGTTTGTCCCTAGTTGACTCTTGGTTCTCGTGATGGCTCACAAGACCAAGCATAGGTTTTTTTTTCATCGGTTGAGGCTTTGCATATTGTGGTTGTGTGTTTGTGTTTTCGCTTTTTATATATCTTGTTATCATATGTAAAATTGCAAATAGTTTTCTATAAACTTAAAATGAAACACAAACCATTTTCAAAACTAAGTCTTTTGATTTAGTTTTACTAAGTTTTTGAAACTTGAAATCATTGTTTTATAATAACACCTAAACTTGTTATGTATGTTATTTTATTTATGTATTGTCCAAACTTTATTATCCACGTAGGATTAATATTAGTCATGAAAATGGACAACTCGACACACATAAATTAAAACAATGATTAGACTTAAGTCGAGAAGCTTACAACCCCCACCAGGCAGTGTACCTGATCGATGTAGTATAGTATAATGACAAGTACCGGGGGATTGATCGTTCAGCTAGGAATAGTGTCGCTAGGATTAGAAAACCTAAAGACTAGATCTAGAGATGAGGGATGAGGGATGATTCTTTTTTGTATTTTTATATTTTTAGGAAAGCAAATTAAAAATCTCGGGTTTGAAGGATTTGGGCGGAATTATTTGCTAGTCAACTAACCCAATACTAAAGATGCAATCAAAATAAAATACTAAAAATGAAAATAAACTAAATTAAACTAAGGTTGTGAGCAATATATGGGAGAAATGTGTTTACTTAGATTTCACTACTCCCTAGATATCTTTTACACATTAATTACTTGTTATAGTTGCGTGGATGACAGATTGTATTCCTTAATACCATTCATGGGGTGGCGTACTTACTTCCCCAATCCTATGAGTGCCTACTTCACTCCTATGTCGAGTCGGCTAAGAAGCTCCTAACATGGGATCATTAGAATTTACTCATGCATTAAATACAACCAATAAAACCTAGTACACATCGGTTCATATTTCCTAAGACGTTCAAGCATGTTACACAATGGAGATCTGCCAGTTTTCTTAAGCCTAACATTGAATTCATTCATCCAATACAACCATAAACAAGTAATCAACACATAATTAACATCTAGGTTTCATTAGATCTAAGCAAACACAAGATAAATCTAGCCTAGCATGTTGAAATTAAGACAAGTACAAGATATAGACAACCAACACATAGACATGCTGATTGATTTAAAGAGAAGACTTATCTCAATAGAACATGAAAGGATTCAAGGGGTACAAACCCTTGAATATACTGTAAAATACGAGCTAGGGTTCACAAAGTTCGGCCCTAGGGTTTCTCCACACAAGTTCCTCTCAATGAATGAAAAATAGAAAACTATATATAGAGTTTAGGAGGTGACGGTGTCAAGAACAAATGTGTGACGCCGTCATCTCGCCGCCAAATAGTTCCTCGGACTGCCTAGATCTGGGTCTGACGCCGTCATGTGGTCACCTTATGTAGGCCGTCATGATTTTAACTCTTGACGCTCTTGTTGTGACGCCATCAGGTTTGTACTGGATCGTCATGGTTTTTACTCTTGACGTCGTCATGAATTTCCTCTTGACGCCGTCATACACTGTTCCCAGCAAGGAAAATTAAGTCTTTGGCGTTTTCTTCACTTTTATGCTCCAAAAACGTCCGAATTGCTTCCTTTTCCAGATTTCACTCCCAAAGTACCTAAAATCACAAAAGGAACGATTTAGGGCAATATTTGATCAAATAAATTCACTTCCGTGCTTTAATGACCCCCTAAAAGTGGTTCATTTTTCGCCTCATCATATACCCTTACACTTGAGATTTGCTTGTCCTCAAGCAAATGCGCTTTTATTCTAATCAAAATACAAGTTAGGGGTCATTTAACACTAATATAAAAGTAATTACAACAAATAATCGTTCCACTAAAGACCAAAGACAAGCACGAAGGTCATATACTAGCACCTCACAAATAGTGTTTAGATACTCACATCTCTCGGGTGTAATAAAGTATAAATTAAAATATGGAAACGGAAGATATCTCTCACTACCTGTCATAGCAAAATAGATTACCATAGGCTTGGGAAATGATCAAACCTCCACTACATGGCATAAGCACCTAGGATAAACTATCAAAGAGGTCTTTTAAAGGGTTGTAACGTTAGGTGTAGGGATATGGAATACACGGTTTTGTTGGATATAAGCAATCTTTACTGGTGGCGAGTTAACAATCTTAGTTAATTACATGTACAATATGGCGTTGCTAAGCCAAGACTAGACTCGACTTAAGCTAATAAATAAAAAATAACAAAAAACATAAAATAAACATAGAATGAAAAGGATGGTAGTCCGTATGTTTTTTCTCTTTTTCTTTTTTCTTTTTTTTTTCTTTTCCTTCATTTTTTTCGATTTTTTTTTTTTTTTTTTTTTTTTTTTTTGCATACACTCTTACCCTACCATCCAAAATAATACATCATAGGGAATGAAAATTCCCCTTACACTTGAATTTTACATACTTTACAATAAACTAATCTAATGACTTGAATTAAGAAAATCAAAACACTTGGAGTACTTTTAAGATTAACGCACATACGGGGGTAATATATGATGTTCTTCCCCATTACTCCATAAAATAAGTATTTTACCCATAAGTCCCAATCGTCCCAAAACAATATGTACAAGGATATGACTCGACTTAGCAAGCATGTAATCAATTAGATAATTAACTTACATAGCGTTTGGTATGTTGTAATCAAAGTTGGAATGAAAAAGATTATTACGATAGAATGAAAAAATCTTGTTTGTTTACACATTTACAATGTAATGATTCATTACAAGGAATGACTCATTACACCATTTTCATTCCTTAGGGGTCCCCTCCTTTTTTTCATTACATCTTGTAATGGAATGAAAATTACATAAAAGTCCATAATTAACTAACCACATTAAATAAACTTCCTATGACCAATGGCCATTTTAGTCTTTTTTTATCGATTCCATTACGTCCTATCTTACCAACCAAACATGATTAAAAACGGTAATGAATAATTACATTGCGTTATTCATTCCATTACATCATTTATTCCATTCATTTGATATTTCATTTCTTCCTACCAAACGAACCCTTAGGGTTTAACATATATAACAATAATGCACTAAAGATGACTGCATACACAGAAGGCTAAGGCGATTTGGGTGTACATTTAAGTGGGGTGTAACAAATTCTTCCTTTAAGTAAAATGCTTAAAGTTAAAAATGAAAAGATAGGCTCGGAGGGGTATACTAGGGGTTTCGTGTACTAAAAATGAGTACAACGCTAAGGTGTGGGAAAAATTAATTGACTTAACTAGCCAAGTAATATGATTTAAATGGTCAAGTAATTATGATACGGGTTTAATACAAGGGTGATCCTAATGCCTCTTATCATGTAGTAAATCCTACTACACGAATGTAGTCTCACTAGCGGTCTCGGGATGCATCACTAACGCAAGTTCTAAAATCTAAATGCTACCAGTACACTCATAAGCACTAATAGTAAATGTTTTTCCTATCAAATCTAAAGGCGAACCTCACATATTTGGGTGGAAAATTTTTCTGAATGATACGGTTTTGTGCTAGTCATACAATCTCCTATCCATGAGACGCTTGCTATGGCTAAAGTTTCACTCCTAAATGTTGTAAAAAATTTTAAATTTGGCGCTAAAATTGCACTAACAAGTATTTCTCATAGTTTTATTACACATCTACCATCAAACAAACAAACTCAAGCGAAAGTGTATCTGTAAAGTATCATCATTTTACCCTCCCATTACACTTAGGATGAACATTGTCCCCAATGTTCAAGTAAAGAATGTAAAAGTGAAATAAGTAAAACGAATGAAATCAAATACTCCCCTGATTCGCTCGGTATGGATAATAAGGTAGCTAGGTTAGATCTTCCTCCAAGAAAATGAACAATCAAAGCTTCCCTTCCAGAATATAAATCATCTTCTTGTCTAACATAACCTGTTAAACCTGAGAAAACAAACACAAAAACCCAAAGCATCAATCTGAACAAAGAAAACTCACAACTAAATGTAATTCCAGACTTAGGAATAGAAACAAAACAATTAAAGATATAATGCTTGTGGAATGAATGTTTGCAGATTCCCTGGAGTTTATAAAACTAAAGAATTAACAAAAACTTTAAGACTCCGTTAGAAAAACAAAACTAGCAAAATTTCCAGAATTTTACACATGACGCCGTCAGGAATTAATTCCTGACGCCGTCAGAAGTGACCTATAAAAATCTTTATGTTAAGTTTCCTGGAAAATTTCTGGAAAAACTTATGTCCTACTTCCTGGAAAATCCTGCAAAACATCATTATGACTCGATACAAGCATTTGACTCTAACAAGTACTAATACACATGTCCATTTAATATTGTTGTGGTTCATGCTTAATTTCGTTCTTATAAACAAATTTGGATCTCCCTTACACTTATCTTTTGCGAAATACCTTTATATGCGATTAAGACGAAGTTAAAAACAAAATAAAGCATTTTCACAATTCACTTTGAAACATGAGCCACAAGCAACAAAAATAAAATATGCATACAGAAACAAATAAAATCAAATAAACAAACAAACAAACAAATAAATAAATAAAGCTTGGGTTGCCTCCCAATAAGCGCTTGTTTTTGTTCGAGTCACGAGCCTGGCTTTACCCTTATTTAATGGAAATAGGGGAGGTTTTCCCTACACTTTGAATTAAGTGCGGGTGGAAGTAGCGATACACACCCTTAGGGTGGAAATATGCCACGTGAGGTGAAGGGGATGAGTGAATGGCTTCCTTCATCCTAAAACTACCCGGATAATATTGGTTGATGGGTGGGTCGGTTCCTCTTTTATCTCCTAGATGTATATCTAAGGATGGAAAGTTGTGTAAAGGTTGAGGTTCCGGTTCATCAACATTAGGAAATTCCCTAGAACTAGGAGTAAGGTTATCACTACAAGTATTCAAACCTATATCCTCTAGTGGTGCCTGGTCCAAGGGTTCTACCTCCATCAGAATTCCTAAAGTTTCTTCTACTTCTTCTGGGTAAGTCACGGGCGGTGTGTGTGCCTCAAATTGTCACACCCCCAATTTACCTGACTTGCAGCGGAATGGAATACCTGGGGGTGTCTGTCATAGCACCACAGTTACAGTTACATTGAACGACCTAAAGTGTCGTTTGGAAAATACTGCATTTGATCATTGAAATAATCCAGAGTTTACAAAATGAGGTCCCCAAAATGTTGCAAGTTTATGAAAACAAGTCCTACTAGATCAAATGTTTACATAAGTGCATGAAATAATGATGAGACGCGTCGACTCCGCGACTCCATGAAAGTCCAAATGCATGTCTCATGAGCTACCTTAATAACCTGAAATACATTGCTAAAACGTCAACACGAATGTTGGTGAATTCCATAGGTTTGTAAAATGTACTGATGTACGGCCACCACAAGTAAAATGCAAGATAAAAATCTCGTGAAAATTGTACAATAGCCTTAAGCTCATGACACCGAAGCTATGACTGATGAAATTCTATGCCCCTCCCGAATGTTCTGCCGAAACATTCAAATGTAAAAGACATGACATGCATCCGCTTACTGTTGGTATCCACTACCACGGATGGAGGCGTCACCCTCGATAGATCTATCCACTCACTCTCGCTTAGTACTTGAAATTAAGGGTTCATGATGTTACAGGGGACTTAACACATGGCAAGGTAACTTAAGCTATGTACATGTTTGAATACTTGGGCTCGTACTGAAATAATTGATGCAATGTATTCCCCCCGTGGGATTTGAAAACAATCAAAATGTTGAATTGAAAACGGGGCTATGAAAACTCACCTTAACTGATGAAACCGTGATAAAATGAAATGAACACCAATGAACAATTAGCTGTCGCAACTCAATATGATGGTACCATGAACATGTAATGAGCTGAAAAACAAGGCGCGCACACTAGCCGCAACCTAATATGAATGATGAACGATCTACTTTAGATCATGAAATGATGTTATGAATGTCCATGCACATGTTTCCTATACCACTCTTCTCTTTGAAAAACACTTGTATTGTCAAAAATATATAATCCAAGAATTTGGAAAATATTGCTATTAGAAAATATAAATGGCTAGTTATAATATATATACTTATATATATATATAACGTAAGTTTCCTTGTTAGCGTTGAAATACTCGGGTTGTAATCCTTGAAATGATGAAAATATACTCATAATAACTAATACTACGTTAGTTATAAAGCTCGGTACTTGACATTATGTTTAGCTTAAAAATGCACTTCGTAGTTTTTGCGCCAAATTATATTAAAAGCTGTCAATTATAAAAGGGTTTTAGCCGATATTCAAACGAGTATATCTTTGTCGTTACTTGTCCGTTTTACTTGTTCTTTATATCCACGGTTTCGTCTTAGTATGTAGTAATATATTTTGGAAAGCTCGGCTCCTCCGGGTTACGTCTAAAGTCTCTTTTTGTCCAATGAAAAACGTCCAACAGCAAACATTTTCTGAAAAATACTTTTCGTCTACAATCTTGCAAAAATCATAACTCCTTCGTTATAGACTCTTTTTAATCCGTTCTTTCGCCTACGGATTCGTTTTTGAAAGTATTTTCTAAAAATTTTGCCAAAGTTTCCTTGGTGTTTACTGATTTTCCAGATTTTTACAAAACGGGACAGCATGTCTAAAATAGGTTCCAAATCAAGTTTCCAAGGTTAAAAACCAATTTCTACCATCACCAAACCTCTTGTAATCACCACATGACTAATCTAATCTTACCATACACCTTCTTAGGGTGCCATGGACTCCTAACCAAGTTATTAGAGCTAGGGGATTCATAACAAATAAGTTAGGGTTTGTATGTTTGTTTTTAGCCAAAATAAAGTGTGGTATAGCTACTTGTACATGGTTTTTAGCATGATACTTATGTAATACATGTAAAAATAGGATGATCCATAAAAAAATAAAGATGAAAACTTACTTGACAAAATGAGATGATTATTGGATGATTATGCTTGATGTTCTTGTGTTTTTGTTGCTTGATTCTTGATTAGGCTTGTAAAATGAACAAGTTTTGTGTTTTAACTTATGAAAAATGATCACTTGAGCATGGATCTTATAAAAGTCGTGGGTTTTGATGGAAAGAAGATGAGGTTTTTGCTTTTTGATCTTTTAGATTATGTATGATTATGTGAAAATGGTTTATGTAATTTCTTGCAACTTTATAATGTATAATATGTACTCATTAAAGCATAAGGTTAAGAAATATAACTTGTGGTATTAGGGGTGGTCTTGGGCCGGTTTTTGGGTGTGAAAAGGAGTAGCCAAAACGGTTTTGATCACTTAGAAAATATAGTGTAGCGTTAAGTGTTATTACGCGTTATTCGTTAAAATCGGGTACCGGGTTTAATAGCAATAAACGTTCACGAAATTAACCGGGATGAAATAAAGTCATAATAATGATAAAAACATATTAAAAATATGTTGGGTACATTTACTGAGTGATCGGGTGATTATTGTTTAGTTTTCACGAAAACCGTCGTTATATTTATACGCGTACGTTATAAATAAAATAAATTTCCAAAATACTGGGTAACTGAATGTTATAACTTTTATGATGTTAAAATGGATATAAAAATATGTCGGGACCATTGTGGGAATATTTAGATACATTCGTCGTGTATAAACCGGGTGTTAACGTTTATTTAGAAATCGTAATACGTAAAACGTTAAATATACTGAATATAGTAATTTGAAAATCCTAAGAGTGGTATAACATGTAAATGACCTACTGATGATATGCAGACTATCCCCAGTCCGTATGAAATGTTATTACTGATAATGCATGAATTCGCACCTGAACCAATATGGTTACGCGAATTTGAATACCCGTAAACTAAATTTACGATGAAATGTGTAATGCACGTGAATGATGAAATCTTTTCCCGCAATGAATAGTGTTCCATGAATAGTAAATTTCCCAAAAGTTTCTCAGAATATCAAATTGACCTCGAAAACGATGAATAGTAAACTGATGAATAGTGTTTGATGAATAGTGTTTTTCCAAAGTTCGAGAAATGACCTGAAATGACCTGAAATGGTGAGTTGTGACATTCTTCCCCTCTAAATGGAACTTCGTCCCGAAGTTCAGTTTATGTTGGTCTCTGAGAACGTATTGGTGAAAAGGTGATGATATTCGAGAATTCCAGCGAACTCTAACGATAGGAATTCAACTCTGATTCAACTGTTTGACCACACGGTCCATGATTTCTGTTGGTTCTCTTACAAGGTCTGAGATTGTCATATGGGATGGATCCCTTCCAATGGAATCATGAGTGACTCATCTGAAAGTCATTTCTGGGGATTTGAAAATGTGAAATATGTTCGTGTAATCCTGTTGTTCTCTGGCAATGTTCAAGTCTGACGGCCACTAGGCCTACTCTGTCAAAATATAAATGGTCCAGCGTATATTGGTGTAACTTTCCAAGTTTTCTGAATGATAACATGCCTTTCCTAGGCAGAACTTTTTGCATAACTCTGCAGAACTTGAAGTTTTAATGGTTTACGACTTATTGAACTTGTAACTGATTCTTAACTTGTAGAAAATTTCTAGTCATCTCATGAATGCCTATTGAACTAATGAGTTGAGCTTTTTCCAAGTTCGGCCCATCAATAGATGGTCTGCACTTCTTAATGTTTTAAATGGGGTACTGGTAATATATACAGCTGAATTCTGCCATAACTCAAGTTTGTATGCTAGTTGGTTGATTCTAAAATGAATCTTAAATAGTCCAATATGCTAAAGGTTCAACCTTTCTTGTTATCCAATTTGTATCATGCCAATCCAAGGCAATGCTTTTAACTTAGTTTGTTCTCCTACCTGAATCTGGATGGTTTGTTGTTCAGAATATCCAATCCAACTGATGTGTTTTATGTACCAATCTAACTTCTGCCAGTTTCCCGTTGTTGGTGTGATAACTATCGTTGTAGATGAATTTTATTTATGTTGAGTGATTAGTCCAACCATTTCTAGGGTCAATCACTCATGCTCTGAGCATACTTTCCTATGTTTAAATTGTTCTCTCGCTTTGACCATCGTTCTGAGGATGATAGGTGATGTTCACATCTAAATGGGTTTCTGAAGGAAATCCTGAAATGATTACCTGAAGTCCAAGTTGAATCGGTTTCCTTAACAGGAAATACTGAAATGGGTACAATAAACCTTTGTGACTAATTCCATAACGTTCAGTCCTTCGAACTTGGCGTTATCTGAAAGGCATTGAATATAGGTAACAATTTGATTCCTTGTGTTTTGTTCCAACGGATGATAAGACATATGTCCTTCTTTGTCTAGTGGGTTTGGTCTCCACTACTGAAGTTCGTGATTAATTTGTGATGTCCTTCCTAATTCCTTCATCACATATACCAATATTCTCTATTGTCAAGTCACAAGATCCTAAATGCATAAGCGATGTTGTGGGGAAGTTGGTTCTGGAAATTTGTCTCGCGATTGTGAGTTTTGGTTGAAATCTTTTTCTGAATAAACGAACTTAGAAAAATGGAGCAAATGATTTACTAAGTAATATTTTTCCCGATGATTCAAAATCCAGTAGTTATGAAATAGGAACTGTTTTCAAACATGTTGTGATTAAGACTGCTTACCAAAGTTTGATGTCTATGTATATTTCTCATTGTACAATAGTGTTGCTAAAGATTGACCAAAAAGAATCGTACTTGTTCAAAATAGGAATTTCAGAAATCATTTTTCCACAAGGTATGTGATTTATGTAAACGCTTCAACTTTATTTAAAAGTGAAAACACTGAAAAGGATAAAATGGTAGAATAGGAAATGTTCGCTTAAATGCATAGATGTCTAACACTTAGTTCCTGAGGTTGGATAATGTCTATTGATGGTTATCTGGCATAACTACAAGCATAGGTATTTAGACTAACTTAAGTCCTGAAATTGTTTATCGTTGTAATAGACAAGACTAAGGTATCATTTGATGTTGTGTCGATGAATGTCTATTCTGTTTTCCCATGTAGTTGAGAAGATATGTTCTGGTTTGATCCCTTGCTTGGTATGAAGGTGAGGTTATCTGAAATTTCTAGACATAATGCCTTAGAGGAATCTACATTGATATTCTTGTTTCAAACAATTGTCCTTTGTGAAAACTTACTGCAGGAAAGTTCATGTATGGATGAGGCCATGTTTAAATGAAATGCTCTACAGTCTCAATTTAAAGCTTGGTGTATTTCTATTGTGTTGTCCTGCGGACATTTATTGAGTTCAATCCTGTAGCTCAGTATAGCTAGTACCCTTGAATAATGACATTGGACAACTAAGTCAGAGATGGTAATTAGGATGGTCTCGCAGTATCTGAGGATTTGTTGTTGAGTTATGAATTCTCTCACTATATGCTTCTAGTCCTGGTTAGTAGTTCTGTAATCCTTTCGTTGCTTCTATTGTATAGAGGAATCATGCATGTAATTGATATGGAAAGTCTCTTCTAGGAAAGTCAATGGGAAAATCCAACTTAATGTCTGAATGAGTGACTGGTGGGGTAAGTATCTAGGGATAGTTCGGCAAAATGGATGTTTATGGATGAGTTCCTTTGTTTACAAAACTTTTGGATGAAGATTGTTATTAACAATCCTTTGAAAAGGTAATTATTTCCTTCATGGCATAATCCTTCCTGAATTTTACATAGGTGATCAGGCTATGTATAATTGAGGACTAATGATGCGATGTTGGATTTTGTCAAAATATCATAACTTTTCTCAAAAGTTTTAGATGGTGTTCAACGCATTGTTATTAAAATGGTATCCTGATGTTTTCTTTCAAGTAACATGAAAATTGCTTCGCGTAACAATAGTAAATACTTGGTGTAATGACAGAAAAATCAATGTATAGGATGGTAATAAAATAGCTTACTTCAGAAAATTTTTCTGTAAAACGGTTTCCCCATATGATAGTAAAATAGCTTGAATGGTGTATTGGATACGTGAGTGAATCTTGTCAAATGGTAATAGTCTACTAATTCGTCAAAAACGAAATCAACCTAATTCCTGATGAGACAATGTTAAAATGTTGCGAAACAATTGAAGTCTGAGCAAATGGGAATGGAAAAGGAAATGACAATGATGGTACTAGTGAATGGAATACTACCCTCTTTCGCGCTACCTCGCGACATCCAAGAGGTAAAACTAAAGTACATACTGTGGAAAGGCCAATAGTGTAATAAGTAACTGATGGTGGTGATAGTACCTGAGTAGTAAGTGCCCTACTAGTGATGGAAAAAAAACACACTATCTTCCTTGCAATAAGCATCCTAATAAGTCCATTAAGATTAATTCTGAATACACTACCAAAAGGCATTCTATGTACGGGCTGAATGATAGGAAAACCCTGTTCCTATGGCAAATCAATAGTACTAATGGTGGTGTAAATGCAGCTGGTGGTATAATGGTAGTGTAAAATGACAAGGCATCTTCAATGTCGGAATCCGATAAAAGGATGTCAGGGTGAGTATCTGAAGACATGTCACTTGTGAACCAGGTCAATAAAATGATATACATATACGGATATGAGTATAAATAACTCGCACAGGGGATGTATAAAACAACATGTATCATGATTATGCACTTATGATGAAATGATGAGATGCTATGATGATGTGGTTATAGTCTAGGGTCCAAGATACATCCTAGTTCGCTATAACCTTAGCTCTGATGCCAATCTGTCACACCCCCAATTTACCTGACTTGCAGCGGAATGGAATACCTGGGGGTGTCTGTCATAGCACCACAGTTACAGTTACATTGAACGACCTAAAGTGTCGTTTGGAAAATACTGCATTTGATCATTGAAATAATCCAGAGTTTACAAAATGAGGTCCCCAAAATGTTGCAAGTTTATGAAAACAAGTCCTACTAGATCAAATGTTTACATAAGTGCATGAAATAATGATGAGACGCGTCGACTCCGCGACTCCATGAAAGTCCAAATGCATGTCTCATGAGCTACCTTAATAACCTGAAATACATTGCTAAAACGTCAACACGAATGTTGGTGAATTCCATAGGTTTGTAAAATGTACTGATGTACGGCCACCACAAGTAAAATGCAAGATAAAAATCTCGTGAAAATTGTACAATAGCCTTAAGCTCATGACACCGAAGCTATGACTGATGAAATTCTATGCCCCTCCCGAATGTTCTGCCGAAACATTCAAATGTAAAAGACATGACATGCATCCGCTTACTGTTGGTATCCACTACCACGGATGGAGGCGTCACCCTCGATAGATCTATCCACTCACTCTCGCTTAGTACTTGAAATTAACGGTTCATGATGTTACAGGGGACTTAACACATGGCAAGGTAACTTAAGCTATGTACATGTTTGAATACTTGGGCTCGTACTGAAATAATTGATGCAATGTATTCCCCCCGTGGGATTTGAAAACAATCAAAATGTTGAATTGAAAACGGGGCTATGAAAACTCACCTTAACTGATGAAACCGTGATAAAATGAAATGAACACCAATGAACAATTAGCTGTCGCAACTCAATATGATGGTACCATGAACATGTAATGAGCTGAAAAACAAGGCGCGCACACTAGCCGCAACCTAATATGAATGATGAACGATCTACTTTAGATCATGAAATGATGTTATGAATGTCCATGCACATGTTTCCTATACCACTCTTCTCTTTGAAAAACACTTGTATTGTCAAAAATATATAATCCAAGAATTTGGAAAATATTGCTATTAGAAAATATAAATGGCTAGTTATAATATATATACTTATATATATATATAACGTAAGTTTCCTTGTTAGCGTTGAAATACTCGGGTTGTAATCCTTGAAATGATGAAAATATACTCATAATAACTAATACTACGTTAGTTATAAAGCTCGGTACTTGACATTATGTTTAGCTTAAAAATGCACTTCGTAGTTTTTGCGCCAAATTATATTAAAAGCTGTCAATTATAAAAGGGTTTTAGCCGATATTCAAACGAGTATATCTTTGTCGTTACTTGTCCGTTTTACTTGTTCTTTATATCCACGGTTTCGTCTTAGTATGTAGTAATATATTTTGGAAAGCTCGGCTCCTCCGGGTTACGTCTAAAGTCTCTTTTTGTCCAATGAAAAACGTCCAACAGCAAACATTTTCTGAAAAATACTTTTCGTCTACAATCTTGCAAAAATCATAACTCCTTCGTTATAGACTCTTTTTAATCCGTTCTTTCGCCTACGGATTCGTTTTTGAAAGTATTTTCTAAAAATTTTGCCAAAGTTTCCTTGGTGTTTACTGATTTTCCAGATTTTTACAAAACGGGACAGCATGTCTAAAATAGGTTCCAAATCAAGTTTCCAAGGTTAAAAACCAATTTCTACCATCACCAAACCTCTTGTAATCACCACATGACTAATCTAATCTTACCATACACCTTCTTAGGGTGCCATGGACTCCTAACCAAGTTATTAGAGCTAGGGGATTCATAACAAATAAGTTAGGGTTTGTATGTTTGTTTTTAGCCAAAATAAAGTGTGGTATAGCTACTTGTACATGGTTTTTAGCATGATACTTATGTAATACATGTAAAAATAGGATGATCCATAAAAAAATAAAGATGAAAACTTACTTGACAAAATGAGATGATTATTGGATGATTATGCTTGATGTTCTTGTGTTTTTGTTGCTTGATTCTTGATTAGGCTTGTAAAATGAACAAGTTTTGTGTTTTAACTTATGAAAAATGATCACTTGAGCATGGATCTTATAAAAGTCGTGGGTTTTGATGGAAAGAAGATGAGGTTTTTGCTTTTTGATCTTTTAGATTATGTATGATTATGTGAAAATGGTTTATGTAATTTCTTGCAACTTTATACTGTATAATATGTACTCATTAAAGCATAAGGTTAAGAAATATAACTTGTGGTATTAGGGGTGGTCTTGGGCCGGTTTTTGGGTGTGAAAAGGAGTAGCCAAAACGGTTTTGATCACTTAGAAAATATAGTGTAGCGTTAAGTGTTATTACGCGTTATTCGTTAAAATCGGGTACCGGGTTTAATAGCAATAAACGTTCACGAAATTAACCGGGATGAAATAAAGTCATAATAATGATAAAAACATATTAAAAATATGTTGGGTACATTTACTGAGTGATCGGGTGATTATTGTTTAGTTTTCACGAAAACCGTCGTTATATTTATACGCGTACATTATAAATAAAATAAATTTCCAAAATACTGGGTAACTGAATGTTATAACTTTTATGATGTTAAAATGGATATAAAAATATGTCGGGACCATTGTGGGAATATTTAGATACATTCGTCGTGTATAAACCGGGTGTTAACGTTTATTTAGAAATCGTAATACGTAAAACGTTAAATATACTGAATATAGTAATTTGAAAATCCTAAGAGTGGTATAACATGTAAATGACCTACTGATGATATGCAGACTATCCCCAGTCCGTATGAAATGTTATTACTGATAATGCATGAATTCGCACCTGAACCAATATGGTTACGCGAATTTGAATACCCGTAAACTAAATTTACGATGAAATGTGTAATGCACGTGAATGATGAAATCTTTTCCCGCAATGAATAGTGTTCCATGAATAGTAAATTTCCCAAAAGTTTCTCAGAATATCAAATTGACCTCGAAAACGATGAATAGTAAACTGATGAATAGTGTTTTGATGAATAGTGTTTGATGAATAGTGTTTTTCCAAAGTTCGGGAAATGACCTGAAATGGTGAGTTGTGACACAAATGATGGTAGGACTTGTGGGGTACTTAGTGGGCTTGGGTTTTCTACTATCTCTTCCATCACATCAATATCACCTATGTGTTCATCTTGTATTATGGTAGTGCCTAACCATGACATGCAACTAGGTGGTTCAACTCTAACCTCATGTGTGTCGTATGTTTTGGTGAAATCTATCCCGCTCATGCAACTAGGTAGTTCAACACTAACCATATCATAATCTTGGTTTGATTCTAAGTTCATGTTCTTAGAAACTAGGTCATCTCGCTCATACGAATCCACCAATTCGTTGAACTTATGGGTTATGGTTAGGAAGCTTTTCTCAAAATTCATCCAAAGGGTCTCACTAAAAGGAATTGATCCTGATAATGATCGTCTAATAGAAAACACACCTTTATAAAATTCATCAAACCCATCTAACTTTACAGCCATCTCCTCTTGTATATATCTAAGATCACTTAAAAATCCATTGGAACAACAGGAGGCAAATCGATCCGAGTAAACTAATTGTTCCTCTATAGTTAATGATCTAAATGGAATTTCATCCGCCATGGAGACAAATGAAAATGGTTTCACAAACAAAGGGCACAAAGAAAAAGATAGACTACAAGAAAGCTAATAAAAAGAAAATAAAAATCTCACTAAAAAGGAATCTAATGAGTAGACCTAATCAAAATAAATTCCAACCTAAACAATAACTATTCCCCGGGCTGCGGCGCCAAAAACTTGATGTGTGGGGTTTGCACCAGGCTTTACCTCTCGAGGGATCTCGAGAAGCTTACAACCCCCACCAGGCAGTGTACCTGATCGATGTAGTATAGTATAATGACAAGTACCGGGGGATTGATCGTTCAGCTAGGAATAGTGTCGCTAGGATTAGAAAACCTAAAGACTAGATCTAGAGATGAGGGATGATTCTTTTTTGTATTTTTATATTTTTAGGAAAGCAAATTAAAAATCTCGGGTTTGAAGGATTTGGGCGGAATTAGTTGCTAGTCAACTAACCCAATACTAAAGATGCAATCAAAATAAAATACTAAAAATGAAAATAAACTAAATTAAACTAAGGTTGTGAGCAATATATGGGAGAAATATGTTTACTTAGATTTCACTACTCCCTAGATATCTTTTACACGTTATTTACTTGTTATAGTTGCGTGGATGATGGATTGTATTCCTTAATACCATTCATGGAGTGGCGTACTTACTTCCCCAATCCTGTGAGTGCCTACTTCACTCCTATGTCGAGCCGGCTAAGAAGCTCCTAACATGGGATCATTAGAATTTACTCATGCATTAAATACAACCAATAAAACCAAATACACATCAGTTCATGTTTCCTAAGACGTTCAAGCATGTTACACAATGGAGATCTGCCAGTTTTCTTAAGCCTAACATTGAATTCATTCATCCAATACAACCATAAACAAGTAATCAACACATAATTAACATCTAGGTTTCATTAGATCTAAGCAAACACAAGATAAATCTAGCCTAGCATGTTGAAATTAAGACAAGCACAAGATATAGACAACCAACACATAGACATATTGATTTAATTAAAGAGAAGACTTATCTCAATAGCACATGAAAGGATTCAAGGGGTAAAAACCCTTGAATATACTGTAAAATACAAGCTAGGGTTCACAAAGTTCGGCCCTAGGGTTTCTCCACACAAGTTCCTCTCAATGAATGAAAAATAGAAAACTATATATAGAGTTTAGGAGGTGACGGCATCAAGAACAAATGTGTGACGCCGTCATCTCGCCGCCAAATAGTTCCTCGGACTGCCTAGATCTGGGTCTTACACCGTCATGTGGTCACCTTATGCAGACCTTCATGATTTTAACTCTTGACGCTCTTGTTGTGACGCCGTCAGGTTTGTACTGGATCGTCATGGTTTTTACTCTTGACGCCGTCATGAATTTCCTCTTGACACCGTCATACACTGTTCCCAGCAAGGAAACTTAAGTCTTTGGCATTTTCTTCACTTTTATGCTCCAAAAACGTCCGAATTGCTTCCTTTTCCAGATTTCACTCCCAAAGTACCTAAAATCACAAAAGGAACGATTTAGGGCAATATTTGATCAAATAAATTCAATTCCGGGCTTAAATGACCCCCTAAAAGTGGTTCATTTTTCGCCTCATCATTTATATCAAAACTTTTACCCGTCAAAATTTAAGACATGTCGTCCAATATTGAGAACACTTGCAATTACCTTTTGCCTATGCGTGGGACCTAGGTTGAATTGTAACCCAATTTGACTATTCTCTATGCGTGAGACCTAGATATATTCTCGCACGTTCTCAAATTGGATGACTTAATCGAGTTAAGCGGTGAGACCTTGACCCGAGGCAAAGAAGGGACTAAACATGCCTACATGACACTAGTTGTTTGACACTAGATGCCATGAGTCCCATAAGGATCTAAGAGTTGCACTTGTAATGCAATTGGTGATCTTCGCCTACCAATTGAATCTACTATTGCTAGCAGATCAACTGATGTGATAGTAGAAGCACAATGTGGATCTTAGCCTTTTACGTAAATTAATTGTTTTAAATTGTAAACATGGGGTAATTAATTTATAAAAGGATAATTATCGAAAATACTAAATATAAACTTTGAGAATTCAATTAATGAATTAATGCAACACAAAACATAAACAAAAGTTCGTTCTTTTCTTGTTAAAAGGATCAAACTAAGTCTTCCTTTCCTTGTAAGAAAGAGACTTGTTCCTATCCTTTTCCTTATGAAGAAAAGCCATAATAGGAATATTTGAATTATCCTAATTCTAATCAAACTCAAAGCACACGTACTCTAGAAATCGTGATGTCTTGTAAAAGTCAAAACGGTTAAGTATGGTTGCACATCTTATTCCATCAAGTTCGTTTTATAACCCTAGTTCCGGTTTTGAAACCTTGAAGAAATATAAGATATTTGGATAACTAGAGAACATGTTTTCTATAGCTACCAAACTGAAATGAGTTTAAATAAAGGAAATATCAATAAACCGTAAAATGGTAAAGGCAATTACTAGCATGATTACCTAGCAATGTGTCTTAACCTAATAAACATGGATGAACTGCATGCCTATTTTCAAGTTTAATATGATGGCTAGCCTATCATCTATATGTTAGAACTTGATGCACTTCCTTGAATACCTAAGTACATGTTTACTAGTCATAGTGATTCACATTAGCAATAATGTGTAGATATTCAAAGAAAGCAGGAAAGTATCCAATCATCACTCACACTCCACTGGTGATGTAACACTTTTAATGTTGTCTAATCCAGTGGGAGCTACGTGATTGTATTACTGGTGAAGAAACACATGTAATGTTCTCTAATCCAGTGGGAGTTGTAAGCTCTATTAACTTACAAGTTGCCCATCTTATTTCTAGATTGTCTTGAAATAATACATTACTTTCCACATATGAAGCATCATAGTTTTTATGAGAACCATTGCATGAATTTATTAGATAACTTGTCGCATTCCTGATGTTGCTTCCTGAAATGTTATCAATAAAATTGTTATGCATGATTCATTATAAAAGCGATAAAGTTCTACACATCTATATAATGTGATTTTGACTAAAATCATATGTTATCTGTGACATTGTCATATTTGCTTGCATGATGTTGTGCCATGCACAAGTGGGAGAAATCTTAATTGTGTGCAAGGTACAACATATAACAATATGACTAATGTTTTTTCTTGACTGCAAGGGAAGAAAAATAAGGTTCTACTAGGACTTATACACATAAAATGTATGTTGCCCTAATTAGAAAAAATGTCAAGATAACATGAAAAGCTACTTCAACATATTTGTTGAATTGTTTAGTAAATATGATTATGTCTTCTTGTAAATTCATAATCATGAAGTATGTAATTAACTTGAAATTACTATTGAGGCCAATTGTCGGCACTCATAAATACTTTAGTTGAATATGTTTAGGTCTCTTGTAAAGACATAAACATCAATTCCGTTAATTGTCGAAAGACTTATAACGTAAAGACGTTAATTTGTAAAGTCTTCTTGTTAAAGACATGTACACTTACGACGTATAATAAAATATTTAATGTTTATGTTTCTAGTTAAAACATACGCATGAAGTCATTGACTTGGTCAAAGACTTTAAATATAAAGTATGCAGTAGGCTAAAAATACTATTGATGCCATCTGGTATGACTTGGTTGGCAGATACGTAAGCCAAAGAGTATAAGTTCATCTAATGAGTTGTGTGATAGTTTCACAACATCTATCCACGTGGAATACCACAACTTTATGGTATGTCCATCATGGATATCATTTGATCTTTGATGACTTAAACTCTTTTACCTCCAAAGCAATCATGGTAAGAAAATTGGATGTGACATGCGTACGCCCCAATATGGTTCCAACCCAGAAGGAATTTAAGACACCATTGTATTATGGAATGGGATGAATCCCATTATGTCTTGATTGAAGTTCTGAATTTGTTAAATACCTAAGAGTAAGTAATTAACAAACTAGAATCAAGAACTAACGATGTATTTTGGATGTCCCACTTGAAAACAATTTATTGTTATCAAGATGCTGAGTACTTGGAGATTAGTCTCCACTTACAAAAGCAAGTGGGAGCACCTTTAGATCTTGAAGTCATTCAAGAGCTAAATACACAACCTTCTGAGTACACTTGCTAATGTCATTCTAAGGTTGAGCATACATATGTTAAACCATAGATTGATATCTCTTATTCATAAATCCGCAAGGATACCCCTAACACCTGAATGATATAATTTTTATATCAATGTTAAGGGACATAAGTTGGAGGATCATAGTGAACCTGCTAACTAAAGAGATGCATTATCAGATCTTGAATCTGATGAATAGCTCAAACTATGAATGATAAGATGCAGTCCTTGAAAGACAATCACTCATGGAGCTTGATTGATCTCTTACCAAATCAGTTAGACTGTGAGGTTTAAAATGAGTTTCTTGAACTAGAAGACTCATAAGGACAAACTTGTAGACATATTTAATGCATGCGTAGTAGAAGGAATTTACTCGTACTCAAGAAATTGATTATGATTAAATCTTCATACCTACAAAGATTAAATGTATAAAGATTGTTATGACCTAGAAACACGTTCGGGAGGTCGCGGTTGATCAAAATACATCATTATTCTAGAGAGAGAAAGTAGAGAGAGAAAGGTAGAGAAAAGGGTTTATATTAAAATGGAATAAATCAAACAATACAAACACTTTCCCACACCCCTCATGGAGAGTCATGAGGGGTATTTATAGCCTCCTAACATTACTAGTTTGCCTATATTACAATAATAGTCCCTAAAGTACTATTTGTATGATATCTAGTCCATTTCTTTATGTGTGACGTTATCTTTTATAAAATAGCAAGGCTAACAATCTCCCTCCAAGATATCGTCACACATGAATGGATACAATGAGACCTATAAACACATAAACATGTAAATTACAACAATAGTAAACTATGTTGACGTTGTTGAAGCGCAGAGTCTCTATAGTCTAGATACTGAGGCAGACTTGAAGTTCTCTCTTCCGACGATCTCGGCGTATAATCTTTGACACTGACGGCAAAGGTCTTTGTAGCTCTGAACTTCAACTGTAATGGTCTAGTTAGGTTATTACTCCCTCCTAACTAGTGAGCCTTTATTCTTTTTCTTCTGCTCCCTCCTGAACAGACAACTTTCTTCTCATCTCGCAGCGGATAAGGTAGATACTAATGAGTTTGCACCATGGTTGTCGTTCTGGGAGCATCATAGCATAACTCACATAGTATTGCACAGAAGGTTGGTAATACGCTCTAATGTACACATCATTAGTACTTCTTCGGTTCTAGTGTAAGCACAATTCCCTCGAACAACCAACGTACTAGAGATGAAACACTGCTTCTTTTGGCATGTTCTTCTCCCTCCTGATGGTTGCGATGTATCGAAATCATCATACTATTGTGTGTACATGCCAAAATTACCCGTACTTTACACTTCTGGTGCAATATAGATAGACCATGAAAGCATAATTTGTGAGAATATGCTGATAGGATATGACTCTCTTTATTCTACAATCTCTTCTCTTCTCTTCAACCTTTAAGCGACCTCTTCAAATTCCAACCAGCTAGTAAATGACCACTGTATGGAGACAACCCAATATAACCAATCTGAGAATGAAGTAAACATCTCATAGATATGTGACTTAATCTTGTACGAAAGTGTGACTAAGAACCTATACTGAGCACTACAATGTAACTCCTTTAAGCATAGGTAGTGCCATATACCCAAACCAACAAACAGTATATGAAATATCCACCTCTTGGAATCTCCACAACTTCATGTGACACTGAGTACTACAACGTAACTCCTTAAAGTGATAGCTATAACCCGTGAGTACTACAATGTAACTCCTTACATCGGGTATAACTAGATAATCCAAGTCTTAATCACTATCTCTACCAGTGTTTGCCCAAACAAGTATCTCCGAAAGTCATGCATCCATTCACCCCTAGACTTTGAGATAAATAAGTACACATGCTCGTGAAATGAACTTTAAACCCAAATAAGCAATATCGTACAAAAACTCCGTAGTCACAAAAATCCGATACGAGCTGTTGTCATTTGATTGTGATTCTTGATCAGGATCGTTTAAGCAATTCGTGGTGTGTTTTGAGGTGATTTGAGATATATTGGTGTTGATGATAATGAAACAAGGAAATGAATCATGATCTATAAGATTGATTTACCATTAATCTCATGTGTTTAGGAAAGGTGAAAGTTAGGTTTTAGGGTTTATAGACATTAGGTTATTCGATGAGGTAAGGGTTTTGTTTATATAATAATCCTTTGATATGTCCTTGCTCAAAATCCCATATCGTTACTCGATATCCTAAGTCAATTTCGGCAGAGTTTCGTTTAGATAAGTCCAAAAGAAATCCTTACTCGATAAACGATAAGGTTGGACCAGCCTAACTTGGCAAACTATATGAAGCATACTCAACTCATGAAACCATTGCTCGAAAATCAACCCAAACTCGGTAAAGTTGACCAAACTCAGTAATACCACCAAACTCGGTAAGATCACCTAACTCGGTAATACCACCTAACTTGGTAATACCACCTAACTTGGTAATACCACCTAACTCGGTAACATCACCTAACTCGGTAAGATCACCTAACTCGGTAAGATCACCTAACTCGGTAAGATGACCTAACTCGGTAAAATCTGACCAAACTCGGTAACCTTTGAAACTCAGAATCCTAACTCACAAACATTGATTTCTAACTCGGTAAACATGTTTTCAAACTCGGTAAAATTGTTTTCTAACTCGGTAAGAAATTTTCAAACTCGGTAAAAATTTTCAAACTCGGTAAAAAATTTTCAAACTCGGTAAGAATTTTTCAAACTCGCTAAAAAACGTAATTTTTTTGAGAAAAAACACCAAAAAACACGATTTTACACCCAAAAACACCACGATTCGCCCCCGGTTAGCTCTGATGCCACTTGTTATGACCAAGAAACACGTTCCGGAGGTCGAGGTTGATGGAAATATGTATAAACCATGGTTATTTCTAGAGATAGAAAGTAGAGAGAGAAAGGTGAAGAAAAAGGTTTATATTAAAATGGAATAAATGAAACAATACAAACACTTTCCCACACCCCTCATGGAGAGTCATGAGGGGTATTTATAGGCTCCTAACATTACTAGTTTGCCTATACTACAATAATAGTCCCTAAAGTACTATTTGTATGATATCTAGTCCATTTCTTTATGTGTGACGTTATCTTTTATAAAATAGCAAGGCTAACAAAGATGATTAATTGTCATACCTATTTTCATGTAAATGAAATATGACAATGGGATTTCAAAACACTTTTTGATTACTTTTGCGAGACGATGAGTAATCAAAAGGGTTTATGAATCTGTATAATCTTTATTATGTATACAAGACATAAGAATCCAGGTGTGGATTAGATCATGCATCTAGGAGCAGAGATCTTAATTTGATCGTTAATTTGATTTTGATTAAATAAGATTACTCCTGAGAACTCAGAGTGCAAGTTGGATAAATGAATTTATTTTCTTAAATCTCATATGTTGTTAACATATAAGAAACAATATTCCATCTAAGCTAGACTTTATCCTTAGCCTGGAATGAAGTTTCAATTAAGGAATTTAGGAAATAAAACATAAAACCTTGTTGCATGTGTTTATTAGGATAAACATAAGCGGTTAATAATCTAAACACAATATGACATGTCATTGAGGGGAGTCTCAATGATCAATCTTATATGATGAGATTGAATACATGAATGGAAACCTTAAGTTTAACTAAAGGATTCATTATGTAAGTAATATTATGTATTGGATTATTTATATCATTTGCATGAATGCAAGATGAGTTGATAACAACAAATATCTAAGTGAAAGTCATTAGATAATTGTTAAACGAACAACCTAATGGACCTGCAAAGGACTAAATATTTGTTCAAATGTTTACGGATATTTGAGAAGCTCTGTTATATTTTCATTCATTGATACTTATATAACTGAGATGATGCTCAACCCTAGTCGTAGTAGGATGACATCATGAATGATGACACCTCTAACTAGATGTGCTCGATTGAGAGCATTAATGCATTATACATTAAAAGAATAAGAATACTTTATAGTTTAGGAAACTGTTATTATGACTGTCTAAAGTAGGTGTTTTGCTAGCTTCAAACACACTATGGAATGTATTGTTGCAATACTCGTATTGTACTTGATTGCATACATACAAAAGGACAATCATCATTCAAAACATTTTGAATTTTGAAATAAGTATTCTCAAAGTTTACTCAGATGACTACATGTTGTCTTGTACAACAAAATTGATCATGGTGGAAACATCGGATTCCGATCTATCTGTAGTCTTGTGCATATCTGTTTTAGTATTTAGATCATGGAACTGTAAGCAGACGTATTATAAAATGAATTGATATACCGGGTATTATCGTCTTCATTTATACTACTGTGTTCTATATTTGCATGTTTAATCCATGAATAATTTATTTATTCTAAAATTGTCCATTGCCAGTTGACGATACGGGAGTATCATCGAATTAAGGCAAATGTGAGCGTGTTGGTGATTTATTTGCCAAACTCATATGTTGTTCATTGTGATGAACATTGGACTGACCCAACCTTCGAGAATTCACTGCATGGATCGGCGTCAATAATGAATCTCACAAATGGTTATGTCTCTTATCCTTAGACTTGAGATGCAAGTAGGTCTAGCATGTGTGGAATTTTATTCTTTGATATGGTTAAACGTTGTACTGAATAAGGTAGTTATAAAAACCATTTTCAGGAGTGATTTGAAACACATGAATGACACGTGTAGTCAAAATAGGATTTGTTCCTCCACATGTCATGGATTTAGATACTATGGGGCCCCTTGATGGATTGAACGGATGTTTGTATGGCCGTACCCAAATGAGATTAAGATGAATCTTAATTCACTTGGTAATCTTGTTCAATATCTAGATCGAGAAACATAATAGTTGAACAATTGGAATGACTTTGATCTATGTCTAGTGTTCAACATAGTATCTGTAACAAAAGGAAGGATGGCATATAAACCATTTAAATGAGACGTTTTAGAAACTTCCCTCACATATTTCTAGGGGCATTGGCGTGTTTCTAGACGCTAACCTTTGCTTGTATAATTACTTGATTATTATGACGTCGCAAGTGGGATCTGTTAGAGTATGCTCGTGTCATAATAAATAATTATATGGCTAGACATATGTGAGCCTATGGGGTCACACACTTATACACAGAGACACCATTATATATATCGTATTTATCGTATTTACACTATATATACGACTATGTAACTCGGGATCAATAACGGACTACTAATAACTAAGCTAGTACTTAGTTTATTGGATTGGACCAACAAATGGGCAAGCCCATTTAGGGCCCCCATGGCAAGCCTAAGTGATAAAGGAACAAGGGAGAAAGATCGAGGTGCTAAGTGTAACTATGATTATGAAAAGATCAACCTTGATTTGGTCTTTGATTTTTACTAATCATAATAATAACTTACCATATGTTTCTCCTCCTTCATCTACCCTAGAGCCACGAAATAACACACACCCAAATTAGGGTTTGGTGTTTTTTATCTCATCTAACCTTATTCTAGTGTAGTTCAAGGCTAGATCGCGTGTTACGGGGTCAAGACTAGCATCGGGAGGTGATCTATGACGTGTAGTGTGTTTCCATTATAGAGGTGATCTATTTTGGTCACTTGGTTTCATAGGTGGTTCATGGTGTTGGTGATGGTCTCCACATGATTCTACCGATCACGCTACAAAGGTATAACATGTTGTTGTTTATTATTTGATTGATCATATGGCTATATGGATCTGTTGTTGGTGATGTTTTTCCGCTGCGTTTATTTGTTTTATCTATGTTTTATATTCATACATCACCTATACTTTGGGGATTAAGTGCTGATGAAGCATGGGAAACCATAGAGAATTGTGCCATACTTGCCAAAAAAATGGACAACCCAACAAATGTTGTTACAGATCAATTGATAGCAAGTTTGAGGGAACAAGCAAGAAGTTTGTTTGGGGATAATAAACTTATAGATGAGATAACTGGGTGCACAAAGTGGTTTGATTTCACCATAATACAAGCTGAGCACATTGGTAATCTTGATAAGATGGAGGATAGAGTTGAAAATCTAAGCCCACCAAGTACCCCACAAGTCCTACCATCATTTGAGGCATACACACCGCCCGTGACTTATTCGGATGAAATAGTTGAGAATTTAGGAATCCCAATTGAGGTAGAACCTTTGAACCAAACACAACTAGAGGATATAGGTTTGAATACTTATAATGATAACCTTACTCTTAGTCCTAGGGAAGTTCCTAGTTTTGATGAATCGGAGCCTCAACCAAAACCGTTACCTAATCTTCCATCCTTGGATGAAAATTTAGGATTTGAAATAGGTTCCGATCCACCCATCAAACCATATAGTCTGGGTAGTCTTAGGACAAAGGTAGTGGACTCTAAGCCTTGTAGAGAGGAAGCCAATATAAGAGTGGAAAATGACCTTACATGCTTACATCACCCATTTATGATTGATCACAAGAAACATTATGGGTTTAAACCGGGTTTATTAGGTCAAGATGGATCCCCAACTAGTAGTTTCTTGAAGTTGATAGAAAATGATCCCTTTCTAGGAGAAAATCTTAATCCACCCATTAACCCGATTGAATTTGGTAAGGTTATGATGATAGGAGCACACCCCTTTGAGCGTATAATTCATCCACCACTCTTACTTCACGTGGCACATTCCCACCCTAAGGGTGTGTATCGCTACTTTCACACACACTTAATCCTAATTATAGGGAAAACCTCCCCTATTTCTGATAAATAAGGGTAGAGTCAGGCTCGTGACTCGAACAAAAACAAGCGCTTATTGGGAGGCAACCGAAGCTTTATTTGTTTGATTGTTTGTTTATTGGATTTTATTTGTTTCCGTATGCATGCTTTATTTTCATTGTTGGTAGATCATGTTTCAAACTAAATTGTGAAAATACTTTATTTTGTCGTTTGACTTCGTCTTAACTTCATACAAAGGTATTTCGCAAAAGATAAGCGTAAGGGGAAACCCCAAATATGTTTTTAAGAAACGAAATTGATCATGATTCTCCACAATATTAAATGAACATGTGTATTAGTATTTGTAAGAGTCAAATGCTTGTATCGAGTCATAATGATGTTTTGAAGGATTTTCCGGGAAGTAGGACATAAGTTTTTCCAGAAATTTTCCGAAAACTTAAAGTAAAGATTTCTGTAGGTCACTTCTGACGGCGTCAGGAGTTAACTCCTGACGGCGTCATGTGTAAAATTCTGGAAATTTGCTAGTTTTGTTTTTCTAATGGAGTCTTGAAGTTTTTGTTAATTCTTTAGTTTTATAAACTCCAGGAAATCTGCAAACATTCATTCCACAAGCATTATATCTTACATTTTTTTCTAGGACTTGTTAGTATATATAGATTGCCGCCGATTTTACGCGAGGTTACATTGTTTGTTTTCTCGGGTTTAACAGGTTATATATGACAAGAAGATGATTTATTTTTCTGGAAGGGAAGCTTTGAATGTTCATTTCTTGGAGGAAGATCTAACCTTGTTACCGCACTATCCACACCGAACGAATCAGGGGAGTATTTGATTTCATTCTTTTACCTATTTCACTTTTACATTCTTTAATTGAACATTAGGGACAATGTTCATCCTAAGTGTAAGGGGAGGGTAAATGATGATACCTTATAGGATACACTTGCACTTGAGTTTGTTTGTTTGATGGTAGGTGTGTAATAAAACTATGAGAAATACTTGTTAGTGTAATTTTAGTGCCAAATTTAAATTTTTTTACAACATTTAGGAGTGAAACTTTAGCCTTAGCAAGCGTCTCATGGATAGGAGTTGTATGACTAGCACAAAACCGTACCATTCAGAAAAATTTTCCACCCAAATATGTGAGGTTCGCCTTTAGATTTGATAGAAAAAGCATTCATTATTAGTGCTTATGAGTGTACCGGTAGCATTTAGATTCTAGAACTTGCGTTAGTAATGCATCCCGAGACCGCTAGTGAGACTACATTCGTGTAGTAGGATTTACTACATGATAAGAGGCATTAGGATCACCCTTGTGTTAAACCCGTATCATAATTACCTGACCATTTAAGTCATATTACTTGGCTAGTAAAGTCATTTAATTTTTCCCACACCTTAGCGTTGTACTCATTTTTAGTACACGAAACTGTCACAACTCGTAAATTCTGGTCTTTTCCCGAACTTTCACATTTACTATTCATCGGTTACTATTCATCGATCACTATTCATCATTTTATTATTCATCATTTTTTAGGTCAGTTTGATATTCTGAGAAGCGTTTTTAAAATTTTACTATTCATAAAACACTATTCACCCCGGAGAAAATTTGTCATTTGCGTGAGATGCATCATTTCTATAAACGTACGATTATCTACTTAATAAACGTTATCCTATGAGCTATTATTTTGAATAATTGATCCGATAATCCCAACTATGGTCCTAACATATTTTTATACTCATAATAATAATATAAAAATTTTATTATTAATTTACCCGGTGTTTTCAAATCAACTGTTACGTTTTCCGGTCGAAGCTTATAACTCAGTCGGTTTGCGATATTTTAACCCGACCATTATTTTAACTTCTGATTCTCATCAGGAATATTATTTTACAATTTTTACAACTTCATTATATTTTATTTTATCTCGTTACAATTTATTTTTAGTTAACTCGGTACACGGTATCACCTAAAACTAATAATATCTATCTATATCTACACAATATACCAACTACATTACACAATCTCAATTTTTTTCTTCCTTTCTCACCAAATGCCGCCCCCCCCCCCCCCCCATGCACCCTTCCCCATTTTGTGGATCTTGTCCCATTTCATTATTATACATAGCTTATACTTGATCATTATTTCTCATTTCATCAAAAATCAAACAAGACTTTCTTTCTTTCTTTCTCTCCTCTTGTGTGGATCGGCCAAGGAAGAACAACCAAGAAGAATCCATAACTTTTCCAAGATCAAGTGTTTAATCATGTCCTAATCATGATCTAGTTGGGGTTTGGTGGTAAAAATCCCTAGGTTTCTTATACATTTTCATCCAAATCATCTCAAATCTTTCTTGTAAGTTGTCAAACTTTTGTTCATAATTTCTTCATGTTATTTTTATCATCATATGATTTCCATTCAAGGTTTACATGCATATGTTAGTATATACCACTCATTTATATATATATATATATATATATATATATATATATATAACTTTTGAGCACTAGTAATGGATTATAGTTAGATCCACTTGATTCATGATGTTTAGGAACCCATGACACCCTAAGAAGGTGTATGGTAAGATTAGACTAGATTTGTGGTGATTGAAAGAGTTTGGTTGAAGTTGGAACTAGATTGGAACACTAGAAATGGTTTTTGAAACAATATATTTACCTACTGTCCTTATTTTGAAATCGTGGGAAAATCAGTAGATGATGGGTAATTTTTGACCAAAGATTTAGAAAATACTTTTAAAAACGAAACTTTTGGCGAAAGAACGGATTAAAACGAGTTAATAACGAAGGAGATATGATTTTCCGAATTTAACGACGAAAACTATTTTCTGAAAAACTGCATGCTGTTTGACAGTTTTCGACGGGCAAATAGAGGCGTTAAACGTAACCTAGAGGAGCCGAGCTATCGAAAATATATTAGTATATACTAAAACGAATCCGTGGATATAAAGAACGAGTAAAATGAGCTTAAAACGACCAAGTTATACATGTTTTAAAATCGTCAAAACTATATATATATATATAGTCACTACTAGAAAATAATATAACTACGTACTAAATAATATATTTTCTAGATTTCTTATTCAAGGAGTTTATTTTTAATTAACGAAATACGTACGACCCAAGGTTTATTTATGCGACTACTAGACGATATCTTAAGGTTTTCAAAACGAGGAATATAACACTAACGTTTTTATATACGATATATTACGACAGGTTTTTATAAGCCTAGTTGGACTTATTTTTCCTAAGTGTGGAAAATACTTTACTTTGACTATAACAATTATTTCCAAGTTACGAGTGGTATAGGTATCATGTGCATATGCATTCGTTACATCCTTTCATGATCTAAGTAGATCACTGTCATTCATATTAGGTTGCGGTTAGAGATCGAACCTCATTTTTGTGTATCCACTTTGTCATCGTAGCTATCGCACCAGGTGAGTCATAGCCCCGCTTTTACTCTTTTTATACTTGTTTTAACTCTTTGGGGGAGATACATGCTCAACAACTTGCTTACTTGTATAAATACTAAAAACATACTTTCTTGATACTCAAAACATTTATTCTTGATTGTTTTATACTTGATTTCATACATACGTGATTGTGATATACTTAACTGTGTTATACTAAACTGTGATGGTGTATTCTTGAGCAACTGAGACTTCCAATGGCCCCAGATTAAGTTGCTGGGCACAACCATGGAGACATACATACTTCCAATGGCCCCAGATTAAGTTGTTGGGCACAACCATGAGATATACATACTTCCAATGGCCCCAGATTAAGTTGCTGGGCACAACTATGGAGACATACATACAAATG
Organism: Artemisia argyi; assembly: GCA_030686995.1. Classification (NCBI taxonomy): domain Eukaryota; kingdom Viridiplantae; phylum Streptophyta; class Magnoliopsida; order Asterales; family Asteraceae; genus Artemisia; species Artemisia argyi. Next base: position 169,144,319 of record CM060703.1, read on the forward strand.
TGAGGTCTTCGGAGATGAAGTGTAGACTCACGACTAATTGCTTAACTGTTGTGATGAACTTATATATGTTTTACTCATACTATATATTGTAGCAGTGGGTTGTAAACACACAGGTTACAAGGCTCTTATGGCGGGACTTGTAACTGAGTGGATTTACGATGCCTTTACTGGGAAACCTTCATACATATGCATAAACTTTATTTGTTAAACAAACTCTATGAACTCACCAACCTCGTGTTGACACTTTAGCATGTATTTTCAGGTTTTAACCTATGGCACACTACTGGAGGTTTTGGCAGGGCAGGGCATGGCATGGTTATAGAAGACTCTGATTATTCATTTGGGGACCATTTTAAACTATTTTAAGGGCCTACTTCCGCACTACTTTTAACGATGTAAATTCAACATTTTTGATTAAACAATTTTATTCTAAATTATTAAAGTGAAAACCATTTTTATACTTGTGTTGTGTTACCGATTGAGTTACACCCCAGCTACACGTATGCTTCCGCTGGACCCGATTTTGGGGGTGTGACAGAAACCCCTAGTACACCCCTCCGAGCCTATCTTTTCGTTTCTACCTTTAAGCATCTTACTTAAAGGAAGAATTTGTTACAACACACTTAAATGTACAACCAAATCGCCTTAGCCTTCCGTGTGTGCACTCATCTTTAGTGCATTATTGTTATATGTTTAAACCCTTTGTTAATTATCTAATTGATTACATGGTTGCTAAGTCGAGTCATATCCTTGTACATATTGTTTTGGGACGATTGGGACTCATGGGTAAAGTACTTGTGTTATGGAGTAATGGGGAAGAACATCATATTATTACCCCCATATGTGTGTTAATCTTAAAAGTACTCCAAGTGTTTTGAATATCTTGATTCGAGTCATTAGATTAGTTTATTGTAAATATGTAAAAATTCAAGTGTAAGGGGAATGTTCATTCCCTATGATGTATTATTTTGGATGGTAGGGTAAGAATGTATGCAAAAAAAATAAAAATAAATAAAAAATAAATAAATAAAAAATCGAAAAAAAATTAAGAAAAAAAAATAAAAAAGAAAAAGAGAAAAAACATACGGACTACCATCCCGTTTCATTCTATGTTTATTTTATGTTTTTGTTATTTTTCATTTTTTAGCTTAAGTCGAGTCTAGTCTTGGCTTAGCAACGCCACATTGTACATGTAATTAACCAAGATGATTAACTCACCACCAGTAAAGATTGCCTTTATCCAACAAAACCGTGTATTCCATATCCCTACACCTAACGTTATAACCCTTTAAAAGACCTCTTTGATAGTTTATCCTAGGTGCTTATGCCAAGTGGTGGAGGTTTGATCCTTTCCCAAGCCTATGGTAATTTATTTTTCTATGACAGGTAGTGAGAGATGTTTTCCATTTCCATATTGTGATATATACTTTATTACACCCGAGAGATGTGAGTATCTAAACACTATTTGTGAGGTGCTAGTATATGACCTCCGTGCTTGTCTTTGGTCTTTAGTGGAACGATTATTTGTTGTAATTACTTTTATATTAGTGTTAAATGACCCCTAACTTGTATTTTGATTAGAATAAAAGCGCATTTGCTTGAGGACAAGCAAATCTCAAGTGTAAGGGTATTTGATGAGGCGAAAAATGAATCGTTTTTAGGGTGTCATTTTAGCCCAGATTCAAATTTATTTGATCAAATATTTCCCTAAATCGTCCCTTCTGTCATTTTAGGTACTTTTGGAGTTAATTCGAGAAAAGGAAGCATTTTGGACGTTTTTGGAGCATAAAAGTGAAGAAAACGGAAAAGTCTTAATTTTCCTTGCTGAGAACAGTACCTGACGGCGTCAAGAGTCTTCAAGTGACGGCGTCAAGAGTAATACAAGAGGTGGAAGTGGATAAAGTCCGTGACGATCCAGAAGAGTTTACACTATGGGCATGACGGCGTCACCCAAGGCCGTCATGGTCCAAATATGATTGACGGCCCAGAGTAATATTACACATGACGGCGTCAAAAGTGGATCTAGGCAATCCGATTTCATTATGGGCGGCGAGTTGACAGCGTCAGAATTTCCTTCTTGACGCCGTCACCCTGTAAAATCTATATATAGTTTTGCAATTTTCATTCATTAGAGAGGAACAAGTAGGGGTGTAACTTTGGAGAGAAACCTTAGTACGAATATTACAGCCTTTTCAAGGGTTTTTACCCTTTGAAACCTTTCATGTTCAATTGAGATAAGTACTCTTTCAATTCATTCAATATGTATATGTGTTGTTTAAATATATCTTACACTTGTCTTAAATTTAACATGCTTGGCTAGATCGCTTGTGTGTTTGCTTAGATGTAGTGAAACCTAGATGTTAATTATGGGTTAATTGTTTGTTTATAGTTGTTACGGATGATTGTATTCGATGTTAGGCTTAAGAAAACTGGCAGACTTCTATTGGTGACATGCTTGAACGTCTTAAGAAAGATGATCAGAGGTGTACTATGATTTTTAGTTGTATTTAATGCGTAGGAGAATTCTAATGATCCCATGTTAGGAGCTTCTAACGACTCGACATATGAGTGAAGTAGGATCCTATAGAGTTAGGGAATATTGTACACGGCCCTACGACTAGTATTAAGGAATACGACCCGTCATCCATGCAATTGTAACAAACTATCAACCTGTAAAAGATATCTAGGGAGTAATGAACCCTGAGTAAACACAACCCTCCCTATCATTGTTCACACTACTAGTTTAAATAGATTTATTTTCATTTTTGTTATTTTATTTTGATTGCATCTTAGTTATTGGGTTAGTTGATTAGCAACTAATTCCACCCACTCTTCCAAAACCTGAGATTTTATTTGCTTTTATAAAAACATAAAAATATAAAAAGAATCATCCCTCACCTCTAGACCTAGTTTTTAGGCTTTCTAATCCTAGCGACACTATTCCTGAGTTGAACGATCAATCCCTCGTTACTCGCCACAATACTATACTACAACGATCAGGTACACTGCCTGGTGGGGGTTGTAAGCTTCTCGAGATCCCTCGAGAGGTAAAGCCTGGTGCAATTCCCACGTATCAAAAGTCAAGGCCCAGGGTTAATTAATGAGAATTATTTACTCTTATCTGTTTTGGTAGGTTGGAGGAGTAAATTTGGATATTATCGGGTTGACTTTGGAGAGATATTTTTGTGAATAGTAACTTGGTGAAAAAGTTACTTTGGGTTAAATTATATTGGTTAAGTTTGGTGTTTCCTACATATGCAGAATACAAACCAATATTGATTAAGTGATTGGAGTTATAAGGTTTGTATCACAGACACACAACAAATGGTTATTGATTCATCATGTCTAATCAACATAAGAATCAACTAGTCCAGAGCAAACGGCTGCTGGTAAAGACATATCAAATCCGTTTCTGGTTAGTAGTTTACCAAAAACTATATGGTTATCAACTCACCATATTCCAAGTGATGAAGAGTTGGCTAGTCCATAGTAAACGGCTCATGGTAAAGACATATCAAATCCGTTTATAGCTGATAGTTTGCTAAAAACTATGATAAGAGCATTTGATTTTACTTGTTTTTACTTACCACTGCTCTTTGAAATTTTTGTGAAAATTTACCACTGCTAGTTCACAGTTACCACTATAAGAGTAATTTTTACCACTGGTGAACTAGCCGTTACAACTGTTGTGTCAGTAATCTTATTTTTAACTAGCCGTTGTAAATAACCGTGTTTCCTTATTAATAGGGTAACTTTTTGTGAATTATCCACTTACCAATTTTAATTTATTCTTTTCCCAAAGATAAATTCCTTCTAAAGATAATTCACATTACGCATTATTCTCAAAATTCTATTAGTATATATTCCTCCTCATACGGCTTAATTCTTTTTCACGATTACTAACACTTTTATCTCTTTTTCACAAAAAATTATAGCGATTCTCAACTTTGCTGACAAGCACAACCAAGTGGCCTATTTACAAAAGTCAAACGAAAAGAGTGGCCCTGTTTTCCATCAGATTGTGGATTTTCTCAATACTACCCATATAAGGTATGCTTTAACTGTCAATCCTACAATCTATGTCTCTCATATCAAACAGTTCTGGAACATTGTGGAGTCCATAACTCTTGAACAAGGAGACACACAAGAATCTGTGGAAGCTCTTAGAGCCACAGTGGATGGGGTAACTATTGATGTTACTGAGTCATCTTTGAGGAGAATTCTCTAATTAGATGATCTCAATGGTATCATTACATTACCCAATTCAGATATTTTCAAATATATTGCTTCCATGGGGTATGATACATCTGATCAAAAAGTTACTTTCAGACAAGGATGTTTTTGTCCCCATTGGAGATTTTTAATACACACTCTTTTACATTGTCTAAGTCCTAAGAAAACTTCTTATGAGCAATTTGCATCAACCATGGCTTACCCTTTGGTTTTCTTGGCAACTGATAGGACTTTCAATTTCTCAAAGTTTATTTTCAATAATATGAAGGGCAATGTAAAGAGTTCATATAAGTTTTGATGTATCCAAGGTTTGTGCAAGCAGTACTAAATGAATTTCAACTGCAAACACACAAAAGAGTTTATCAAACCCCCTGTCTTAAGCCAAAAATTTTTTCAAAATATGTGTAAGGCTTCAGAACTTTGGAATGGGGAGGTTAAACCACTTTTTCCTGAAATGCTTTCAAAGATTTCACAGGTACAAGGTGAAGATGCAACCATCCCAGTTGTATCCCATCACACACCCTCTATTGTTATTCCACCCATTCAACACACCCCTGCTGTTACTCACACCTATGAAAGGAGGCACAAACAGCCAGCTCCTCTCATCTCAACATTGCATGTTGTTGATCCTTTTGGTTTGGGAACAAGCAGTGGTGGTTCAAGGCTTCATTCTAGTCCAACTAGAGAAGAACATGAATCAATGCCCTATGATTCACCTCTCCCAACAGGTAACACAGTTGGAAGTGTTGAGGGCAGTGTGCAACACAATGAATTGATGGAATTATATACCAAATTATTCAAGCAGGTTACAGCTCTGGAGAAAGAACTGGCAAAGACTAAGCAAGCACATGCCACAGAGCTTACTCAGATGAAAGCATAGATCAAGAGTTTAAAGGATGAAGTTGAGAGCCTGAAGAAGCACAGATCTGCCAACCTTGTGCTGTCATATTCTTCTTCACCCCCTCATGATGACTCAGCTTACTTCAGTGAAGATTTGGGAGATTCTTCCAAACAGAGGAGGATTATAACTGATGTAGAGTTTAAGGGGAGGAAACTTAATTTTGAACAAGAATTTGCTGAGCTTGATGATTTTGATAATGTTCAAGAGCAGGAAGATGAAGCAGTGGGATCTAAAGATGAAGCAGTGGGAACTAAGGAAGTTTTTGCTAAAGCAGTTGAAACTCATAAAGCCACAGTAGAAACAAATGAAGATGTAGTGGATATTGCTGATGCTGAATTTCAAAGAAAGAGAATTGAAAAAGGCAAAGTTCACATTGTTGATGAATCATCTGAGCAACAGTGAAAGAAGATTTCAAAGAAAGAACAAGCTCAGATAGATTATGATGCAGAATTGACAATGCAATTAGAAGATGTTGAAATTGCAAAGAAGAAAAAGCAAGAGGAAGAAGAGATTGCAAGTTTCATGGAGGCTTGGAGATTGGATAAATTGGAGACAGTAATTGAAGAACCAATTTCTATTGTTCCACCAATAGTGCTAAAGGAAAAACCTCCAATGTTTACTTATGTGCCTATAGAAGAAGAAAGTGAGTTCATGATTGCAAATGATCCAGTGATTAGGAAGAAGGCAGTTGAACTCATTGCTAATACAACTTTAAATGAAGATCAAAGGTCTGCTCAATTAAAGGATTACATTCAGATGAAGAACCAACAGGCTCTTGATGATATTATTGGCATAGTAAGAAAGGGTCAAAAGAAACCAAGACAACTCACAAAGGCACAGATTATTGCTGAGACGAAGACCTATTGATGTCATGATGGAAAATGGAAGATGGAACATTTTAAAGGAATGACACATGATCAGGTTGAAGGAATTTATTACAGGGTTAAAAGGCAGGATAGTCATTTCATCCCTATGGATAAAGAACCCAAAGCAATGAAGTCAAAAAGATCAGGAGTGAGTCTTGATTCCAAATATGCTAAGAAATTGAAGACTCAGGAGTTATCTCAAGCAACAGAAGGTGTCAGCAAGTTAACTAAAGAACAAGTTACAAATATGGTGTATATTGAAACTGATGTGCTGAATGTAGAACCTTTACAAGCAAGATATCCAGTAGTTGGTTGGGAAATCTATTATGATAATTTTGGTGTAGCATGGAAGATTATCAGAACTAGTAATGTCACAAGTATTTGCAGAGATTTTGAAGATGTTGTTAGATCTTGTGATAGATAAGATTTGGATACTTTGTGGAGGATAATACAAGATCAGTTCAAGAAAGATGAACTTGTTGATGTCAAAGCTCAAGAGTTGTGGGTTCACTTTAGAAGATTATATGAACCTGACCCTAGTGACAGGTATTGGAGATTTGAAGCTCATAATATGAATACTCTGTGGAAATTCTATGATTCAAGTGATGTACATCATGTTTCTACTCAAGATGGAGTTGATGTATTTATGTTAGTTGAGAAGAAATATCCATTGAGAGCAGGTGTTCTTACTGTTATGATGTCAGTTAAGCTCAGATGTAGGGAAAGAAGTGAAATCATAGAAGATTTGTTACAGAGGATTTATGATCAAAGTGTGAAGGCTGACAAGGAATTGAGAAAAGAAGATAAGTGTTTGGAAGAATTCCCATATCCTTACATATGTTGACTACTTGAAGAAACTTATTGATTTACATGTTAATCATAAGTTTAGGGGAGGATTGTTGGGAATTATATTAACAGCTACCACGGCTAAGTATGAAGATTACAACTGCTGAAGAATGCACTAGCAGTGGAAACTCATTACCACTGCTAGTACATATTATTACCACTGCTGTTAGGAAACTTGTATTGATAAGTATAGAATATATTTAGTGAATATCTTATTCTATTATCTTTATACGTATCTTGCAGAAGAGGACTCCTTGTGCTATAAAAGGAGGTCCTAGGTTACGGTTAGATATATGTTTTTCTTAGAGCTTCAAGGTTGTAACCCTAGTGATACAAAGATCACTTGTATTATTATTATTAATAATATTGGAGCTAACCGTTGATATATACATTCTTCTCATTCACATAAAACTGTTTCATTCACATATAAACCTTCTAAGTATTACTAAGTAGATTCCGCATACTTAGTAGTATAACTCAAAGTATCATTCTAACACAGATCAAGGTGTTTAGATCCATCAAACCACTACTTCAATATGCTACCACTACTTATATCTCCTATCACTAATTCTATGCACTTCTACTTCTTCACTTCTAGTACCACTTCATGCTTTCAACAATTCTAGATCCTAAATCTAAATCTAGCTAACCAATGTATACAACTTATACACCAAAGTAAGAATGATTTACAAGATGAAATGAACAAACAACTTAGATAGCAAGATGATACTAAGTTGTAATACTTCTAGTCTTGATAGATAGAAGTATTCTTCTCTTTGCATTTGAGTCTTGAGGCTTGAATCACTTTGAAACAAAGATTAATGTATATATGATCAAAGGATTTTAGAGGATAGAAATGTAGGTTTGAATCAGAAAGTTTAGAGTGCAAAAAGGTGAGAAAAATTAGTGGAATGAACCAGTATTTAAAGGCATAGCTGGAGGGGATCAGGAGCGTGCCGGTCCCCTTAATTATTAAGGGAGGCGCCTAGTTAATTAAGGGGGCCGCCCCTCCGGAACATTGTCCAGCAAATCCTTTTGTGAGGAAAATTTTTCTGGATTAGATTTGCCATTTTTGGTTGAAAATTTGAATTCATATATTTATAATGAATTAAATATACTCTTTTAATTCCAAAAATGTTTTATAAAAGATATAAAATGTTTTGTGACACTTTATAAAAATCTAGTGATTAATAAAAATGTTCCTTTGATATTATAATGCATTAGACACTTTGTTTATTCATACCTTAAGTGATTAGATGGTAAAAGTGAGTATTTACTACTAAATACTTATTGACGTCATGATCTTTGGTTTGATGAGTTTTCGTTTTGTGATCATCAAAACATAGAGATATCAAAAGATATGAATAACGTTTTTAGGAATTTATTTATATCAACAATCTCCCTCTTTTTGATGATTACAAAACCAAAACTCAATAAATCCAAAAATTAATTTTTAGACAAGTATTTAGTGAGTTTATGTTCACTTCTCCCCCTTTTTGTAGAATCAAAACGGTTTAAGCCGATAAAATGAAAGCTCCCCTTGATGTATGCTCCCCCTCGTTTGAGGGCACCAAGGGTTCGAGCTATGGAATACTTGCAAGAAAAATATTAGAAGCACAAGCAAATATATATAGCATAATAACAACAAAAAAATAAGCATGGCAAAGGAGAATAAGGAACACATATTAAAATATTCATTAATTCAAAATGATTATGTCAATTACATAATCATTGTTACATAATCCATAATGCTAGAATTCTAAACCAAGTAGAATATCCTATTGTGCCAATAGAGAGTGTCATCAAACTTTCTTGTATCCCAAAAAGGTTGATGAGGCGAAAAATGAACCATTTTTAGGGGGTCATTTAAGCCCGGAATTGAATTTATTTGATCAAATATTGCCCTAAATCGTTCCTTTTGTGATTTTAAGTACTTTTGGAGTGAATTCTGGAAAAGGAAGCATTTTGGACGTTTTTGGAGCATAAAAGTGAAGAAAACGGCAAAGACTTAATTTTCCATGCTGGAAACAGTACCTGACGGCGTCAAGAAAGAAAATGTGACGGCGTCAAGAGCAAAATCCATGACGACCCAGAGAAAACCTGAAGGCGTCAGATGAAGGGCGTCATGAGTTATTTTGGTGACGGCCTGAAGATGGATTACACGTGACGGCCACTCTTGATGCCGTCACCTCACAAAATCTATATATACTTTTCTATTTTTCATTCATAAAAGAGGAACTTGTGTGGAGAATACTAGGGTCGAACCTAATAAACCCTAGGTCGTTTGTAACAGTATTTTCAAGGGTTTTCACCCCTTGAAACCTTTCATGTTCAATTAAGATAAGTCCTCTTTCAATTCATTCAATATGTCTATGTGTTGTTTGAATATATCTTATGCTTGTCTTGATTATAACATGCTAGGCTAGATCTTTCATGTGTTTGCTTAGATGTAATGAAACCTAGATGTTAATTATAGGTTGATTGCTTGTTTATAGTTGTAATGGATGAATGATTTCAATGTTAGGCTTAAGAAAACTGGCAGATCTCTATTGTGTAACTTGCTTGAACATCTTAAGAAACATGAACCGATGTGTACTAGGTTTTTATGGTTGTATTTAATGCATGAGTGAATTCTAGTGATCCTATGTTAGGAGCTTCTTAGCTGGCTTGATATAGGAGTGAAGTAGGAGCTTATAGGATTGGGGAAGTAAGTACGCCACCCCATGAATGGTATTAAGCAATACAATCCGTCATCCACGAAACTGTAACAAGTAATTAACCTGTAAAAGATATCTAAGGAGTAGTGAAATCTAAGTAAACACAATTCTCCCATATATTGCTCACACCACTAGCTTAATTTAGTTTATTTTAATTTTTAGTATTTTATTTTGATTGCATCTTAGTTATTGGGTTAGTTGACTAGCAACTAATTCCGCCCACTCCTTCAAAAACACGAGATTTTTATTTGCTTTTCATAAAACATAAAGATACAAAAAAAAAAAAGAATCGTCCCTCATCTCTAGACCTAGTTCTTAGGCTTTCTAATCCTAGCGACACTATTCCTAAGTTGAACGATCAATCCTCCGGTACTTGTCACTATACTATACTACAACGATCACGTACACAGCCTGGTGGGGGTTGTAAGCTTCTCGAGATCCCTCAAGAGGTAAAGCCTGGTGCAATTCCCACGCATCAAGTTTTTGGCGCCGCAGCCTGGGGAATAGTTATTGTCTAGGTTAGAATTTTTTTTTTATTAGGTCTACTTGCTAGATTCCTTTCTAGTAAGATTCTATTTTTATTTATAGATTTTCTTTATTCTATCTTATTTCTTCGTGTTTTTATTCGTAATCTTTACCATCCGACATCATGGAAGGTGGTAACATCTTTGAACCCATCAACCCACCACAACAAGACCACCCACAAAACCCACCACCAGCTAACCAACCTCTTAGGCCTCGAACCCTAGGAGAGTACTCCCGACCTAGCCACCAAGGCTACCTAAACACCATTGAGCTCACCCAAGGAGCCAATGTGTCTCCCTTGCGATCCGACACCATCCGGTTGGTGCAAAGCGGATGTGCATTCCATGGACTTCGTTTCGAAGATCCTAATCAACATCTCAAGGACTTCCTTAAAATCGTAGATTCTATAGACCTTCATGCTACAACTAGAGAGTCAACCCGATTACGCCTATTCCAATTCTCTCTACGTGATCAAGCTAGTCAATGGCTTGAACGTTTACCCGCGGGATCCATCACCTCATGGGATGATCTCACCACTCGTTTCCTTGCTCAATTTTTCCCACCAGGGAGAACTACCAAGCTTAGAAATGATATCTTGATGTTCCAACAACGTCAAGGTGAAACTCTATATGAAGCATGGACTCGTTTTAAGGACTTACTCCAAAAAGTCCCTCATCATGGCATAGATCTTTGGCTCCAAGTCCAAATCTTCTATGACCATATCGATCTCTCCACAAGGCGAACCATTGACCAATCGACCGGTGGCAAGCTACGTGATCTAAGTGCGGAAGAATCATGGGAACTCATAGAAGATCTTGCTCTCTATGACAATGAAAGTTGGAATGATCCCCGTGATTTGAACAAAACGGTCAAGGCAATATCTTTGCCTTCGAACAATTCTAGCACTCCCGACCGTAGGATCATGGAACTTGAGGACCAAGTCAAGTTTCTCATGAAATCTTACGAAGCTCCCAAGCCTTCAAGCCAAGTGAACAAAATCACTTCTTCATGTGAATTATGTAGTGGTCCCCATGACACTCGTGATTGTGTGGAACTCCCCGGAACAGCTTTTGTGGACTACGCATCCTCGCGTACCGACGAAGCGGGAGAGAAGTGGTACACTTCCAAACCCAAGCCAAACCCGTATGGTGATTCCTACAACCCCGCTTGGAAAAATCACCCAAACCTTAGGTGGAAACAAAACCAAAACAATTCTTACAATCCGCCTAATCGTTACCAACCAAACGGTCCACCCTCCAACTGTACTTTCAACAACAATCCTTCTAACAACTATGGTAGTACCAACAATCTTTAAGGATTGATGTCCAAGTTTATGGCATCTCAAGAAGCTCGCATATCTAAGTTTGAAGCCGATTTCAAACAAAAGCAAAGCGAGATGACCACCAAAATTGACACATTGTTGAAAGTTCTCAATGACCGAGAAATGGGAGCACTCCCAAGCGACACGGTCAAGAACCCGAAACTAAACGTTAATTCCATATCATCAATTTCGTCACCCACTTCTTGTCCGCAATACTACTCGGTTAAATCAACGAGCATGTGTTTCAAACAAAATCAAATTCTTTAAAAGGACCAATCAAATAAAACACCCGATATAAAACCGGTCAAAAGCATAGTTGAAACACCTCCTACGCAAGACCTTGACGATGAATTCAAGGAGCTTCACCTTGAACGTCTCGTCATTGATGTCTTAGCCTGTGCTCCCTACTATAGTGCCCTCCTAGAGAAGTATGAGAAGTTTAAGCTAGGTAAAAATGGGACCACCTTCGTTCAAAACAAGTTGCCTAAAAAGCTTGATGATCCGGGTATATTTGTTTTGCCTTGTAAGATAGGAAGATCCGAAGCTGCCGACACACTAGCCAATTTAGGGTCAAGCCTCAACTTGATTCCCTTATCCCTTTTCACCACTCTCAAGCCAGGAAAGTTAGAGGAGACGGAGGTATTAATTGGTCAAGCGGATGGGAGTATTTCCCACCCGGTTGGGATGATTAAGGATATAGTTGTTCACATAGGGAAGTTAACTATCTTAGCAGATTCCACGTCCTAGACATGATTAGTGACACTACATGCCCATTGTTAGTAGGAAGAGGATTTTTAGCTACCGCCAGCGCCATGATAGATTGTAAGGAGTCTAAGATAGTGGTAGGTGAGGGCGATACTTGGTCGGTGTATGATGTCAAGAAACATAGCTATGATTGAAACCTAAGAAAAGATTGAAACCCATATCACGTAATAACCTATGACCTTGAGTCTAGCTACAAGACTCGTAAATAAAGAAAAGCACTTCTTGGGAGGCAACCCATGTTTTGTGTGATTTTTATTTTGTTTGATTGTTATTTGCTTCCGTATGCATGCTTTAGTTTTATTGTTGGTAGATCATGTTTCAAACTAAAAAGGTTAAAATACTTTATTTTGTTGTTTGGCCTAGTCTTAACTTCATCCAAAGGTATTTCGCAAAAGATAAGCGTAAGGGGAAACCCCAAATATGTTTTTAAGAAACAAACTCGATCATGATTCTCCACAATATTAAGTGAACATGTATATTCGTATTTGTTAGAGTCAAATGCTTGTATCGAGTCATAATGATGTTTTGCATGATTTTCCAGGAAGTAGGACGAAGTTTTTCCAGAAATTTTCCGGAAACTTAACATAAGAATTTCTGCAGGTCACTTCTGACGGCGTCAGGAGTTAACTCCTGACGGCGTCACGTGTAAAATTCTGGAAATTTTACCAGTTTTGTTTTTCTAATGGAGTCTTAAAGTTTTTGTTGCATCTTTAGTTTTATAATCTCCAGGAGATCTGCAAACATCATTCCACAAGCATTATATCTTATTTTGTTTTCTAGGATTTGTTAGCATATATAGATTACCGCCGATTTTACGCGAAGTTGTCTTGTCTGTTTTCTCAGGTTTAACAGGTTATGTATGACAAGAAGATGATTTATATTCTGGAAGGGAAGCTTTGATTGTTCATTTTCTTGGAGGAAGATCTAACCTGGCCACCTTATTACCCATACCGAGCGAATCAGGGGAGTATTTGATTTCATTCTTTTTACTCATTTCACTTTTACATTCTTTACTTAAACATTGGGGACAATGTTCATCCTAAGTGTAAGGCGAGGGTAAAATGATGATACCTTACAGATACACTTTCACTTGAGTTTGTTTGTTTGTGGTAGCGTGGGAATTGCACCAGGCTTTACCTCTCGAGGGATCTCGAGAAGCTTACAACCCCCACCAGGCAGTGTACCTGATCGTTGTAGTATAGTATAGTGACAAGTACCGGGGGATTGATCGTTCAGCTAGGAATAGTGTCGCTAGGATTAGAAAACCTAATTACTAGTGCTAAAGATGACGGATGATTATTTTTGTGTTTTTATATTTTTATAAAAGCAAAGTAAAATCTCGGGTTTGAAGGATTTGGGCGGAATTAGTTGCTAGTCAACTAACCCAATACTAAAGATGCAATCAAAATAAAATACTAGAAATGAAAATAAAACTAAATTATACTAAGGTGCTTACGCCATGTGGTGGAGGTTTGATCCTTTCCCAAGCCTATGGTAATCTATTTTGCTATGACAGGTAGTGAGAGATATCTTCCGTTTCCATATTGTAATTTATACTTTATTACACCCGAGAGATGTGAGTATCTAAACACTATTTGTGAGGTGCTTGTGTATGACATCCGTGCTTGTCTATTGGTCTTTAGTGAAACGATTATTTGTTGTAATTACTTTTATATTTGTGTTAAATGACCCCTAACTTGTATTTCGAGTAGAATAAAAGCGCATTTGCTTGAGGACAAGCAAATCTCAAGTGTAAGGGTATATGATGAGGTGAAAAATGAACCACTTTTAGCGGGTCATTTAAGCCCGGAATTGAATTTATTTGATCAAATATTGCCCTAAATCGTTCCTTTTGTGATTTTAGGTACTTTGGGAGTGAAATCTAGAAAAGAAGGTATTTTGGACGTTTTTGGAGTATAAAAGTGAAGAAAACGGCAAAGTCTCAATTTTCCAAGCTGGGAACAGTAGGTGACGGCTTCAAGAAGAAAATCTTGACGACATCAAGAGTAATTTTCATGACGACCCTGTACAGAATTAACGGCGTCACAAGGTAGAGCGTCAAGAGTAAAATACGTGACGGCCTGGAAACACATAACACTTGACGGCGTCAGAAGTAGATCAAGGCAGTCCGAGATTTATTTTGGCGGCCAGATGAAGGCGTCACCAATTTGGTCTTGACACCGTCAGCCCCTATTTCCTATATATAGTTTTCTAATTTTTACACATTAAGAGAGGAAGTTTTAGAGAAACCCTAAGGCCGAACTTAGTACGAATTTTACAGGTTTTTCAAGGGTTCTCAGCCCTTGAACCCTTTCATGTGTAATTAAGATAAGTATTCTTTTAATTCAATCAATATGTCTATGTGTTGGTTGTCTATATCTTGTTCTTGTCTTAATTCCATCATGCTAGGCTAGATCTATCTTGTGTTTGCTTAGATCTAATGAAACCTAGATGTTAATTATGTGTTGATTACTTGTTTATGGTTGTATTGGATGAATGATTTCGATGTTAGGCTTAAGAAAACTGGCAGATCTCCAAATGGTAACATGCTTGAACGTCTTAGGAAACATGAACCGATGTGCACTAGGTTTTATTGGTTGTATTTAATGCATGAGTAAATTCTAATGATCCCATGTTAGGAGCTTCTTAGCCGGCTCGACATAGGAGTGAAGTAGGCACTCATAGGATTGGGGAAGTAAGTGCGCCACCCCATGAATGGTATTAAGGAATACAATTCGTCATCCACGCAACTATAACAAGTAATTAACGTGCAAAAGATGTCTAGGGAGTAGTGAAATCTAAGTAAACACATTTTCTCCACATATTGCTCACAACCTTAGTATAATTTAGTTTATTTTCATTTCTAGTATTTTATTTTGATTGCATCTTTAGTATTGGGTTAGTTGACTAGCCACTAATTCCGCCCAAATCCTTCAAACCCGAGATTTTAATTTGCTTTCTTAAAAATATAAAAATACAAAAATAATCATCTCTCATCTTTAGCACTAGTAATTAGGTCTTCTAATCCTAGCGACACTATTACTAGCTGAACGATCAATCCCCCGGTACTTGTCACTATACTATACTACAACGATCAGGTACATTGCCTGGTGGGGGTTGTAAGCTTCTCGAGATCCCTTGAGAGGTAAAGCCTGGTGCGATCCCCACACATCAAGTTTTTGGCGCCGCAGCCCGGGGAATAGTTATTGTTTAGGTTAGAATTTCTTTTTATTAGGTCTACTTGCTAGATTCCTTTCTAGTAAGATTTTATTTTTATTTTTAGGTTTCTTTAGTCTATCTTATTTCTTTGTGTCTTTGTTCGTAACTCTTCACCACCCGACATCATGGACAACGGGAACATCTTTGAACCCGTCATCCAACCACAACAGAACCCACCACTAGAACCCCTTAGGCTCCAAACCTTAGGAGAGTATTCCCGACCTAGCCACCAAGGCTACCGAAACACCATTGAGCTCACCGGAGCCAGTGTGACCCCTTTGCGATCCGACACCATCCGGTTGGTGCAAAGCGGATGTGCATTCCATGGACTTCGTTCCGAAGATCCAAATCAACATCTTAAGGACTTCCTAAAAATCGTAGACTCCACAGATCTAGATGTTGCAACTAGAGAGACAACCCGATTACACCTATTCCAATTCTCTCTACGGGATCAAGCTAGTCAATGGCTTGAGGGTTTACCCGCGGGATCCATCACCACATGGGATGATCTCACCACTCGTTTCCTTGCTCAATTTTTCCCACCGGGGAGAACTACTAAGCTTAGAAATGACATCTTGATGTTCCAACAACGTCAAAATGAATCTCTTTATGAAGCATGGACTCGTTTCAAGGACTTACTCCAAAAAGTCCCTCATCATGGCATAGATCTTTGGCTCCAAGTCCAAATCTTTTATGACCATATCGACCTCTCCACGAGGCGAGCCATTGACCAATCGGCCGGTGGTAAGCAACGTGATCTAAGTGCGGAACAATCATGGGATCTTATAGAAGATCTTGCTCTCTATGACAACGAAAGTTGGAATGATCCCCGTGATTTGAACAAAACGGTCAAGGCAATATCTTTGCCTTTGTACAACTCTAGCACTCCCGACCGTAGGATCATGGAACTTGAAGACCAAGTCAAGTTTCTTATGAAATCTTACGAAGCTCCTATGCCTTCAAGCCAAGTGAACAAAATCACTTCTTCATGCGAATTATGTAGTGGTCCCCATGACACTCGTGATTGTGTGAAACTCCCCGGAACAGCTTTTGCGGACTACGCATCCTCGCGTACCGACGAAGCGGGAGATAAGTGGTACACTTTCAAGCCCGAGCCAAACCATTACGGTGATTCATACAACCCCTCTTGGAAAAATCACCCAAACCTTAGGTGGAAACAAAATCAACCCAATTCTTCCAACCCACCTAATCGTTACCAACCAAACGGCCCACCCTCCAACCGTACTTTCAACAACAATCCTTCTAACAACTATGGTAGTACCAACAATCTTGAAGGATTGATGTCCAAATTCATGGCATCTCAAGAAGCCCGCATAGCTAGGTTTGAAACCGAATTTAACCAACAACAAACGGAGATGACCAATAAGATAGACAACTTGTTGAAAGCCCTCAACAACCAAGCGTTAGCCACACCTAGGAAGGACACTAGGGACACCAATAATGGAACCCAAATTAAGGACCCCTCATCATCTAAACATGTCCACTTTGTCAATGTTGTCACCATTAAGCCAATAGATAAGGAAATAGAAGAGAGTGACAAGGATGAAGTTAGAGTTGAAACCGAGATTAGGGATGAGAGTAGGGAAATTGAGGATAATAGGGGAGAGGAATTAGAGGAAGTAGAGCCTAAAGAAAAGTACTTTGATAAGATGCCCACCAAGGAAGAACGGGAATACCATAAGGATTTATTCGATAGTCCCGAGAGACCATATATCCTTGGCACACCCTTTATCAAAATGGGAGACCCCTCTAACATTAACATACCATGCAACATCGGGCATATGCATATATGGAAAGCTTACATCGATCCTAGATCTCCCGTAAACATAATGACTAGGACTTATTACAATTGGGTAATGAAGAAGCAACTTGATTTTAGGATGATGCCCAATAAGAATTTGATAAGTAATTTTGCAGGAAGAGTGATGGGATTGCATGTGATTATAGGCAATCTCACTTATGAGATAGATTTTATGATAGTAGAGGACACTCGCCCGGTGATAGATGCTAGCCTAAGCCAAATAATATTTGGAAAACCATTTGTTGAGGCCACTAGGATGAGTTATGACCCGACTCCAGGGATAGTTAGATTCAAGGAAGAGAATGATGAGGTTGCTTACCAAATGCCCTACAAGATTGAGCAATACCGCCTTCTCTCCAATATAGAAAAGGAACACAAGCAAGTGGGTTATTATAGGAATGATGAGGATAGACGTAGAGGAGTAGAGTATGTAAAGAATAGGATGCTTGGTTTATACAAAGAATGCTTGCAACTAGGTCCAGAATACAAAACTGGTTTAGAAGACGACCTAGAGAATAAAACCAATGATGAAGTCACGTAGTAACCCATGACCTTGAGTCTAGCTATAAGACTCGTAAATAAAGAAAAGCGCTTCTTGGGAGGCAACCCATGCTTTGTGTGATTTTTATTTGTTTGTTTGTTTGTTATTTGCTTCCGTATGCATGTTTTATTTTTATTGTTGGTAGATCATGTTTCTAAACTAAAAGTGGAAATACTTTACTTTGTTGTTTAGCCTAGTCTTAACTCCACCTAAAGGTATTTTTGCAAAAGATAAGTGTAAGGGGAAACCCCAAATATGTTTTTAAGAAACAAACCGATCATGATTCTCCACAATATTAAATGAACATGTGTATTCGTATTTGTTAGAGTCAAATGCTTGTATTGAGTCATAATGAAGTTTTGCATGATTTTCCAGGAAGTAGGACCAAGTTTTTCCAGAAATTTTCCGGAAACTTAACATAAGAATTTCTGCAGGTCAATCCTGACGGCGTCATGAGTTTACTCTTGACGGCGTCATGGGTAAAAAAAATCTGGAAATTTTACCGGTTTTGTTTTTCTAACGGAGTCTCAAAGTTTTTGTGAATTATTAAGTTTTACAATCTCCAGGAAATCTGCAAACTTCATTCCACAAGCATTATATCTTACTTTGTTTTCTAGGATTTAGTAACTTATATAGGATGCCGCCGATTTTATGCGAGGTTGTCTTGTTTATTTTCTCAGGATTTACAGGTTATGTATGACAAGAAGATGATTTATATTCTGGAAGGGAAGCTTTGATTGTTCATTTTCTTGGACGAAGATCTAACCTGGCCACCTTATTATCCATACCGAGCGAATCAGGGGAGTATTTGATTTCATTCTTTTCACTTTTTCACTTTTACATTCTTTACTTGAACATTGGGGACAATGTTCATCTTAAGTGTAAGGGGAGGGTAAAATGATGATACCTTACAAATACACTTTCGCTTGATTTTGCTTTTTTTAATGGTAGATGTGTAATAAAACTATGAGAAACACTTGTTAGTGCAATTTTAGCGCCAAATTTAAAATTTTTTACAACATTTAGGAGTGAAACTTTAGCCATAGCAAGCGTCTCATGGATAGGAGATTGTATGACTAGCACATAACCGTATATTCAGAAAAATTTTCCACCCAAATATGTGAGGTTCGCCTTTAGATTTGATAGGAAAAGCATTTACTATTAGTGCTTATGAGTGTACCGGTAGCATTTAGATTCTAGAACTTGCGTTAGTGATGCATCCCGAGACCGCTAGTGAAACTACATTCGTGTAGTAGGATTTACTACATGATAAGAGGCATTAGGATCACCCTTGTGTTAAACCCGTATTATAATTTCTTGACCATTTAAGTCATATTACTTGACTACTTAAGTCAATTAATTTTTCCAACAAGCTTAGCGTTGTACTCATTTTTAGTACACAAAACCCCTAGTACACCCCTCCGAGCCTATCTTTTCGTTTCTAACTTTAAGCATCTTACTTAAAGAAAGAATTTGTTACACCCCACTTAAATGTACACCCAAATCGCCTTAGCCTTCCGTGTATGCACTCATTTTTAGTGCATTATTGTTATTTGTTAAACCCTAAGTTAACTATCTAATTGATTACATGGTTGCTAAGTCGAGTCATATCCTTGTACATATTGTTTTGGGATAATTGGGACTCATGGGTAAGTACTTATTTTATAGAGTAATGGGGAAGAACATCATTTATTACCCCCATATGTACGTTAATCTTAAAAGTACTCCAAGTGTTTTGATTTTCTTAATTCGAGTCATTAGATTAGTTTAATGTAAAGTATGTAAAAATTCAAGTGTAAGGGGAATTTTCATCCCCTATGATGTATTATTTTTGATGGTAGGGTAAGTGTGTATACAAAAAAAAAAAAAAAAAAAAAAAAAAAAAAAAAAAAAAAAAAAATCGAAAAAATCAAGAAAAAGAGAAAAAAACATACAGACTACCATCCCTTTTTATTCTATGTTCATTTTTATGTTTTTGTTATTTTTCATTTATTAGCTTAAGTCGAGTCTAGTCTTGGCTTAGCAACGCCATGTTGTACATGTAATTAACCAAGATTGTTAACTCGCCACCAGTAAAGACTGCCTATATCCAACAAAACCGTGTATTTCATATCCCTACACCTAATGTTACAACCCTTTAAAAGACCTCTTTGATAGTTTATCCTAGGTGCTTACGCCATGTAGTGGAGGTTTGATCCTTTCTCAAGCCTATGATAATCTATTTTGCTATGACAGGTAGTGAGAGATATCTTCCGTTTCCATATTGTAATTTATACTTTATTACACCCGAGAGATGTGAGTATCTAAACACTATTTGTGAGGTGCTTGTGTATGACCTCCGTGCTTGTCTATTGGTCTTTAGTGAAACGATTATTTGTTGTAATTACTTTTATATTAGTGTTAAATGACCCCTAACTTGTATTTCGAGTAGAATAAAAGCGCATTTGCTTGAGGACAAGCAAATCTCAAGTGTAAGGGTATATGATGAGGCGAAAAATGAACCACTTTTAGGGGGTCATTTAAGCTCGGAATTGAATTTATTTGATCAAATATTGCCCTAAATCGTTCCTTTTGTGATTTTAGGTACTTTGGGAGTGAAATCTGGAAAAGAAGGCATTTGGGACGTTTTTGGAGCATAAAAGTGAAGAAAACGGCAAAGTCTCAATTTTCCAAGCTGGGAACAGTAGGTGACGGCGTCAAGAAGAAAATCTTGACGACGTCAAGAGTAATTTTCATGAAGACCCAGTACAAAATTGACGGCGTCACAAGGTAGAGCGTCAAGAGTAAAATACGTGACGGCCTGGAAACACATAACACTTGACGGCGTCAGAAGTAGATCAAGGCAGTCCGAGATTTATTTTGGCGGCGAGATGACGGCGTCACCAATTTGGTCTTGACGCCGTCAGCCCCTATTTCCTATATATAGTTTTCTAATTTTTACACATTAAGAGAGGAAGTTTTGGAGAAACCATAAGGCCGAACTTAGTACGAATTTTACAGGTTTTTCAAGGGTTCTCAGCCCTTGAACCCTTTCATGTGTAATTAAGATAAGTATTCTTTTAATTCAATCAATATGTCTATGTGTTGGTTGTCTATATCTTGTTCTTGTCTTAATTCCATCATGCTAGGCTAGATCTATCTTGTGTTTGCTTAGATCTAATGAAACCTAGATGTTAATTATGTGTTGATTACTTGTTTATGGTTGTATTGGATGAATGATTTCGATGTTAGGCTTAAGAAAACTGGCAGATCTCCAAATGGTAAAATGCTTGAACGTCTTAGGAAACATGAACCGATGTGCACTAGGTTTTATTTGTTGTATTTAATGCATGAGTGAATTCTAATGATCCCATATTAGGAGCTTCTTTGCCGGCTCGACATAGGAGTGAAGTAGGCACTCATAGGATTGAGGAAGTAAGTGCGCCACCCCATGAATGGTATTAAGGAATACAATCCGTCATCCACGCAACTATAACAAGTAATTAACGTGTAAAAGATGTCTAGGGAGTAGTGAAATCCAAGTAAACACATTTTCTCCACATATTGCTCACAACCTTAGTATAATTTAGTTTATTTTCATTTCTAGTATTTTATTTTGATTGCATCTTTAGTATTGGGTTAGTTGACTAGCAACTAATTCCGCCCAAATCCTTCAAACCCGAGATTTTAATTTGCTTTCTTAAAAATATAAAAATACAAAAATAATCATCTCTCATCTTTAGCAATAGTAATTAGGTCTTCTAATCCTAGCGACACTATTCCTAGCTGAACGATCAATCCCCCGGTACTTGTCACTATACTATACTACAACGATCAGGTACACTGCCTGGTGGGGGTTGTAAGCTTCTCGAGATCCCTTGAGAGGTAAAGCCTGGTGCGATCCCCACGCATCAAAAACCTAATTACTAGTGCTAAAGATGACGGATGATTATTTTTGTGTTTTTATATTTTTATAAAAGCAAAGTAAAATCTCGGGTTTGAAGGATTTGGGCAGAATTAGTTGCTAGTCAACTAATCCAATACTAAAGATGCAATCAAAATAAAATACTAGAAATGAAAATAAAACTAAATTATACTAAGGTTGTGAGCAATAAGTGAAGAAGTTGTGTTTACTTAGATTTCACTACTCCCTAGATATCTTTTACACGTTAATTACTTGTTATAGTTGCGTGGATGACGGATTGTATTCCTTAATACCATTCATGGGGTGGCGCACTTACTTCCCCAATCCTATAAGTGCCTACTTTACTCCTATGTCGAGCCGGCTAAAAAGCTCCTAACATGGGATCATTAGAATTTACTCATGCATTAAATACAACCAATAAAACCTAGTGCACATCGGTTCATGTTTCCTAAGACGTTCAAGCATGTTACCATTTAGACATCTGCCAGTTTTCTTAAGCCTAACATCGAAATCATTCATCCAATACAACCATAAACAAGTAATCAACAGATAATTAGCATCTAGGTTTCATTAGATCCAAGCAATCACAAGATAGATCTAGCCTAGCATGGTGGAATTACGACAATAACAAGATATAGAAAACCAACACATAGACATATTGATTGAATTAAAAGAACACTTGTCTCAATTACACTTGTAAGGTTTCAAGTGCTGAAAACCCTTGAAAAACCTGTAAAAATGGTATTAGGTTTGGCCTTAGGGTTTCTCCAAAACTTCCTCTCCTAATGTGTGAAAATTATAAAACTATATATAGGAAATAGGGTCTGACGGCGTCAAGACCAATTAGGTGACGCCGTCATCTCGCCACCAAAATAAATCTCGGATTGCCTTGATCCAGATCTGACGCCGTCAAGTGTTATGTGTTTCCAGGCCGTCACCACTTTTACTCTTGACGCTCTTCCTTGTGACACCTTCATTTCAGCACTGGGTCGTCATGAAAAATACTCTTGACGCCGTCAAATTGTTACTCTTGACGCCGTCACCTACTGTTCCCAGCTTGGAAAATTGAGACTTTGCCGTTTTCTTCACTTTTATGCTCCAAAAACGTCCAAAATGCCTTCTTTTCCAGATTTCACTCCCAAAGTACCTAAAATCACAAAAGGAACGATTTAGGGCAATATTTGATCAAATAAATTCAATTACGGGTTTAAATGACCCCCTAAAAGTGGTTCATTTTTTGCCTCATCATATACCCTTACACTTGAGATTTGCTTGTCCTCAAGCAAATGCGCTTTTATTCTACTCAAAATACAAGTTAGGGGTCATTTAACACTAATATAAAAGTAATTACAACAAATAATCGTTCCACTAAAGACCAAAGACAAGCACGGAGGTCATATACTAGCACCTCACAAATAGTGTTTAGATACCCACATCTCTCGGGTGTAATAAAGTATAAATTATAATATGGAAATGGAAAATATCTCTCACTACCTGTCATAGCAAAATAGATTACCATAGGCTTGGGAAAGGATCAAACCTCCACCACATGGCGTAAGCACCTAGGATAAACTATCAAAGTGGTCTTTTAAAGGGTTGTAACGTTAGGTGTAGGGATATGAAATACACGGCTTTGTTGGATATAGGCAGTCTTTACTGGTGGCGAGTTAACAATCTTGGTTAATTACATGTACAATGTGGCGTTGCTAAGCCAAGACTAGACTCGACTTAAGCTAATAAATGAAAAATAACTAAAACATAAAATAAACATAGAATAAAAAGGGATGGTAGTCCGTATGTTTTTTCTCTTTTCTCTTTTTCTATTTTTTTTTTTTTTCTTTTTCTTGTTTTTTCGATTTTTTTTTTTTTTTTTTTTTTTTTTTTGTATACACTCTTACCCTACCATGCAAAATAATACATCATAGGGAATAAACGTTCCCCTTACACTTGAATCTTTACATACTTTACAATAAACTACTCTAATGACTCGAAAAATCAAAACACTTGGAGCACTTTTAAGATTAACGCACATATGGGGGTAATAAATGATGTTCTTCCCCATTACTCCATAAATAAGTACTTTACCCATGAGTCCCAATCGTCCCAAAACAATATGTACAAGGATATGACTCGACTTAGCAACCATGTAATCAATTAGATAGTTAACTTAGGGTTTAACAAATACCAATAATGCACTAAAGATGAGCGCATACACGGAAGGCTAAGGCGATTTGGGTGTACATTTAAGTGGGGTGTAACAAATTCTTCCTTTAAGTAAGATGCTTAAAGTTAGAAACGAAAAGATAGGCTCGGAGGGGTGTACTAGGGGTTTCGTGTACTAAAAATGAGTACAACGCTAAGGGTGTGGGAAAAATTAGTTGACTTAACTAGCCAAGTAATATGACTTAAATGGTCAAGTAATTATGATACGGGTTTTACACAAGGGTGATCCTAATGCCTCTTATCATGTAGTAAATCCTACTACACGAATGTAGTCTCACTAGCGGTCTCGGGATGCATCACTAACGCAAGTTCTAGAATCTAAATGCTACCGGTACACTCATAAGCACTAATAATGAATGCTTTCCTATCAAATCTAAAGGCGAACCTCACATATTTGGGTGGAAAATTTTTCTGAATATACGGTTATGTGCTAGTCATACTATCTCCTATCCATGAGACGCTTGCTATGGCTAAAGTTTCACTCCTTAATGTTGTAAAAAATTTTAAATTTGGCGCTAAAATTGCACTAACAAGTGTTTCTCATAGTTTTATTACACGTCTACTATCAAACAAAACAAACTCAAGCGAAAGTGTATTTGTAATGTATCTTCATTTTACCCTCCCCTTACACTTAAGATGAACATTGTCCCCAATGTTCAAGTAAAGAATGTAAAAGTGAAAAGGTAAAAAGAATGAAATCAAATACTCCCCTGATTCGCTCGGTATGGATAATTAGGTGGCCAGGTTAAATCTTCCTCCAAGAAAATGAACAATCAAAGCTTCCCTTCCAGAATATAAATCATCTTCTTGTCATACATAACCTGTAAATCCTGAGAAAACAAACAAGACAACCTCGCATAAAATCGACGGCATCCTATATAAGTTACTAAATCCTAGAAAACAAAGTAAGATATAATGCTTGTGGAATGAAGTTTGCAGATTTCCTGGAGATTATAAAACTTAATAATTCAACAAAAATCTTAAGACTCCGTTAGAAAAACAAAACCGGTAAAATTTCCAGGTTTTTACACGTGACGCCGTCAAGAGCAAGCTCATGACGCCGTCAGGATTGACCTGCAGAAATTCTTATGTTAAGTTTCCGGAAAATTTCTGGAAAAACTTGGTCCTACTTCCTGGAAAATCCTGCAAAACTTCATTATGACTCAATACAAGTATTTGACTCTAACAAATACGAATACACATGTCCATTTAATATTGTGGATAATCATGATCGGTTTGTTTCTTAAAAACATATTTGGGGTTTCCCCTTACACTTATCTTTTGCAAAAATACCTTTAGGTGGAGTTAAGACTAGGCCAAAACAACAAAGTAAAGTATTTCCACTTGTTAGTTTAGAAACATGATCTACTAACAATAAAAATAAAGCATGCATATGGAAGCAAATAACAAACAAACAAAATAAAAATCACACAAAGCATGGGTTGCCTCCCAAGAAGCGCTTGTTTTTGTTCGAGTCACGAGCCTGACTCAACCCTTATTTCACGGATAAAGGTAAGGTTTTCCCTACACTTAGGATTAAGTGCGGGTGACAGTAGCGATACACACCATCTCGGTGGAAGTATGCCACGTGAGGAAAGAGTGGTGGATGAATTATATGTTCAAAGGGTTGTGCTCCTATCATCATAACCTTACCTAATTCAATCGGGTTAATGGGTGGATTAAGATTTTCTCCTAGAAAGGGATCATTTGCAATCAACTTCAAGAGATTACTAGTTGGGGATCCATCTTGACCTAATAAACCCGGTTTAAACCCATAATGTTTCTTGCGATTAGTCATAAATGGGTGATGTAAGCATGTAAGGTCATTTTCCACTCCTATATTGGCTTCCTCTCTACAAGGCTTAGAGTCCACTACCTTTATCCTAAGACTACCCGGACTATATGGTTTGATGGGTGGATCGGAACCTAGTTCAATTCCTAAATTTTCATCCAAGGATGGAAGATTAGGCAACGGTTTTGGTTGAGGCTCCGGTTCATCAAAACTAGGAACTTCCCTAGAACTAAGAGTAAGGTTATCATTATAAGTATTCAAACCTATATCCTCTAGTTGTGTTTGGTCCAAGGACTTTCGCCGTGTTGTAACAGAAACACGAATGATATACTATATTATATTTGTTCTACCTCAATTGGGGTTCCTATAGTCTCTTCTACTTCTTCCGGGTAAGTCACGGGCGGTGTATGTGTCTCAAATGATGGTAGGACTTGTGGGGTACTCTGTGGGCTCATGTTATTTACTTCACCATTCCTTGTGTTAAGATCACCTGTATCCTCAACATGTGTTTTATTATAATCTAACCCTAACATTTTCCCAAGTATCTCACGTGCTTCTCTAGGCATCTCAACTTCTATGTCTGAATCATAAGGATCATCCTCAATATTATGACTACTATATACAAATTGCCCAAAAGATTCATCATCTGTTTCTAGATATTCATCATCATCGATCATAAAACCTAGGTCTTTTTTATCAATGTGATCATGTTCGGCTACATCCTCCATCACATCAAGGTCACCTATGTGTTCGTTTTGTACTATGGCATTACATGACAACCACTTAGGTATCTCAACACTAATATATTCATCCCCAAACAAACTTGTTTCATGATCCTAGAAGTTTATATTCAATTGACTTGTACTAACGTTTGTTGGGTTGTCTACCCTATAATAATATTGGGCACAATCTTCTATGGCATCCCATGCTTCTTCAGCACTTAATTCCTTAAAGTCCCCATTGGCAAAATCCTCAATGCGCATTTGGTCATATTGGCCAACACGATAGTAAAAGGTTCGGGTTAGGGATGCTAAAGCGAAACTATGATGAGGGAATTTTCAGAGTAAATTTCTAAAACGAGTCCATGCATCATATATGGGTTCATCTCGATATTGTTTGAAATTCGAGATGTCAATAGGGTAGAATGGCCTTTGTGGTTGGTGGTATGGTGGATTCGCGTACTCCATAATGGTGAACGGAAAAGTCAATGGAAATTACGAACAAACACACAAAGAAAAAGATAGACTAAAGAAAACCTAAAAATAAAAATAAAAACTTACTAGAAAGGAATCTAGCAAGTAGACCTAATAAAAAGAAGTTCTAACCTAGACAATAACTATTCCCCGGCAACGGCGCCAAAAACTTGGTAGCGTGGGAATTGCACCAGGCTTTACCTCTCGAGGGATCTCGAGAAGCTTACAACCCCCACCAGGCAGTGTACCTGATCGTTGTAGTATAGTATAGTGACAAGTACCGGGGGATTGATCGTTCAGCTAGGAATAGTGTCGCTAGGATTAGAAAACCTAATTACTAGTGCTAAAGATGATGGATGATTATTTTTTTATTTTTATATTTTTATAAAAGCAAAGTAAAATCTCGGGTTTGAAGGATTTGGGCGGAATTAGTTGCTAGTCAACTAACCCAATACTAAAGATGCAATCAAAATAAAATACTAGAAATGAAAATAAAACTAAATTATACTAAGGTTGTGAGCAATAAGTGGAGAAGTTGTGTTTACTTAGATTTCACTACTCCCTAGATATCTTTTACACGTTAATTACTTATTATAGTTGCGTGGATGACGGATTGTATTCCTTAATACCATTCATGGGGTGGCGCACTTACTTCCCCAATCCTATGAGTGCCTACTTCACTCCTATGTCAAGCCGGCTAAGAAGCTCCTAACATGGGATCATTAGAATTTACTCATGCATTAAATACAACCAATAAAACATAGTGCACATCGGTTCATGTTTCCTAAGACGTTCAAGCATGTTACCATTTGGAGATCTGCCAGTTTTCTTAAGCCTAACATCGAAATCATTCATCCAATACAACCATAAACAAGTAATCAACACATAATTAACATCTAGGTTTCATTAGATCCAAGCAAACACAAGATAGATCTAGCCTAGCATGGTGGAATTAAGACAAGAACAAGATATAGACAACCAACACATAGACATGTTGATTGAATTAAAAGAACACTTATCTCAATTACACTTGTAAGGTTTCAAGGGCTGAAAACCCTTGAAAAACCTGTAAAAATCGTATTAGGTTCGGCCTTAGGGTTTCTCCAAAACTTCCTCTCCTAATGTGTGAAAATTAGAAAACTATATATAGGAAATAGGGTCTGACGGTGTCAAGACCAATTAGGTGACGCCGTCATCTCGCCGCCAAAATAAATCTCGGACTGCCTTGATCCAGATCTGACGCCGTCAAGTGTTATGTGTTTCCAGGCCGTCACCACTTTTACTCTTGACGCTCTTCCTTATGACGCCTTCATTTCAGCACTGGGTCGTCATGAAAATACTCTTGACGCCGTCAAATTGTTACTCTTGACGCCGTCAAATTGCTACTCTTGACGCCGTCACCTACTGTTCCCAGCTTGGAAAATTGAGACTTTGCCGTTTTCTTCACTTTTATGCTCCAAAAACGTCCAAAATGCCTTCTTTTCCAGATTTCACTCCTAAAGTACCTAAAATCACAAAAGGAACGATTTAGGGCAATATTTGATCAAATAAATTCAATTACGGGTTTAAATGACCCCCTAAAAGTGGTTCATTTTTCGCCTCATCAGTTTGATAGTAGATGTGTAATAAAACTAAGAGAAATACTTGTTAGTGTAATTTTAGCACCAAATTTAAAATTATTTACAACATTTAGGAGTGAAACTTTAGCCATAGCAAGCGTCTCATGGATAGGAGATTGTATGACTAGCACAAAACCGTACCATTCAGAAAAATTTTCCACCCAAATATGTGAGGTTCGCCTTTAGATTTGATAGGAAAAGCATTCACTATTAGTGCTTATGAGTGTACCGGTAGCATTTAGATTCTAGAACTTGCGTTAGTGATGCATCCCGAGACCGCTAGTAAGACTACATTCGTGTAGTAGGATTTACTACATGATAAGAGGCATTAGGATCACCCTTGTGTTAAACCCGTATCATATTTACTTGACCATTTAAGTCATATTACTTGGCTAGTTAAGTCAACTAATTTTTCCCACACCTTAGCGTTGTACTACTTTTAGTACACGAAACCCCTAGTACACCCCTCCGGGCCTATCTTTTCATTTCTAACTTTAAGCATCTTACTTAAAGGAAGAATTTGTTACACCCCACTTAAATGTACACCCAAATCGCCTTAGCCTTCCGTGTATGCACTCATCTTTAGTGCATTATTGTTATTTGTTTAAACCCTTAGTTAATTATCTAATTGATTACATGGTTGCTAAGTCGAGTCATATCCTTGTACATATTGTTTTGGGACGATTGGGACTCATGGGTAAAGTACTTGTGTTATGGAGTAATGGGGAAAAGCATCATATTATTACCCCCATATGTACATTAATCTTAAAAGTACTCCAAGTGTTTTGATTATCTTGATTCGAGTCATTAGATTAGTTTATTGTAAAGTATGTAAAAATTCAAGTGTAAGGGGAATGTTCATTCTCTATGATGTATTATTTTGGATGGTAGAGTAAAAGTGTGTGCAAAAAAAATAAAAAAATAAATAAAAATGAAAAAAATAAGAAAAAAAATATCGAAAAAATTAAGGAAAAAAAATAGAAAAAAACATACGGACTACCATCCCGTTTCATTCTATGTTCATTTTATGTTTTTGTTATTTTTCATTTATTAGCTTAAGTCGAGTCTAGTCTTGGCTTAGCAACGCCACATTGTACATGTAATTAACCAAGATTATTAACTCGTCACCAGTAAAGACTGCCTATATCCAACAAAACCGTGTATTCCATATCCCTACACCTAACGTTACAACCCTTTAAAAGACCTCTTTGATAGTTCATCCTAGGTGCTTACGCCATGTGGTGGAGGTTTGATCCTTTCCCAAGCCTATGGTAATCTATTTTGCTATGACAGTAGTGAGAGATGTTTTCCATTTCCATATTGTGATATTACTTTATTACACCCGAGAGATGTGAGTATCTAAACACTATTTGTGAGGTGCTAGTGTATGACCTCCGTGCTTGTCTTTGGTCTTTAGTGGAACGATTATTTATTGTAATTACTTTTATATTAGTGTTAAATGACCCCTAACTTGTATTTTGATTAGAATAAAAGTGCATTTGCTTGAGGACAAGCAAATCTCAAGTGTAAGGGTATATGATGAGGCGAAAAATGAACCGTTTTTAGAGGGTCATTTAAGCCCGGAATTGAATTTATTTGATCAAATATTGCCCTAAATCGTTCCTTTTGTGATTTTAGGCACTTTTGGAGTGAATTCTAGAAAAGCGAGCATTTTGAACGTTTTTGGAGCATAAAAGTGAAGAAAACGGCAAAGACTTAATTTTCCATGCTGGAAACAGTACCTGACGGCGTCAAGAAGGAAAATGTGATGGCGTCAAGAGCAAAATCCATGACGACCCAGAGAAAACCTGAAGGCGTCAGATGAAGGGCGTCATGAGTTATTTTGGTGACAGCCTGAAGATGGATTACACGTGACGGCGTCAAACCCAGATCTAGGCAGTCCGAGAACTTTATTGGCAGCGAGATGACGGCGTCAGACATTTACTCTTAACGTCGTCACCTCACAAAATCTATATATACTTTTCTATTTTTCATTCATAAAAGAGGAACTTGTGTGGAGAATACTAGGGTCGAACCTAATAAACCCTAGGTCGTTTGTAACAGTATTTTCAATGGTTTTCACCCCTTGAAACCTTTCATGTTCAATTAAAATAAGTCCTCTTTCAATTCATTCAATATGTCTATGTGTTGTTTGAATATATCTCATGCTTGTCTTGATTATAACATGCTAGGCTAGATCTTTCATGTGTTTGCTTAGATGTAATGAAACCTAGATGTTAATTATAGGTTGATTGTTTGTTTATAGTTGTAATGGATGAATGATTTCAATGTTAGGCTTAAGAAAATTGGCAGATCTCCATTGTGTAACTTGCTTGAACGTCTTAAGAAACATGAACTGGTGTATACTAGGTTTTTATGGTTGTATTTAATGCATGAGCGAATTCTAGTGATCCCATGTTAGGAGCTTCTTAGCTGGCTCGACATAGGAGTGAAGTAGGAGCTTATAGGATTGGGGAAGTAAGTACGCCACCTTATGAATGGTATTAAGGAATACAATCCGTCATCCACGCAACTGTAACAAGTAATTAACCTGTAAAAGATATCTAGGTAGTAGTGAAATCTAAGTAAACACAATTCTCCCATATATTGCTCACACCACTAGTTTAATTTAGTTTATTTTCATTTTTAGTATTTTATTTTGATTGCATCTTAGTTATTGGGTTAGTTGACTAGCAACTAATTCCGCCCACTCCTTCAAAAACCCGAGATTTTTATTTGCTTTTCATAAAACATAAAAATACAAAAAAAAAAATAAAAATAAAAAAAAAATCATCCCTCATCTCTAGACCTAGTTCTTAGGCTTTCTAATCCTAGCGACACTATTCCTAAGTTGAACGATCAATCCCCCGGTACTTGTCACTATACTATACTACAACGATCAGGTACACTTCCTGGTGGGGGTTGTAAGCTTCTCGAGATCCCTCGAGAGGTAAAGCCTGGTGCAATTCCCACGCATCAAAGGTTGAAGTGTTTTATTTAAAAAATAAAAAGCATAAGCATATAGAATGCTTGGGTGAGAGTGGTAAGTGGGGATCATGTTGGTGGCTTAATGGAGGCAAATTTTTGGTTTCATGGATGTTGGTGAGTTTGGTGATGTAGAACTTGGAGGTGGTGAGTTTGGAGTTGGGTTTGTTGGTTGAGGGTTTTGATGTTGTTCAAGTGATGGTGTTTGTTGAGATCTACTGAGAAGATACTCAATCCAAGTAAAGTGCTCATTCAATGCAATTGTTTGTTTTTGGAGGAAGATGCAACAAGGGCAATTTTTGACATGCTTCTCAATTTGGTTTATGTTGTGTGGTGATGAGGGTGAGCTAGATGGAGGTGGATCCAAATTGCGTTGAGCAAGATGTAATGCTAAAAGAGCGCTAGGCTCATGGGCTTCTTTTAGCTCCTCAACGAACTTCAAGTGTTCGGAGGAAGGTGATGGTGGTGGTGCATGATAGTTGTCTTGGGTGAGGGTTTGAACATGCAACACAGGAATGGCATGTGAAGTTGTAGGATGTGGTGATGGTACTCTTGGTGGTGGAGACATGTTTGAGCTGGGGTAATCATGAAAACATGATATGGGTGGAAGAGATGCTTCATGAGTGGATGGTGTTTTTGTTGAATGAGCAATATGTGAAGTATTGGTAGTGAGATTGGGATTGTTGTTTTGGGATTGTGCATGCTCATCATATGAAGGAGCATTAATGAAGGCAAGAGTGGATGATTGGTTATGAGATGGATCATTTGTGTGGGTATGAGGTTTAGTTGTTGGTTGAATTGGAACAACATCATTTGAGTTGTGACAAGAGTCAAGTTTTCTCCTCCAAACGGGTTTGACGGAGATCCTTGCGGTTCTTGAAACCTTGGGTTTTTGGTTGTTGGGAGATGACATGTTTGGATGTGTGAACATTTATGATGGAAAGAAGGTATTTATAGTGTATGAAAAATGTGGTTTAGGAAGGTAAATTTTGAGGGATAGTAATGGACAAAGTATGTTTGTGAATTTTAGGAAGTATAGGGTGAAGTGGGTCAAAAAGTGATAAAGAAAACAGTAACCCCGACCATTAGATGGCTGGTCCCCTTAATTAGGGGCCGGTTCCCTTAATCATTAAGGGGGCCGCCTTATATAATTAAGGGGGCCACCCATCTGGTGAATTTCAGATTGCCAGAATTGGGTTTTTGGCAGAAAATTTTCAGAAAGTTTGTGTTTTTGGGTTTGGATTTAAGTAAGTTCAACTCTTTGAGGTAATATAGGATATACTAATCATATATAAGGGCATGTTATTAAAATAAATCAAGTAGACAAGTAATTTCTAATTTACATGCAATCTACTTATTGACCAATTAAGTCATATAACCATGGAAGCAATAAAGCATGCTAACCATATATTCAACTATATGAAAATTATGATAAGTGGGCTAGTTCAAACATATTGATGAGTGCCTATAAGTAACAAATTGGAAGTTATGATTGTATGGACTTCAAGACTTGTTACAAACAAGATCAATATAGGCAAACCATGATTCTCATGAAATGATTTGGCTTTATTGTGAATGTCATATTCATAAAAGTATATGACAAATGTGAGATAATCATATATAGTTTTAAGAAAAATGTTTTTAGCTTTATTCAAAAATGCTTAGAAAATAGATTCAAGTGTGTATTTGAGTAAAATAGATTGGGTCTTACTTCATGAGATGTTGACAAATTAGATAAGAAAATTTTCTCAATCTTGATTTTGATTAAAACAAAGTTGTCATAGCTTATAGTCAAATATGTTGTTTGAATAAAGATGAAATAGTTATTTGAAAGATTATTTTTCAAAATGAGAGATTTTTGAAGAACCGTAGGGGGGGTGAATACGATTTCTTCGGCTTTTAAGACGTTTAAAAACTTTAAGCCTCAAAGAAAACCAGGTGGTTGTATAATCAATCCAAACAACCACAAACACAATCAAAGTATATAAAGCGAGTAAAGAAAGACACCACGATATATACTGGTTCGAGATGGGGGGTTTATACCATCCGTACGTCCAGTTGCGAATCCGCGACTCCGATACTATTCACTAGTATAATCCTTTCGGTGGACTACAAACCGTTACAATTCACTCCACCGATATTCACCAATATCGATGCTCACAAAGAAGGAGTTACTTCCCAACAATATTCCGCCCTCGAAAACCACCCAAAAGTTCAACATCAGAGGACGAAGCATATTGAGATAGACATTAATTTATCCGTGACATGGTTATTGTTGGTCAGGTGCGTGTTCTACATGTACCTTCCCGCTATCAGTACGCCGATATCTTCACCAAGGGACTGCCTTCCTTTTTGTTTGAAGAGTTTCGTTCCAGTTTGAGCGTTCGGCCTCCTCCCGCTCCAACTGTGGGGGAGTATTAGTCGTTATTATGTAGAGAGACCCAATTGTATATTTGATGTAATAAGGCTAAGCCCATAGTCTAGAATATTCTTTGTATCCTATATATTGTCTAGTGGTTATCAATAATACGCAAGGAAATCATAACCTTCTACAATAACCATAATGTAAAAATAGAGCTTTATATAGTAAGAAGTTAAGAACCGAGCAACATAAATGATAAATATAATACTAAGAAATGGTGATTATATTCGTTAGTATTATCTTTGCCTTTATTATTACCATTCCTTCATGTTGAAACGATATAATTTTTAAAGATTTTGCATGTAAAGTTAGACGTGAGACGACCTAATATTCAATTTCCTCAAAATATATATTAACCTAATGAAACATACACATTTTGCCAATCATAAGAAGTGTCTGAAATGTAGCCATCTTGGTTGCATATATAGTCTACAAATTTATACAAGATTTCGGAAAAAGGCCCACGAAAGAAAAAGTCGCTATTTTTGAGATCTAATCTTTGATCGTTGCTTAATACGTTATTACTCTACTACATACAGGTAGACTCCTAATGTTTGTCTCAAATCTTGACGTAAGTAAGTAGTTGTTATAGCATTTACCCATAATTTCAATGTTTTGCGTGTGATGATAAGTCAAAGGTCTATTAATAATTTTGGGTTTCGATCTATCCACCTACTATCATTTTAGAACTGGCATGCATGATGACAAACAAAGTTTGATTAATAGAAAAGTAACTTTGATATTTTATTAAGGATCGAATGCCATAGAGCATCACGATACGGCGACGATTAGTTTCATAAGTTTCATATGACTTATTTTCTAAGTCAAAGTAAATACAACCTATAAACATCTTTTCTTCGCATCAATATATGTATACATATAATTTTTTTTTTCTTTGCATCAAAATAAATATTTTATATGAACTTAGGTAATAAACAAAACAGAAAGGATTTATGAGCACATTTTGACTAATCATGGAGCCAGATAGGGTTGTTTGACATTTGTTTGAAGACCACCTAGTTTGCTCTTATCTCCTCCTCCTTCTCATGAGTCATGATGACTAGGATTCCAAAAGTACCATTGTCATCTAATACCATTATAATTTTTATAAAGCCTTTCTTGATACTTAGAAATATGAAATGGAACGAGATTAATTTGATTAAAGGTAATTGCATGCCCCCTATAAGTTTGTTTCTGAAAATACCACAAACACCTTATAAAAGCATCAAAATACATTGGCAATGTAGCATTCTAAGAAAAATGATGCTAAGATTAGGACATGTCATATTCGGGGTGGCATATGATGGTGTGTGTTTCATGGATATGCTTGCTTTTCACTTTAAATAAAATATGTATTTTCAAGTTTTTATATCACTCCATGATATCAATCCAACTCACAATTCAAATAACCATATTTTGGTATTTCATTTAACCTTGTTGCTAGTTAACAAGTGCATGGATGATGCAAGTCTTATTAATTCATATCCACCTTTTATGTGTGCAACGGTTCAAAACGTGACCAAACAAGAGTGAAATTAGAACCAAACCTTTCAAAATAATATAATCATATCATATTTACCTGTGTGAGTATTTGTTCTTTTTCGACTTGAGAGTAGTTTGGTTCCAAACTGATTTTAACCTAATTTCTTTGTTGTCCGATATTGCTATGTTTTTAAGAAGAAGAAAAGGTTAGCGTTTAACCGTGTTTGTACTAGACCTAGACGGCTAGAACCAACTCCTTTAGAGCATGGGTACAGTGTGATGTCATCATCTGGTGCCGTGAAAAAATGTTATCATCTTTGCACTTTTTTTTATAACATCGAAGTCTATTACTCAACACAAAACAGATTTCCCTTATATAAAAGTGGTGTCATAAGTCCACACATAACCTAACAACAAAAAAGAAAAGGAAAAAAAAAAAAAAAAAAAAAAAAAAAAAAAAAAAAAAAAAAAATTGGTGTCATATATTGGATTGTAGATTACTCCAAAAGTGGTGTCATATATTTTTATGTATGTGATATAAACGAGAAATAAAATCATAACTGTATCTAATTATTGGATTGTAGATTACTCCTAACTCAACCAAACAAGAATAGACTCGACACCATTTTGGACATTCTTAATAAAGGTTTGGTACCTAAAAGGCAACAACTAGTCATTAATATCACATGGACCTTGATGCATGATGCTTTAGTCCTTCTGTATATTATACTTTTGCTTTTGAACCATAATCTACTCATTTTGTCTCTTCGCTACTTATCATGGATTCAATATTTATTGTCAAGACCACTTAAGTAATCGTAGGTGCTCATTTTATCTCTCTCTTTTTTGACATGTGTTTTGTGTGAAATAAAAAAATTAGCCGGTCCATTTGATATATCAATAAAATACTAATATGATGCAATGTATCATTGTATCATGTATAATATGCATGTATTTGAACTTCAATATATTAGAACCGAACGATATGTCGTTGATCACATGATTCACTTGCTTTGACCTTGAATATATGTGACAAGTATGCAGTATGCACGCAAAAAAGCAATACGTGATACGTCCTCTTAGTTGCGGTAGTCAACGAGTATTTGATAATCGTTGCGTTGCGATGAGATATTCTCAAAACATTGATTACTGTAATCACTTTAATTGTTTAAATTTATTTATTTTTGTTTGAACTTAGAGCGGTGGGTTGGTATAGGGATGATGATGATGATGAAAAAAAAAAAAAAAAAAAAAAAAAAAAAAAAAAAAAAAAAAAAAAGCTACTCGACAGGTACCCGATCCTCAACCCGATTTGATTAGGGGATGGGACGGAGACCGGGAATCCCCGAATTATTAAACCAGGAATGGGGCGGGATGGGGATAGTATAAATCTCCGATCCCGGACTTTTAAATGTACAAATATGTATAAATTAATGTACTTGTATATAGGGGTGAGCAAAACCGCCCGAGTCTCGACAACCGAACCGATCTCGACATAAATCGATAGTCCCGAAACCGAATAATAGCTTCTCAGGTCGGGAGTCAGGATGGATTTTTAGCATTTTCGGGATTTGGGACAGGTCGAGACAGGCCAAAAACCGACAAAATACGAGCAAAAATCGACTACTTTCGGTACGGGACGGGCCAAAAACCGACTACTTTCGGGTCGGTATTCGGTTTACGATTTAGGTGACTTTCGGGATCGGAATTAGTCGGGTCGGGTCGGGATCCGGCCCGATGCTCAGTCCTACTTGTATATTTTAGTGAGCATTGACAATTATTATACTTAAAGTATATTTGTATGTATATGTGCTATTTAATGGATCAAAATCGTAAAATAATTTAAAATGTTAAGCACTAGCTACGTATTATTCAATCCATATTTTGTCTGAATACACTCATTCGATGCACTCTATTTTATATTATATGTGATATTTCAATATATACAATGCTTTAAAGTTAAATGACATTTTAATTAATTCAACTATGTATAATGTACAATTTCTAAGACATTTTATAGGCCAATTCATTATATTTTTATTAGTTATGCAATTTTTATGCTTAATTTATAAAGGGCGAAAATCTACGAATCCCTCTTGAGGACGGGGATAGGGATGCAAAATGACAGTGAAAACCGTGAATGGGGATGTTAAATATGATTTCCGATATTTCTAGCTCCATTGCCATCCCGACTTAGGTGGCATCATTTTTCCCATGACACCACCTCACAGCACCAAATTGTACCTAAGGATCTTAGAATGTAACTAATTATTATTATTATTATTTTTATTATTATTTTTTTAATGGTGTTGTTTTCATATTGTTTGCAAACATAGGTTAACTTGCATTCTCTTTGCAAATATCGGTTTTATGAGGACCCTCTAACTTTCTTTTCAGCAATTATCCATCTTAATTATAACCTTTAAGTTTACATTTTAACTTCCTTTTGTAACTGTAATAGCATATTTTTAAAAACCAAAATATTAATCGATATTAACACATAACAAAAAAAAGTATGTAAAAATAATGGGAAATTTATATAAAAGCTAATGTGAATGGGGTGCGGGTTGTTAGGGTTTCTCGTTGTTAATCTAAACCAATCTTAATTGAATCTCAAAGGAGCTTAATAACAAATGTAATATAAATTGCCCTTAACCTATAAAAATGCATGACATAGTCATCACTCCCTCATTTTTCACCTCAGCATCACATCACCATTCAGCACATCACCACTCTCCTCACCTTTCATCCATAATAGTCACCACACCTCTCACCTTTCAAACATACCTACAAAATACCTTATACACACTCACAAATCAAATAAAAACTTACATGCGTACCGAGTAGTGAGCACCCTCACCACTCACTCCTCTTTTCATCTCATACTCACGCGTGACACGCACACATACACACACATACAATTGTATGAATAGTGAAGAGGTGAGGTAGATGGTAACCCCTCTCACCCGTTGCACCTAGTATAAGGCTAGGTGTGTTATGTGGGATCCAAACCTCATGCGTGAGATCTCATTCAACATGTAAAAAGAGGAAAAAGTTGTAAAAAGAGGAAAAAGTGTATGTTACTGTGAGTGGTGTGTTTGTATTGAATATATGAAAATAAATATCGATTATAAGTAAATGAAACTAAGGGTTATGGTGGTAGCCCCTCTCACCCGTTGCACCTAGTCTAAGGCTAGGTGTGTTATGTGGGATCCAAACCTCATGCGTGAGATCTCATTCAACATGTAAAAAGAGGAAAAAGTTGTAAAAAGAGGAAAAAATGTATGTTACTGTGAGTGGTGTGTTTGTATTGAATATATGAAAATAAATATCGATTATAAGTAAATGAAACTAAGGGTTATGGTGGATAAGCGATGAGTGAGTGAGCGGAAGGTAGGATGATGTGACGCTAATGTATCAGTAGCCAGTAGGTGACGAGGTTTCGGTGAATTACCACTAAATCCAGCCTAAGTGTATCAAACTCCTTGTGTCAAATGTCAAAACTTCAAACTTGAGGTACCAAATTTAACCGAATCCAAAAGACATGAATATCTTAAACCTCACTAAAGTCAAAATATTTGCCGGTAACAATAAGGAAAACACACGTAAGCGGTAGGACCCAGAAAAAGAACACAAGTTTAACGAGATAAATTTTATAAACTTTGGAAGAATAAATATCGTATATACTTTTCCCCCTTGCCCAAAATTCCATTTTTATCCAACAATACTACTAATTATAAACCTTTGAAAACCATCTTTATCATTGGCCATAGTTATTATGGAGCTTTTTCAGGAACTAGTTTTCACAATTACGTTATCTTTAATTGTTTCTTTGTTAATTGCTAAGTTATTTTCACTTTCTTCAGCTTCAAGTTCTGATGTTGATGATGAAAAGATTGATAATCAAGAATGGGTTGTTTGTGATAAAACTGATAAAGATTTGTCTTTTGAAAATGATGATTTAGGAAGTGGGGTTGTGATTGATGATCATGATGATGATTTAAGTGTCTTTAAGGTGTTTGATGAAATGCCTGAAAGAAGTGAAGTTGAAAATTATGTGAAAACTGATGAGGGTAATGTGGTTGAGTCTGATTTGGGATCATTGATGCAAGAAGAGTGTTTGGAATCAATTTCGGTGCAGCACGAACCGGTTGTTATTGATTTTGGTGTAGTGAAGGTTGAGGAACAAGATGTGATTTGTGAAGATGATGATGATTGGCAGGGAATTGAGACGACGGAATTGGAGAAGAGGTTTGGCGCAGCTGTGGCGTTTATGGGTTCGAAGAGTAGTGGTGAGAGGGTTGGTTTGATGGATAATGATGTGAAGGTGGAGTTGTATGGGCTGCAAAAGGTTGCTAATGAAGGTTCATGTTTTGAGCCGCAGCCGATGGCTCTTAAGGTGTCTGCTCGTGCTAACTGGTAAGTGTCGGTGTGTCATAAAGTACTGCTTTTTTATTTATAAGATTATATAATCCAGATTGATAGTTATTTTCTAGGCATGATCGTAAGAGCTTTTTAGGTAGAAGGTGAACCAATGTGATACAATTGCACATAAACTAGATTCATTGTTATTTTGTAGCCGTGAAAAAGAGATTGTAAAAATAGAATTTGTGTGTAGCTGCTACTTGAATCAATTACATTTAGTTCTTTGTTCTATGATGTACATTCCACTCGAAGGAGGCCTCAAATATATTGCACACGTTCCTTTAATTGTTTAGGATTGTATTCATGGTTTTATTTAGTTATTTGTTTCTATGATTCTTAATGTATATTGGAATCTCTCGGCAGGAATTCGTGGAAACGTTTAGAAAATTTAGGACGAGAGGATGCAATGGAACAGTATATTGCTCTTCTCTCTCGACATGTGCCTGATTGGATGGGAACTCACGCTTCTGTAAGAATTTTTTCATGTTATTGAGTCATTTTTTTTGTTCAACTAAAATCCAATATTATCTTAAACCATGTGCATCGAGGATGATTTCTTAGGAGTATTCTTTAAAGATACAGTTGGCCACGGGACATGATTGGTTTTTGTCTGGTACCTTTTTCGACTTGTGGGTCATGTTGAGAGCAATGTTTGATCCTAGTTGATGCCTCAATGGCCATGATAGCCTTATGATGTATGCTGCATGTAAGAGC
Source organism: Artemisia argyi (assembly GCA_030686995.1). Classification (NCBI taxonomy): domain Eukaryota; kingdom Viridiplantae; phylum Streptophyta; class Magnoliopsida; order Asterales; family Asteraceae; genus Artemisia; species Artemisia argyi. Next base: position 169,184,834 of record CM060703.1, read on the forward strand.
ATGTAAACATAATAGAATGATATATGTATATATTAAAGTTCCACAAGGACCACAGCTTCAATACTTAGAATCAATTAAGCTTTGTTTCCAAGATAAGCTAAGGATCTTGCAAATACTCTCAATTTTTGTATCTTTTAAAGAATTAATGCTTGTAAAAGCACATAAAGTTACTCATTTGTCCCTAATATTTGGTATTTTCTACAAACATTTAGGACAATCAATGACACGGAGTTGTACCTGGGTTGATCTTGGCTCCTTGGCAGTATTTCTCTTACATTATTGGGTCTAACTGGGAACTGCAGCATTTGCTGTCTCCAAGATGAGTTAGCCTATTCCAGCGACAGTCAGACATATAAGTAAATAACGACGACGTCATTTGTAAATAATGAACATGGTTGCTTGCGTTTGCTTATGGCTAGCATTTTGGAGAAAAGTGCTAGAATTCTCTTCATTTTGTATCTAATTCAGTGTTGGTGTAACTATTATTATTGTATTTGCTGCTCCTGATTAATAGAAAGGTTCCTCTAGTTGTTACTATCTTTATCTTTTGCGGGGTATTTCATATTTGCTGTTGGCATGTTTTCAATTTGCTCCCGAATGGCAAGTTGTCGTTTAGATATTAAACTTGTATCATTGGTCGCGAAGTGTAACTGTTCCCAATGTAACATGGATCTTGATTTTTGTTTATTTTGATAGCACTGCTTCGTTTGACTTATGCTTAGATATCAGTTTGTATTCTGGATCCTTTTTAACTCTTGATTTAAGGGAAAAGCTTACTTTGGGTGAACTTGAATCATTCACTGTACGATTTGGCTTCATCAACATGTCTAAGTGTCTAACTGAGTAGATACAAAGAATTTAGTTACTCATTAAAGCATGCTCACATGGTCTACCAAACTCGTAAATACCTTTAAAGGACAAATTAATTCTTGTCTCATCAAACGTAACTCTTGTCTCATCACACTTGTCATGCCATCACCACTACCACAAAGGTGGCATGAAAGTCAGGCACCTTGATGTCATCACTTAGAGGTTTGAACTTCACATCTTGAGGTGACCGGAGAAAGGGTTTGGAAACGGTCAGGGATCTCAGTTTCAGATTTTGAGGGCAGCCTAGATAAATGTTTAGAAATGTTCTAGACCATGCTCCAATTAGGTTGCGTACATGTTAGTTAAAGATTTGTCCTCATTAGTTAACTTGAACCAAAAAAAACTTAATCATTTACACGTTTGTACTTGTCATGTCTGTATAAACTTCTCAAAAGTAAAACATTGATAGTGATCGACCTAATTCTTTAACAACTCTAAAAAATAAAAATACAATGTTAGCCCTACTTTTGTTGACTTATAAATAAATCATTTATGACATTCGGTAGTAGAAGAAAAGATGGCATCCGTTCAGCATTTACGAGACTCGGTGTAGTAACTAGTAAGTACCAAGGGGTGTTATCGGATCGGGTTGAGTCGAGTTTTGAGTTTTTAAAAAGTGACCCGCAACCCAACCCGATAAGATATCGGGTTCGGGTGCTAATCGAGTCGGGTTAAGTCGGTTGGGTGAGTCGGGTTATAAAACAAATTAAATTCAAGCTCAACACATTCAGTTTTTAAACAAAGAAAATACCATGAGTAATTATTTTGTGCACAAGTATATTTGATTTGGAAACAATTTGATGTTTATATTAATTGATTGCTTGTGATTTCTCCGTGTATGAATTATCTAAGATCTAGAATCAAATCAACGTTAACAATATTATTCAGATGTTGTACATTTCATAGTTTTTTTATTGGTGCATATACTATTAGCACCAGTAATAGTGTGTTCAACAAGACTAATAGCAGTATTGGCCATTCACAATAGTTCATAATAATGTGTTTAACAAGACTAAGTCTTTTTGATAATGTGGCTACTGGTGCCATTAGTCTTTTTGATTTGGCACAAGTTCATAATTAGCAAGGTATCAATTGTATTAATAATTCGTAACCAAACTTAGAGAAAACTTCTTTTACAAACCACTTCTTTATTCAAACTTAAAACATGTCTGCGCAACATGATGAGAAAACCGAGGTCAAAACCATTTGGACATTCAAATGACCAAGAACAGGTTACCAAAATAATGTGTTAAACTCAGGATTCTTAAAAATATTAGGAAAATAAATAAATAAATAATGATTTCGGGTCTTATCGGGTTGACCCGATAGCATTATTTATCTAACCCGAACCCGACCCGATAACACTATCGGGTTATCGGGTTCGGGTCAAAACAACCCGACAATATTTTTTAACCCTATTTAACCCGACCCGATAAGCCTTATCGTGTTCGGGTTCGGGTCACCCCGACCCTACTGACACCCCTAATTATCACCACTAACTTACCGTCACATTAACTTTTCATTCGACTACCAAAATCACTTCAAAACAGGTTTAGTAAGATCAAAAATGAACCACCACCATGTGTGAAGGTGGTGGTGGTGTCTCAACTCGATAATTAGGGTTGTTATTATACGTTATATATTCTTTAATTGTAGAAAAATAGAGAAGAATTCCTGATGAGAAGATCCTAAAATGTCAAGCTCTTATCTTTTAATGTTCAATTGTACTGCACATAAGAAAAGACTTAATGACAATTTTTATGGAAAAAAAGAACATAAACAAACAAGTCGTCTATCTGAGTTTAGTTCCAACCTCATGACTATCATCCCAGATCCATTTAACAAATCAATCATGATTATTATGCAATGTTAACTTGATAGCTTATTCTAATTTTACTGCAAATGTTAAGCTCTATACAGTGTTTAGATAAGCTTATTCCATTAACAGTTATACTTCCTTTGAAAGATTTAAGCTGGTATGCTTATCCAAACCCCTTTCAAATGGCCTCATTTCGCACCTTCCATTATATTTATCTTTGTGCTTTAATCTATTGGACTTTCTTATATGTACATCGAATGAATTTAAGTGGGAAAATCTCACAAAACCAAAACTAGTTTTAGAACTCCTGTACGCACGTGGTTTGCGTTAGCCCGTATTAGTTGTAACAGGCTCAAACCCGCCCGTTACATCTAATACGGGCTAACAGTTTGGACAAATAGTAGAACGGGTAATAATATTTTAATAATTTTGTTTTGAAGTTAAAATATTGTAATAATTCATAAATGAGTTTTGTTGATATATGTCCACTGGGTACACATTTAGCTCTGTATATATAGGTAATGTTCAAGTTAATTAACGGTGTATCAAATTTCTATTTAATCAAGGTAATTTTAGAGTTTAAAATAACGTTCATTAAATGTATGTTTTTGATTTAAAATGAAATTTTATGTTCATTAATTACATCTTACGGTATACTCATTGGGCACATATATTAGCAAAATCCAGAATGAATTCATGATTTTGTAATGCTTAAAATTTTTCTATAAAATTATATATTAATGCTTATATATTTATAATAATCGTGCACACACGAGTTTTTATATAATTTTTTTAGCATGTGTTAATATCGATTACTATTTTGTATAGATTTTTGTTGCACGAGTGATTTAAATTTGTTTAATTGGCATGGTAATTTATTTAAAGTTTAACAATTAAAGTTTTATTCATTACCCACTATTTTTAAGTGTTTTTTTTTTTTTTTTTTTTTTTTACAAAATTAACAAATATGTTTTTTTAGCAAATTTTATAAACTAGACAAAAATTCATAGTTTAGCCTAGCTTCAATTTTGATTTTACTGGTCAATTACATTGCTCAATTTTGACAAGGGTGAAAATAGAACATTGGTCCAATTTTTTTCAATAAAATTGTAATTGCAAAATTGTTTTAAAATGTGATACATCGAATCGAATTTTATTTTATTTATTTATTTATTTATTTTTTATGCTTTTCCAATATTTTCAGTAGAACAAGAAAAGCGTGGAACAGGGTGTGGTTCATATACAACCGGTTACACCGGCCGGTTTGTTCCGCTTTATAAAACATTGATTAGTACTCCACTACTCCGTAAATCATAATCAATCACAAAGCCAAAAACCCCCGGGATCCAACAGATCCAACTCCGTTAACAACCGGCAACATAACACCAACTTCATTAGATCACAATGGGAATAGTAATAGAGAGTGAAGTATGGGAAAACAATCAACCTCTTTCAATATTCATTTTCATATCATGTCTACTCTCAATCCTGTGTTTACCTCAAAACTCAAACAGAATCTCAACAGTATTCGACCAATCTTCTTCCTCGTTTTCTTTTCTAAGGTTTCAAAGACACTTCCTTTTAGTATTCTGTCTCTCATCAGGTCAGCACATATTTAAAATGCACTTGACTTTACTATATCGCTGTGACATTTGATGGGTGTTTGTTTAAGCTTATTTAAATTATTCGGAGACCAATGCTTAAACAAATAGCTCATTGAATTAAACTGCTAATGATTATTTGCTTATTTTGAGGTTGAGATGAACTTTTGCTTAGTAGTGCTAGTATTAGAAATGCACCAGGTCCATAAATATTGCGTTTATTCTTGTTTAGCAGGTGTAATTTAAACTGTAAACTTAATATTTAATTAGAGCCCAATGTTAATTTGATTTCGTTTTGTATTTTTCCTTATATTATAATTTGAAAGGGTTTGTATGGCCAGTCAGTTTTAGTCCTAGTTCCGCCACTGTTGCCAAATACTCAAACAAATGCTATATAAGTTTCGTCTTTTGTATTTCGTTACAGCAGAGATGCAAATCCAAACATTATCACCTGTACGTTGTGTTGCATTATGCATTTCCAAACACCCCTTAAATATGAGTATTCAACTTAATGAGATTGTCATTCACTAGATGAATATTTTTACGCAAAACTCTATTTGATTTGTTTTTTTAACTGCTGATTGGTAGAGACCGTTTTCGTGGAGTGTGTGAAGTTATGTAAACTATGAAAGTTAATACCTTTTAACTGTTTTAGTCTTGTTTTTGTAAGCATGTTTCACTTGAAGCTATTACAAGCCTGTTATGCTTGTTTTGTCTTACTATGGATTGGATTATGACTCTTGATGTTTGCTTGTTTAGTAATGGAAGGTGCGCAGTCCGTATTTGGTGAGTATGAGATGGCATACTTTGGTCTGAGTAAGGAGCAAATGGTTACATATCTCATCATCGGTTGTGCGTCAACAATCCTTGTCGGGACTTGTTTAGGCATGCTTTCTGACTTAATGTATGTCTCCGTCCATTTTATTTTTCTTTCTAAAGTTAGTGTTATTACATGAGCATATCATTGAATTATATTCTGAATAAATGCAATGAAATGCTAGCTTGAAAGATTTGATTACACTGATTCTTTAAAATGGTGCAGCAAAAAAGTAATGAACAGTGTTGTAAATATCGGTCTTGGCGGCCGATATATCATGATATATCGCTTATCGGTGGTCGACCGATACGATATTTCACTTATCGGTCAAAAAAATCGGTTTGGTCAAAATCGGACCTTGGCGGTCAAAATCGGACCTTTGTCGGTCAAAATCGGACCTTTGTCGACTTTACCTCCGGAGACTTCAGATCTAAGCCAATTAAAGAGAAAATAAGTGGTGGTTGTGTTCAGAATGACGGTAAACGCCGGCGAATTGAAGGTCAACGCCGGCGAATTGAAGGTCAACGCCGGCGAATTGATGGTCAATGCCGGAGAATTGGTTTAGGGTTTATCAGTGTATTAATGTATTAAAGTGAGGGTGAAGGGTGGCTGTATAAATGTATTAAAGTGAGGTTGCAACTTTGTTTTAGGTTTAGGGTTTAAATAAGTTTAGAATTTTTAACATTTAACCCCTCTATCTTTTACTATTTTACATTTAGTCTCTAAACTTTATAAATTATACTCAAAAAGTTTAAAATAAGTTTATGTATTTAAACATTTGACCCCCTCCATCTTTAATAGTTTACATTTAAGTCTTACACTTATATATAAAAAATTTAGTTTTAGTTAAATGTGTGGTTATTGACTTATTTTGTTAGGATATTACTAATATTTATTTTTAAAAATAATTTTCTTTATAATTTATGGTCTCCGATATATCACTGATATATCGCCGCCATATCGGTCTTGGCGCTTGGCGGTGGTCGACCGCCGAGGTACCGCCGAGCGATATTTACAACACTGGTAATGAATAGGTCCATTTAGAATTTGCTTTATATCAAATGGGCGAAATCAAATACGGAGTATTTATTTAAAAGGGAAATGGCTCAAATGAGTTGAAATTCACCAAAAGGGTATTTGTAATGCATACACCACCTCCTGAATCTTTTTTTTAGGGACTTGGATTATTGTAATATCATTTGTGTATGCTTTGTTAACACAATGGTTAGTTATCATTTTTTTGTTAATATAAAAATTTAGTGTTTATGGGTCAAACGAGTCGGCCGGACTCGTTCCGATTGTACTACAGAGTGACGAGTGACCCAGCTTATACGCTATCTCCCTCTCCCCTCTCTACTCAAACCCTAATTTTTAGTTCCAGTGCCACCTCAATATCTCCTCTCCGGCCGTTGGTTTAGACCGGCGGTCCGGAGGGGACCCCTCACTGTATATAGTTACTGATTTCTCACAAAATTTCCTTTTGATTCAATTTTCGGCAAGTGTTTTGGGTCATCTCATTCTTGGTGTCATATCCTAGTGGTTGTGGGTTCAGATCTGGTGGTCGTTTGTTTTCAGGTCGTGATAGTTGTGGTGGTCGTGCTTTATGGTGGTGGTTGTGGTGGTGGATCGTGGTATTAGTTGTGGTGGTCAATCTGTTTTCATGTATGTAGTGGTGGTTTTGGGCGTTGGATTAAGGTGGCAGATCATGGTAGTTGTGGTGTCAAGCAGTGGTGGATGTGGTCGTGGTGTCAAGTAGTGATGGTCGGGGTGTCAAGTCGTGTGGTTGTGTGGTCATGGAAGGTCAGGTAGTGTTAGTTGTAGTGTCGAGTGGTGGTGCTTGTGGCAAGGAGTGGTGGTCGTGTTTTGGGGATTTTCTGTTCATTATTCTAGTCGTGGTTAAGGATGGTGATGACAAGAGTTTTTGGCTGCTAGGTTCAGGTGGTTTATGGTTTCTGATCAATTATGATAGTTTGGTATTTTGAGGTGTGTTTGGTCATTATTTTGGAGTTGTTTTGCGGATCAAGGGTCATGAAAGTTCAGCTTAAGATGGTTCTACAAATGGACGTGGTTTCTCTGTCAACTGTCTCTATGTTTCGCCGTGTCACCACTCGGTTAGATTACATGGCCAACATTGTTTGGTTTGAGATTTTGGCGGGTTTCATATCAGTTGTGAGTAACTGTGTGGGTCATGGTCGGTTTTTCACTCGTTTCCATGCTTTCTACTGGGTGATTGCCCTTAAGTGGATATGTGTATTGTTGCTTCTGGATGATGGCGTTTCCTCCTTAGATTTCTTGAATTATTACGGTTGTTTAGGTTGAGATGGTCTTTTAGGTACGAATAGTTGTTTGAGTTCCCATTTCTACTTGATTTAATACCCAACCCGCCTTATCTTGCCAACTCTGGCAATATCTATCAACATGCTAGCCAAGTAATTTGGAATTTAGTGTTGCATTTTTGTTTTCGATTATCATATAAAAGCCACTTTGCAGAATGTTCAGTTGTTACTAATGATGTTGGTATCATACACTAAATCTAGTTATGGTATTGAAACATTTCTTATTATAATTCATTTACTCTATGGTTTTTCTTTCATTGTGCTGATAGATAATAGGCATGTTGTTTTAAAACAAATTACAAAGTCGTTCAGAAATAATTGTCTATATATCTCAGACGGTGTGACGGTGTCCATAATATTCAGTATTTGTATTCATAGCATGTTACATATTGGACATTGACTCATATGCCTGTTTTTGCAGAGGGCGAAAGAAAGTTTGCTTGATGTTCTGTGTCCTGCACTTTTTTGCTGCTGTTTGCAAGATGTTTTTCTCACACCCAAGTATTTCGTTAGCAAGTGTCTGTCTCTCTCTGGCAAGTTCCATATTTTTATTTGGTTTCGAGACATGGATGGTGGTTGAGCATGACAAGGTTAGTGCTTGTTTGTTATAATCATTGGCCTTGTTAGAGAATTCTCATAATAAGCATTGCTAAACAGACACCTCGTTTTGTTGTAGCTAGGGCACAGGCTAGATTCATTGAATGAAATGTTTTGGTTGATGACATTCCTTGAGTCTGCATCTCTAATCGGAAGTCAAGTGCTTGCAAATTGGTTGGTCAGTAGTAACGACGTTCACAAGAACATGGTATCACCTTCCACTGCTACTGCAATACTGGCACTCCTTTGTATCATATTTATTGCACGAGAATGGAGAGAATCTTCACCTGTAACATTTAAGGAGTATCGGATGTCACTGAAGACCCATATCTTTTCTGGTAAAGACATCTCTCTCCTTGAAGTATTGAGAAAGATTGAAAGACAGGGTCAAACCATTTTTAAGAATAACAATGTGTTAGAAAATTAGATTAAATGCAATACAATGTGAAGTCACTTACGGGCTCTGAATGTTTATGAATGCGCATGAGCTACAAAATGAGCCCTGCTTAAGAATTGAATTATTTGATGAGGGACACATAGAAAGTTATATTCTCGAGAAGATTTTCTTATACATAATGTGTTTGCAGATAAAAGAATTTTGTTACTTGGCTGGGCGCAATCTTGCGTTCAGTTCGCTGTTGCTGCATTCTGGATATTATGGGCCCCAACTATAGTGGTATGATCTACATCTTACTCGACTTTCACCAACATCCATGGAACATCTTCTTTATATTACTGTTTGGTAGCCATGATAAATCATGGTTTACAGTCTAGTAGACTCCCACAGCTATTTGCCTAAAAAACATTGCACTAGACCAATAACTACAACAAATGTATCATATGTTATGTTGATATGAATGTACATCATTTTAGTTGGCCATTTTACAAGTTAGAACTATGGTAGTATTAAAGCATGTCTTGCCTAGTTAATATTTTAAAATGTTAATTTCAGGCTGATGGGCGGGAGGTTCATCTAGGCATGATATACCCTTGTTTGTTGGGTGCGAGAATGTTAGGAAGCGCAATATTTCCATGGTTTATAAATGGACCATTACCTCTTCGGACTGAGGATTGCCTAGTATACGCATTCACAATAGCAGGCATTGTTCTGTCTATAGTAGCTTACGATTATCAGGTACTTATTTTGTTAAAAGTTACATTCTCATCACTAGGTGTTTTGGTTATTGAGTTGCAAGTTTTGTGCAGGAAATTGGAATACTTGTAGGACTCTTTTGCTTGTTTCATGCTTGTATCGGTCTTGTTTTACCTTCTTTGGCCAGATTGAGAACTTTGTAAGCTATGTTATGTATATTATTTCTTGCATGTCTAACATATATACAAAGTCAGTGTATATTATTCATCTTTCAATCAACTGGGTTTAGCTTCTGAATCCCGCTTCTTGTTTCATATACAGATATGTCCCAAATGAGTTGCGTGGAGGAATGATAAGCCTTTCTCTAGCCCCCTCAAATGCAGCAATTCTTTTGTGCCTTATTCAGGTATACTCGATAAAAATTGGTAGCAGGTTTGGAATTTGATAATTATATCTTGCAACTTGATATATTTTTTAAAGTTTTATACTCCGTAATTTGGTATGACTCTCTTCGTTGCTTGGAAATATTTTTAATCTGACTATGACATATGGGCCTGTTTGGTACGTAGCTTTTTTGGAGCTGTAAGCTTTTTGTTACAAAAATAATCTCCTCCAAAACAAATAGCTCTGTTTGGGTACATCAACTTCAAGCTTTTATTTTAAACAAGTAGCTCTAAAATAAAAAGCTGATCCATGAAGCTTTTAAAATTTTTAAGAGCTGTTAAAATGTAAAATTACTGTTAACAGCTTATAATTATATTTAACAGCTAATTTACCAAACACTTTTATTGAAAAATAGATACAGCTTGTAGTTCATATTAACAGCCTTGCAGTTTACAGCATACAGCTTACAGCTAGTTTTTGCCAAACATACCCATAGTTTAAGAAAAAATTGGCTGTGTCATTCAGAAAGGAGTTAGTTGGGACCTTGGCTTTTATTAGCCTTAAATTACATGATAACAATAAAGGGCGTTTTGATTCAATGTTATTTTAACCACACCTGCTCTTATATATCAATAAAGACAGTGGACCATCTTATTAACATCAATTATCTGTAACAAATGTCAAAAGCTAATTTTTGTTGATATGGATTTTATGACAGAGGGGTTACAATGGCAGCATTGAGAATTCAACAATAATAGCATTTGCTGCAATTGCCATGTTCTCTGCGGCTGGCTGTATGCATCTCTTGAAACAATCAGGGAAACACTCACCCCATCAAAACTTTCACAAACAGTGACCCACGCCTTTCGCTTTGAACAGAAACACATATCGGTGACCCAATTCAAATGAGAAAAAGGGAGATTGGAATCAACTTCGAGTTTAAAAGTTGGCTTCTGGATTGAGACATGAGACTGGCTGTCAAACAATCAAAACTGACAAGTATATTTATCTGTGTGAGAGTTTTTGTGAATACTTGGATGACGTTGACAGTTAAAAGTTGTGGACTCGTTCATCTATTACTGAAAACAAGGCTTGAGATTTTTGGTTCCTACACGTGACATCCAATGTTGTACCTAATAAGTAGTCTTCAATGTAACAAAAATTATCATAGCACAAACTGAAGTTAGAAACTTTTATAGTGCTAATGGTCGTTAAAATATGTAGAAATTTTTTGCTGTTATGTTTGTGTTCTTGTAGCAATGAGCTCTTCTACGTATATAGAAGTGTTCGACAAATTTGGTTTTTCATAATTTGTTGATTAATTCTATACATTGTAAATATATAGATTACTCATCATCAAGGTTGCAAAAATCGTGAATCGGTAATCGGGCCGTAGACCACCTTGTAGTTTGTAATCGGTTTAGGCGGAATTAATAGGTGATTAATCGGATTGGCATTTTTGGCAAATTTTGGGTATTTCTGGCAAATTTTTTGTATTTCTGGCGAGTCTTATGTATTTCCGACAAGATTTTTTCTAATAAACAACTTGTAATAGATTTAAACATTTACTATAAGTGATCAAAATAAGTTTACAGTGAATTTTTGGTATTTCCGCCAAGATTTATAGGTTTCCAACATGTTTGATCATCGACTACCGTTGATCGCCGTTGATTATAGTTGACCTGTTTGTTTGACCCAATTACATAAATCGGCAAGGTTGAAGGCCCTAGAGCGCCTAGGCGGTGATTAATTGGCGTTGTACAACTTTTTTTGCAACACTACTCATCATAGATTCATAGGCATCGTAATCGACACATCAAAACCACACTAAAACAACATTGAAACAAAAATTACCCAGTTGCGACACTCGGAACATGGACCCGCTAAACACAAAAAACACTCATGTACACGCACTAGAACAACATGGTCTTTTACACATTGACAACTAGTGTGGTAAAGGGTTGGCTAAGGCTTCTAAAAACCAAAGATAAATTTTTTGTTTGTTAATAAACACCCAATAAGTGAGCAAAACTGAATCAAACCACCCAAATTAGCAGTCTGGTCAAGTTGCCCTCCATTTCTTTACCTGCACCTTTCTTTTCTTCTTTTATAAAATCTTGAGAACACCAAAAAAAGTTTTGATTCTTTCATTTACTCTCCAAACAAAAACTCAAAGAATCTTTGACCATGTGAGTGTGTGCTTTCCCTAGACGGAATTGTGTCACTTCAATGCTTTTGTTATGTTAAATCACTGATTTTCGGGGACCAGTGGTTTTTACATGTTGGGTACAAACACACATGTAAAGTTGTGCCAATACCCGGTTAATACAATGATCGGTTAATACAATGAGCAAACTACATCAATTGCTTTATATATTCTTCTTCATCCAGATTCTCAAAAACATGTTCCAACACTTCATAAGTTAACTATGGTTATCCATTTTACTACCGGTAAGTTAACTATGCGTTTGTGTTCAAAGAGAAAGGCGTGGGTCACTGTTTGTGGAAGTTTTGATGGGGTGAGTGTTTCCCTGATTGTTTCAAGAGATGCATACAACCAGCTGCAGAGAACATGGCAATTGCAGCAAATGCTATTATTGTTGACTTCTCGATGTCGCTCTTTTTGGTTTGATACTATTGGTGGATTAGACTACTTTCATAAAAAACAACAAAGGTTGGTCATTCATTTCAGTATGTTTGTGTTACAGCTTCTTGTGTTGGGTGTTTGGCTGTTCGCTTGTTGTATGAATTCTTGTTTTGCCTCCTGGTGCTACATATCTCATGTATTAGTTAGGTTGTTGGCTTGTAGTCTTGTTTTTAGGCTTTGCATGAGGTGATCCTTTTGGTGTCTTCTTCAGGTTATGTTGTTTCCTGTTGTTTCTGTTTGCTTTTACTCGTCAGGATTTATTGCTCACATTGCAAACATTAAGTTGTAAGTTCTTTATTTATACTAGCTAGATGTTTGTTTCAAATGGAATTATGATTTTATTTTATTTTTTGCTTTTAGTGATATGGACACTTCACAACCAGACCAAGTCACATATTTATTCCTTTTTCACGGGTACGAAGATTGAACCAACTATTCAAGAAGCTGATAGACTCGTGGTCCCCTTCAATTTCCGTGGTTCAAGGATTGAGGATGTTTTGTGCCGCATCAAAGGCGATACAGTTACCATGTGGGTAGAAGATATTACAGGAGCCAACAAACTTGGCCCGTACACTTACGTTCTTCCTTCGGGTGGTGATTATGGCCGTGGCAATGCCCATTTAGAACCCGTTGATGGTGGCTATGTTTTGTTGGTTCTCACCGGTTTCCAAAGGCCCGGCATCTCCATCACATGGGTATATATGCTTATCTTCTACTATCCTTTTCTTTTTCTGCATTTAAAAGTTTTCCAAGTGCTTGTGGAGTAGTTTAAGTTACAGCATTGTCAATATATTATCACAAAATCACAATTGTTACATTGAGGTTTCATTTAGTCTTATTGAATGTGTTTTAGTATTCGTGATCAGTATCCATGGGGTCTGCTTGTATTTAATTGTTTTTTTAGACCATGCAAATCTGTGGTCTGCTAATCTTCATGCTTAATATTTGTATGTTCTCAAAGGTAAGGATACACAAATAATATGGGTGCAATTGCTTTTTCTTTTGATCCACCTGTTGAAATAGACATATAAGTCTCACAAATTATCACTATTCACAAAAGGCTAAGAGTACATAATGAAAACCCAACCAAATGCTACTCCATCTTTGTACAGAGGTGTTTTTGTCTTTCTCTATTTAAATATATACGCAATATGACTGGATTTATAGTTTCTTATCATGTTTTAAAAACGTCCAGAGAAAGAGTATGAAGTAGTTTATTATGATAATCTACATGGTTCTGGAAATATCGAGTTTCAAACTTCATATGTACTTTCCTCTTGTCTATATAATATATCTACTCCTCAGTCCTCACATACATAATATCTTTCTGCAGGAAGGACCTTTTCATTTCATGATAATTTTAAGCTTTTGGATGGCGAAGACTTTTGTGGAATCTATCAACTTTTGGAACATATCATTTATGAAAATTATGATTATACTTAGGGTAACCATGGTTTCCGACCTTTTGGCTGACTAATCCACGACATTTTAGTAATGTTAGTCACAAGGCCATCCCTTGGAAGTTATTCTTGAAACATCAACATCTGCAATGATGTTATAGTAGTAGTTATCTTGTAATAAAGATTAACTTTCACAGTGATTTCTGTAAGATATTCACATTGTTGGAAGTAATATTTTAATCTTTTCGTTCGTTTATGGTCTTTTTATGCCCTTTTAACAAATTAACAAACAATCACAAATGAACATGAATGTGCTCATTTTCTTAATGAGCAAACACGAGTCATAAGTTTTGCTCCTGGCTGCTCGTTTGGTAAGTTTTATATATTGTAGCATTTGACATATTAGAGATATGATGTAATCTAAATCGACACAGTGGGTCGAAATAACTACCTCTGGAAGCTAGGAAGAAAAGGCTTGAGCCTGGGTGTATATGTTTCCGACGAGCTGGTTGAATCTAGACAAGATAAGGATAAGAGTTGTGATAGTCTTCCAGTGTCATGGTCTGGAATAATTTAGGTGTCATTCTCCTAATGATTTGCATTCCAGTTGTTGCATCGAAAAGGGCAAGTGTTGAGTTTGTGTTTGCACACTTAACACTGAAAATGAGTTCGGAATAAGCAATACATCACACGTATTTCATATTGAATTGCTTATGTGTCAATATACGTTGTCAGGGTATAATGCCTCTCCGCATATGATTAAATTTCTCTTCTTAAATATTTTTGCTTCCAATCAAATGTTTATTTTTGCTTCCAATCAAATGTTTATTAGAAGAATGACGATATGGGTGCATCAGGTAACTGGTAAAACTGGGTTTGGGTAAAAAGGGATACTTTTTGAAGTGGTTGGGTTTGGGTTGGCACAAAACACTTAATGTCAATAATAAACTAGGTTTTTTCAATAAAGTGATTTAAATAATTTGACGCATTTATAATACACTTTAACTATTTGACCCGTTTGACCCATTTCTTCTTAATATTGCATATTTTTTGGCTGATTTTTTTGGGTACATTCTGAGGAAACAAATAGTGCAGATATAGATGGGCCAGAAGGTATTATTAGTTGGGGTAAAGCTAAAGATACGCAACATATTTCTACAAATAAACACAAGTACGCAACATACTTAGTAAAGTGTCAAACGTACGCAACATATTTTAAAAAAATCGTCGATCTACGCAATATGACCTGTTGGCAGCAGTTTAACAGGTCACCTAACTTTAAAAGTTACACATTTGGTCCATAAACTGTCTCATATCTCGCGTATATTATCCTATTTTGATAACGGTCGTTAAAAAAGTTTTTAGAAAAACTTTTTAACATTTTTTTAAAATCCAGATAAAAAAAGTTTTAAAAAATTAAAATTAAAAAAAAAAAGTTAAAATTAAAAAAAAAAGGAAAAAAATTTAAAAAATTAAAATTTTTTTAAAGTTAATATTTAAAAAAAATTAATAAAAAAAATTATAAAAAAAATTAATTTTTTTTAAAAATACGTATTTCTTAAAAAATACGCATTTTTTTATAAAAATAAATTTTTTAAAAACTACGCATTTTTTAAAAAATTTAACTTTTAATTATAAAAAAAAATTAATTTTTTTTCGCAAATATTAATTTTTTAAAAAAAAATTGATTTTTTTTAAATATTAACTTAAAAAATAATTTTTTAAATTTTTTTCCTTTTTTTTATTTTTTTAAAAAATGCGTATTTATAATTTTTTTTCGTAAATATTAATTTTTTACAAAAAAAATTATTTTCTTTAACATATTAACTTAAAAAAAAATTAATTTTTTTTCCTTTTTATTTTTTTAATTTTAACTTTTTTTTTTTGTTTTATTTTAAAATTTTTTAACTTTTTTTTATCTCGATTTTTTAAAAAAAATGTTAAAAAGTTTTTTTTGTAAATTTTTTTAACGACTATTACCAAAATAGGATCATGTACGCGAGATATGAGACAGTTTAGGGACTAAAAGTGTAACTTTTAAAGTTAGGTGACCTGGTAACCTGCTGCCAGCAGGTCATATTGCGTAGATCGACGATTTTTTAAAAATATGTTGCGTACGTTTGACACTTTACTAAGTATGTTGCGTACTTGTGTTTATTTGTAAAAATATGTTGCGTATCTTTAGCTTTACCCTTTATTAGTTCTGTTGTGATATCTCGCTTGGTTGAACATTCACGGTTACTGTTTTCTGAGCCTTTTAAGCCCGGATAATGATACTTGTTGTTACCCCATTGCTGATTTTTTCTACCAAGCTTTCAAGAGTCAGTTTGGAAGTGGTACTTGAGGTATCAGTTGCTGGTGCCGGTTTTTTTGTTGTACCATGATCTCACTTTTGAGCAATTGAAGGTAATAATCTGTCACTATAAGCATTGCGCTTTTGGAATTTTAGGCCTGGTTGAACCTGTATATTCTACTTTAGTCATAAGATCGGAAAAAAAATCCTGGTGAGACGCGGTCCTTATCAAAGCTTGATTAGTCCTGATAAATTGATCTAAAAGGACTATTACTTATGCTTTGTAAACCTGCATTTATTCTTTATAAGATTAGATTTCTCAATGTCTTATTATAAAATCTAAAATATCTTGTTTTAGTTGCTTGCAATAATGATTTAAAAATAAAATTCTTGTAATAAAAGAGTTAGGACCAGTTGAGACCAGCGGGCTAATTCAGGGCCAGGCTTAACCGATACAAGACCTTTTGCACCTCTAATAACACAGGGGTTGCTAGAAATTATTTAATGTCATGTCTATGCAAGAAACTAACCATGGAAAGCCAAATGGCAGGATAGTTTATGCGTTTTCAAGAGACGGGCATTGCCATTATCATCAGTAAGGCATAAAGTTAAAGCACATGAGGTACATTTTGGACAGGATGCACACTGAATGGCTCTCAGCTTTTATGGCGTTCTGCATGGCCGATACGGTATGTCATCATAACCAATTATGATTGTGCCTTTAGGAATTCCGCTTTAGTTATACCCCTTAACAAAGTCTAAAAATGTAAACTGATTATGCAATAATAATGACTTACCAATGATCTAATGTTACAATACACCTTCTTTGTCCAACTGTAAATGCACCTACACTGCTGAAATGTAAATAAGAATAATTTTTTTTGTTTCAACCCACATTCATTATTCATTATAAAACTAGAATTTATCAAACCATTGTCAATGCACTTGGTTCATCCACTAGTTACAAACAATGGATTCTCTTTGTTTTGTTCTTTTAGCCTCTCAGATCCGTCATCTATTAGTCAGCACCGTCCATTCCCTTTGCCGTTCATTCAAGAGCACGTTCCAATGTGGTAAATTTCATCTCCAAATCTTGTATCGTTTGTACCTTCTTCGGCAAGGAAATCCATACACTTCAGATCCGTCTTTCGCGCATGTTGTTTCTTCAGTTTTGTTGGTGTTGACAAAGTTGGTCATCTAGTCCGCGCCAACTGCTCGTAGCTGTATCTGTTATGTACCCCTGATCTCAACCATAGTTCATTCGCCCAATTTGTGCGAGCTCATGTGCTCTGACCAATAAAATACCGACACACATTCACCTCACCCAGGATATTTTCTTGTAACAAATTGGTCGAAATTCGTGTTAAGCCTCAACAGATCAGGTTCAACGATATGATAGGTATTTATGTTGGTTTCACTTTGATTATCAGTTTTATGGTCTCTTGATTCATCAAGTCTTACTGGATGCTCAATTTTCATTTATATATTTCGTTCAAGTATATATTAGTGGGTGTATGGCTGTATGCTATAGCCTTTCATGGCTAGTAATTTGAGTTACTGGACTTGGTGTACCTATGGGTTTTGATCAGGTTAAGTACTTGATATGAAGATAGACAAGATGTATATATAAGTTGATGTTTAGAAGTCTTTTAAGGAGTTTTGCCCTTTGTAGTCTAGGCGACTCAAGGTTGGTAATAGTTCATTTGAGGTATCCTCATACAAATCTTTCTTTCTGGTCTAACATAAGAAGTTCAAGCATGCATGGCATCATATACAAATTGGGGTATTCAAGAATTTCTGATCATTGTTTGATAGCTTCAAGATGTGTGAGTGGATGATGTAAGTTGTCATTTTGAGTTGGGATATTTGAAAAAAAAAGACATCATACCACTTTTTGTCATTGTATGTGGTGTTAGCCTCTAATAATTTAGATCAAAGTGTTAGAATATTTACCTATGTTAAGACTATGTTTAGATTATGTATCATGATATGCATGTCGAATTTGTGTACACTGTATTGGGTCAAAACAGTTAACCCATGCAGTTAGTTAATATAGTTAAGGTTAGGTTAGATGGCAATTAATATGGTTAGTCGTTATACACCAATAGACACAATGGTTGGTATAACTTGTAACTACCATCTCATGCCGTTTAGAAACATATAAGTACTTTCATTTGCAGTCATTTGTAATAACGTTTATCTATCCAATATTATCATTTCACTGCAAAATACTTTGTCCATTTTACCGTTATATTTCATACACAAGTTTCACTCAAATTTCACAAACATGAACATATACTCGAACACAGATTTGTTGGCCAAAGACCTGTGAACAAATGGTATCAGAGCTTAGAATCTCGTCCATGGGAAAGGCCAACAACAAGTTTCCAATCAGGGAAATATCTCCTAAGAGAAACTCCCAAAAGAATCTACAATTGGAATTCTAGAAGAAAGAGTATTTCTCCTAAAGGAAAAGAAATGTTGGTGAAGAAGGTACTTGAGAATGAAGCGTACAACGCTTCAAAGAAAAAGGAAGAAGCAAAAGGCCATGGAAAGGCAGTGGTGAAATCGAAAAGGGACAAGAAAGCAAGATGCTATATATGTAAAGAGAGGGGACACGCTTACTGGGATTGTGGAAACAAAAAGAAGTTAACAAACATAGAATTGCAACAAGATGAGAAGACCATGGAACAAGGGACTGCAGAAGGGGCAAGATACCCTGAGAAAGTGCACATAATTGCAGACTACATGGTGGAGGGGTCGAATGATAAGACCTGGGATCAAGTATGGTATGTAAGTTGTTCATACAAATTCCATATGTGTCCCAGAAGTGAGTTGTTCAAGGAATTGCAGTATAAGTTTAAAATGATAGGCAAGGAAGAGAATGAAAAGAAGTTTATATTCTCATATGGGATAGGAGATGTCAGGGTAAACACAAAGGAAGGCGACATGTTGATTAGCAGGGTTCAATATACACTAGAAGTATCCCTGAATGTTCTCAGTTATGAATTACTTGAAGAACAAGGTTACTTAGTACAAATCAACAACAACAAATGTATAATTAAGTACATGTATGATGAGGGAACCAGTGGTACAAGGAAGGAATGCAACAACGATTTGATTTGGGGTCCAAAGGATGTGATAGTGGAACACAACAGGTTCATGGAGAATTACTTTGCCTCTATTGATCCAGATATTGAATGTTCTCTAGTAAAAGGATTAAAAGATCTGACATGGGACAGAGAGGATACCCAAGATTACATTGATGAAGAATACATTTCTTGGAATGGGACATTGTATGCATTGAAGGTAAATTCGTTTAATAGATTCATGTCATTTATGAATCTACTTAAGAAAGATGATTTCGTGTTTAAGAATTGGGTAGTGTGTAGTAAGAAATTCTTAGAGATGATAAAGTGGTTCTATCTTGTTTACTTGAACTACGATATGCTTGAAGCCCTACCACCAAAGATTGGAGTGATTGTTATAGATTTGCTATGTTTGCACAAAGTTGTGGCAAGCCTAGGAGAATATGTGACTGCTACATTAGGAAACAAATGGGGATTAATTGCACAGATGCAAGGTCTGACTGATTGATGGAAAAGCAGTCAACTAAATTCAACCACGGATGTGGTCAACCAAGTCAAACTGCCTAAAGTCAATCTCCGTTGAAGTACAGTGGCTTCCCCGGGTCGTTATGTCCCGACGAGGTGTGGATGGTTAACAAACGGTTCTGTGATCGGGTGAATCTGGACAGGAAGGGGTATAAGTGAGTTGTGATGACTACACTACTGGAATATAAAAGAAAATAGCTTAAACACACTATATTAACAAGACTGGAAAGTCAGAAAAACCAGAAACGTTTAAAACTTAAAACGCGTACGTTCACGTTTAAATAAAACGTAAACGTACAAAATAAAAAGTGAAAACGGGAATCTGAAAACACCCAGGGGGTGAAAATGACTTTTTTTCAAACTAAAAGGTAAAAGAAAATTTTTAGAAAATTATAATAAATTTTTACACTAATTAATTATTTAATATTAATTAATTACTATTTAATACTTAATTATTAAAATTTAAACAACTTAAATATAATACAATATTAATTAAATACTAAAAAGGTGAAAATAAAATTTCTAAAATTATAAAATAACTAAAAACTAATTTTAAAATTAAAAATAAGTATTTTTGTCTTTTTGTGGTTTTTCTACTAATTAACTACTAATTAATTACTAATTACCTAATTAAACTATTTTAAATTAAGAAAAATACTAAATGAACAGTAAAAATTATAAGAAAATTTCTAAAATTATTTTACATTATATAAAAGCTAGGAAAAATATAAAAACTAGGTTTTACTTAATAAAAACTAAATATGCTATTTAAGATTAATTATTAATTATTAATTAATAATTAATAAAACTAAGATTAATTCTAATAAATACTAAATGGAAAAATAAAAAACTGAAAAATTTGCTAAAATTACTTTAATATAAGAGGTAATTAATAAAAATATAAAAATGACAAGTACTTAATAAAAATATAAAAATTAAAATTAAAATTAAATTACATTAAATAGAAACTATCACTTAATTTAAATTTGATTTTTCTTGGTTTTTCTTTTACAAACTTGTTTTATACCTAAAAACAAAAACTTTTTGTGAAAACAAACTTTTTATAACTTGAAAATAAGCTGAGAATAAGCTAAAAAGGAACACAGTTTGACTTTGGTTGACCAACAAGGCAAATAAGCTCAAATCAGATCAAGTGGGACCCACAATGGTTAAAAATGATCTAAATAAGTTAAATGAACATACTTAAACAAGAATAAACCAAAAAGTCCGACAGAATAAGCCAAAAAGCCACAAATAAGCACTTGGATTGTTGGAACTCAACTGAAAATGGGACAGTCCTTTTGGGCTAGATTCAGGTGGGGTCCACAAGCTTCTAGGTCTAACCAAAGGTCAACTATTCAAGAGTGCCATGAGGGGGATTGAATGGAACCAATTGGGGGGACTATGGACCACTATGGTGGCCAGAAAACCACCACAAAGTGGGTGGTGTGGCTGATGGGCTGCTGATGCAGGGGCAATGCTTGCCCTGCAAGTGATTTCCCTAGCTTGTGGGGCCCAGTAGAAAAATACTAAAAATAAAAGCAAGATGGGGCATTGAAGATGGGGTGGTAGACAACAAGTATGAACAAGATTCAGGCCATGAAACACCATACACAATTCCACAAAATTCATGCAATATTGAGGAAAAACTGAGAGAGTGGTAATTTGACTTTTAAGATAAACAAGAACAGTTGACTTAAGTGAAGTTTGATCTAACCTAGCAAACTGAAATTGATGTATTACACTATTAGATGATTAAATTAAGCAAACATAACCAACAAAGAACAAGAAAACATGAGTATGGAACATCACAACCTAACAGTGAATCAAGCACAAGAGATTTAGCCCAATTTTGACTTTCAGTCACATGACCACTGGATTTTAAGACTTGGCTGAGCTAAAAACACCTATTGCAGCATGTTTCAACAGAAAGCAACATCAAATACTAACAAGAACTAAGCTAAAATTCTTAAACCAAACACCCCTTTTAAAACAGTTAACACTATGTTTCATGGATTCAAGGAGCAAACCACCAAACCTATGATTATTCTACTAATCCTAACTGATTTTAAAACTGCTAGAACAATTAGATTAAGCTAATAACAACTACAACTCAATTATGCAAATTTGATTAAACTACCACAGTTTACTACAAATTTTAAGTAATACTTACCAAACCTATTTCTAATGAACCAGGATTAGTCTAAGGAGCTAAGAGATTATGTATAAGCAGAGACAAGCATAAAAGAAGCAATATCACAGTAACTTAATAAGCAAAGATGACAAAGTAAGCTTACAAATTGGTTCTGTGAATGTAACAATGGTACTAAAACCAATCTCAACACAATCCTATTACTCCCCAAGGAGTTCTAAACCAGGCCATTCACCATCTCTTTCTTTCTTCTTCTCTTCTTTATTTTATTTTTTATTTTTTTGAATTTTTCATTACTTTTCTTTGATTTTTGAGTATTTTTTTTGATTTTGACTGAGATGGAATTTAATGATGCCTGAGCTTATAAAAGCCTCAGGTTTACCTATTTTGATCTTAATGGGACAATTTTAACAACTTCTAAACAGAAATTAAGCTATAATGGAGTTTGAGAGATTTTAAGGTAAAAACTAAAATGAACAATAAGAACTGGAATGACTGATTAAATTAAGTTTATATCACTTGGAAAATGTTTAGAATACAACTTGGAATCAAATGAGAATACTGATAAAGGAAATCCTAATTAAACGACATGAAAAAATTACATTGTACTAAAACTACTACTACTAAAATTGACCAACTCTTTTCCTGGCTTCTCTTCCCTTCTTATACCTCCAAATTAGGGTTTCTGAGACTTATTTGTCTTTTCCCAGCTGAATATTGGACCATAGGATCATTTTACTTCAATCTCGTCCATTCAAAATTTTGGCGCCCAACTTGCTTTGTCTGTTTCTTGGAGATATTTGAAGCCAGAGGTGGTGTTTTGGAGTGGAGTGTTTGGATGGAGGTGCAAGGGGGGAAAAGGTTGAGTGTTGCAGTGAAGGTGATGATTGTGTTGCAGGGTAGTAGCAGGGGTAGGGGTGTGAGGTGGAAGAGGTTGTCAAAGGAGTCAAAGGTTGGGGTGGTCAATTTGTTGACCGAGGGGTAATAGAAACGGGTAGGATTTTATTATTAGGATTGGGCTAAAGGTTGTAGTGGGCTGGAAAGGGCTTGGGGTTGTGTGGATTAGGATTAGGTTTGGTTTTAGTTTATTTGGTTTATGGGCTTATATAATCACAAGAGTCCGTTTGGTTGTAATAAATTAGCACAAGGACAATTTTTGTAATTTGAGCAAAGTTGAGGGTGTGTTTGTCATTTTTCCAAAGTTATCACAAGAGTCCAAACTTGCCAAGTAACAATTAAACCAAGTACCTAAATTTGTATTTTTCCATTTTTTAAATTCCCGGGGACCAAATTTGTCATTTTTGCAAAGTCCAGGGACCAAACATGTAATTTTCTCAAACTTGTTATCCAAGGATCATTTTTGACAATATTTGACTTTTAAATGCCTTGGGTTGACTTTTCTTTCGTTTTAAACTTCCAGGAACTAGTTTTGTCAATTTTTGAAACTTGAGGGACTGAAACTGCCAATTGTGCAAACTTTGTTCGTTTTTCATTTATTTTTAAACATTTTGCATCTAAAACATATAAAATACACTTTTGGAATAATTTCTGTATTTTGATGCGTTTTTGAGTGTTTTTGGATGTTTTGGCAGTTCAGATACGATAAAAATGATGAGTATTTACACACTCATCAATCTCCCACACTAAACTATTGCTAGTCCCTAGCAATCTTTTGAGAAAATTTAATGGATTTGAAACTCTTTACCAAAAGCCATTACTTCTGGAGTAGCCAGGTGTGAGAACTGTGGTACACCTGATAACCGTGTGATTTTGAGCAAACCACCAGCTGTCAACGGATTTGATTAGTCTTTACCAAAAGCCGTTTGCTTCTGGACTAGCCAGCTCTTGATGGAATAGTCAACATCTTGGTGAGCTGATTACCAATTATGGATTTTCCACTGCCTTTACCACAAGCCATAATCTTGCGGGCTAGCCAACTCATTTGTAACAACCCGAAATTTTCCACGTCTACATTTGTTTCCAAACCTCAACAATTTACTATTCACAAGTTACTATTCACTATCGTAGTTTTTACTATTCACTATTTTCCGAAAAATTAAGTTTTACGATAATTAAATCACGTATCCGAGAGACCTCATCTTTGTGCACCACATATAGACTAGATTTAGTCTACATATTGCCAGTATCATCATATTCATTTTGGGTCTTACCTGTGTTTGCATTTTTAGTCATTCATATTCATTTATTAAATAAACGCTTTATACGATTTTTGTTAACGAACAATATACCCGATACTCCCAACGATGGTTCTAATATAATTTTATTCTCATTAAAATGTTACAAAAATTTTAGTATTATTTTACCTGGTGTTTTAAATTCATTAATTATATATATTCTTAAATATATATATTTACGATAAATTAAGTATTTGCGAAACGATAACTATTTAAACACCCGACACTTATACAAAATACATCTTTATAATTTTTTATCACTTCATTACACTCTATTTTGTCCCACTAAAATTTATTTCTATCTAACTTAATACTTAAATCTATTATACAAAAATAATATCTAAATATTTTGAAATGTTATTAGACAAGAATAATAAATGAGCATGGTACCCTCTTTTTCTCCATATTTTTGGCCGAATTTCAACCCTCCACCATACCAACTTTGCCAAAATATTTTAGCTTATTTATTGCTTAGTACTTGTTTATTATTTAAATAAGAAAAACCATACTTTATTTCATTATATAAAAAAAAGTTACTAGCTAGTTCCTTTACACAAAGAAAAACATACAAAAACTTTCCCATCTAATTAGTGAGGATCGGCCAAGGAGAAAACACAAGAAGAGATTCAATTTCGATAGTTCTAAGAATTATTTGTTGTATTACGGGTTATATATTCACTACATATCGATTTGGAGGAACCGTTGGGGGTTATTTGTTCTTGATCATTCTAAAAATCCTATATTTTCAAGTAAGTATAAAATAATTTGTATACCTTTCATTATGTATTTTATATATTTTTATGCATGTTTATGCATTTACTAAGTTTAAATATTTATTTAAACTCATTTCATCACCTATATCACCAATATACATGTTTGTGAGATTTTATTATGTTTTTATTTTTGGTCTTTATATTGTTGAAGAAATTGGTGGAAGAGTTAGGATAGATTTGGAGTTGGTTTGAAGGGAACTAGTATAGAAAAATGGTTATTTAAAAATATGCGCGGAAGCGCTGCCCAAATTTTTAACTTTTATAAAATCAAGTTATATTTACAAGGATTTAGTAAAAAAAAATGAAAAATATATTTTATAACGAAAACGTGGTCGTTTGAATGGATTAAAACGGATTCATAACGAATAAGATACGAGTTTTTCTTAACGTTATTTTCAACAACTATTTTCAGAAAACGTAATTGTTGCTGTCCAGATTTTTAACTTAGTAAAACTCAGTTTTGAACAATAAAACAAGTCCCCGAGGCTTCAAAATATGTTAGTACACTTAAATACCTTCGCGGGGATAGGTAGAGCTTTAAAAACCAAGCTATAACGAAGAGGTTATGACTTAACGAAATTAACGACGAAAACTATTATTTTTGACAGCATTTCATATAGGGAATAGTAACCTGAAATTATATTTAGACATGAATTTTATGCACTTTGAGTGCAATTTTCGATAGAATATCATACAAGGAAGTTGTACTATTTTAAATACATACGTTAGTCAACCCAAGGACTTTTCAAAATATACATTTCATAAACATTCATGTCGTAGTTACGATACACACTTGCTAAACATCCAAAATGTTATATTTTTACTATTGTTAAGAAATACCAAGTGACATTATTTTTATAACTAAACTCACAAACAAACATTTATGGGTGATATAACATTTTATAAATTGCATAACACGACATCATTTCACGACCTAAAATACATTATCACTTTAGGTCGCGGTTAGAGACCGAGCCTCGCTTCCATCGTATCCACTATCGTCATTGTTGTCATCATATCATGTGAGTATTCACGAACCCCCTTTTCTAACTATTTTAATCGTTTTGGGGTGGATGCATGAACAATACTGTTTACTCTTATATGAACTTAAAAGACTCTTGTTTCACTATTTATGCTCGTAAGCAAAACGTACTTAAACAAACTTGTTTACTATTTACGAACACTATTATCTGAACTTTTTGACTTGTCTTGACATTATAACTTGTTTGCACTCTTGAACCTTTTGACTTGAACTTTTAGACTTAATGTGCCGTACGTTCTAAAACTTAAAGTCTCCCTTGTTCGGAGCAACGCTATAAAGTCTCTCATGTTCAGAGCATCCTTAATAAATCTCGCCATGGTGGAGTGACTAATAAATCTTTGCCAAGTCGGTGAAGTGACTAATAAATCTCGCCTAGGTGGTGGAGTGACTTCAAGTCTCCCATGTTCGGAGCAACATTGTAAAGTCTCCTTTGTTCGGAGCGGCCTTGACTTATTATATACTTTGTGCCCTTACTGTGAACTATATTGACCATATGTACTTGACAATCAAACGTACTACTTTATATGCAATGGGTTGTGAACACACAGGTTGCAAGTCTTGTTATGGCCAAGACTTGCAACTGAGTGGATTCACAATGTCTTTGCCTTGTGGACTATTCATAAAGACCGAAAACTTGGACTCTCTGTTAAAGGTTTTTCTTATTACTTAAACCGTGTATACTCACCAACTATTTTCATAGTTGACCCATTTTCTCTCATGCATTTCAGGTGATCGTCAGTAAGTTTTTCTTCATGGTCTATGCATAATGAAGTTTTCACATGTCACTACTGATCATTATGTATTACAAAGCTATCTTTTGGGAACTAAACTTTGTATCTTAAATTGCCAATGTCGGCTATAACAATGTTGTAATGATATACTTTTCCTTTAATGTAAATTATGGTATTGTTCTATATCTTTTTGCGATGTATATTGATTTCGTCGCACCTCGCGTTTTCGACCTTCGGCGGGGTGTGACATCATTCGCTTTATGGGATATGGGGAGTTGATGAACCATACAATTTTGGGCAAATTGCAAGCCGTAAACGGATTTGAGATGTCTTTACCAAGAGCCGTTTGCTCCTGGACTAGCCAATCCCTTTTGTCGGTTAGACAAGGCGGACTGATTACCACAAAAATTTTGAAGCACCAGTGAAATTTTTTTTAAAAATTTTTGGTCAAAAGCGAGGGTATAAGATAGTAAAATGTGATAAAATTAGCTAGAATAGCGAAATAACCCCCCCCCCCCCCCCACACACACACACACATACACTTAGGATGAATATTGTCCTCAATATTCAAAGTCCCGGCTATTATGCCGACATTTTGAACGTAAAAGGGCAACATTACAAGCTAAGTGTGGAAAACACCATTTTGTATTTTCACTTCATAAGTAACCACTGTAGGGGTAACTCCCCCACATTTAGGGTGAAAACCCTATAAGCATGCTACTGTTTTTGTTTACCGAGTCGCTAGCTTGACTCGACCCCGAATTCATTTGTCCTTGGGGAAGCATGATGTGGAAGAAGCAATCTCAATCGGACTTTCATTCAAGATTTTTGGACAAACATTTGAAGCACGTGAAAGTTCCACACCGATGAGATAAGTATCCGGCTCAAGATAATGATACATGAAAATGCCGGGATCAAATATGGTATCTTCATTCCCGAAGGAGTGAAGAACAAGAGAAGTCACCTTATAGGTGAAGAAAAGGAAGAAAACCATGATGAAAAGCATGATTTGATCTTCCTCGAGAGGAGGCTCATTAGCCTGAGTTTGGATTTCAAAGGTTAAGCTCGTAAACAACCCGGGAGGGTGGGTGGGAATTTGCAAATCCTCATGATTGAGTGCATCTCCCTGATTGATGCTAAACCACCTAACTTATATTGACCAACTAATGGTCAACAAAGTCAAATAGCCTAGGTCAATGCTCCGGGTAATATAAGGTATCACCAGGTCGTTAAGTCCCGTTGAAGTATGAATTGTAACTTTAGCGTATTAGTGATCGGGTAATTATTCACAGAAAAGGGTTATGATCAAAATTATTTGGAAATTATCAACAAATATAGCTTAGGAAAGCTACGTGATTGATTACGGGAATTTGGATTACGAAGATTTGAGCTAAAAACCTAAAAATGTACGTTTTAATTAAAAAACGTATACAGACGAACAAAACAAAAAGTACAACTGAAGGACTGGAAGGGGTAAAAGTATAAATTTGATATTTTTACAACCCTAATATTTAAAGAAAATTTTAAGAAAAGTAAAAATTGTTTTTACACTATTTAATTATTTAATACTAATTAATTACTAATTATCTATTTAGTACTAATTAAATTAATTAGAATTATTAAAAATACTAAAAAGGCTTAGAAAATTAAGAAAAATTTTATAAATCTAATTAACCATCATGGGAATCCTAAAAAATTATAAAAAGTTAATTTTAAGTATTTTTAAGCTAATTAAATAATTATTAATCTAATTACTTATTAATTTCTAATTAAACTAGTTATATTATAAAAAATAGAAAATGAACAGTAAAAATTCTAGAAAAATTTATAAAAATGTTTTAACTAAAATAAAAGCTAGAAAAATTATAAAAACTAGGTTATACTATATAAAAACTAATTATGTTATTTAATTGATTAATATTAATTAAAACTAAATTAAACTAAAATTAATTAGAAATTCCACTAAAAGACAAAATAAAAATCTGGAAAAATTTGTAAAATTATTTTAACCTAAAATATAATTTCTAAAAATATAAAAGTGATATATTACTTAGAAATAAATTAAAAAGAAAATTAAATTGATAAATCCTATTAAATAGAAGCTATCACTAATGTTAAAGTTGGTTTTTTGGTTTTTTTTCTTTTTCTAAACTAATTATAAGCTAAAAATAAGTACTTTTAACAAAAACACTTTCACTACACCCCAAGAAATAAGCACTTGAAGTGCTTATTAACCTCACAGTTGACTTTTGTTGACTGTGGAGGATTTTTAAGCTCAAATGGATGATGTGGGGTCCACAATGGTATTTGTTGGTTTCTCTGAGTTTGTAACACTATAATAAGCAAGAATAAGCCAAACTTGTGGCTTCAATAAGCCAAGAAAACACAAATAAGCTGTTTGCTCACTTGCTTCTGAGACAGTTATGGGACAAGCTTTTGGGGTCAAACAAAGTGGGGTCCACTGGTCTGAAGGTCAAGCTAAAGGTCCACCCTTGATCCTGGGTAGGAGGGGGGTTGAATGATGCAAGGTAGGGACTGTGGGACCCACTGGGTCAATCACAAAATGCCACCAAAGGGGGGGGTGATGGAGATGGTCTGCTGAGACAGGGCAAGTTCTTGCCCTGCAGTCTAATTCAAAGGGCAATTTGGTCCCTTAGAAAAAATCACAAAAATGCAACAAAGATGGAAATCAAAAGTACTACTGGTAGATATTACACACAACAATTTTCAAGTTCTCAATCCCAACACAAAAATCATGAAAAATCACCCCATTTTGATGAAAATCTGAGTATGCAGTTTTGACTTTTTGAGAAATTGTGAGTTTTGACTTTTGTGAACTTGTGCAGCTGATTTTTATAATCAAACTTGTTTAGTTAGAGTATATTAACACTAGTTTGAGTAAATGAACAACTTAGTTAAAGATGTGATGAGTTATGGCCTTGAAAACTCACCACAGTTGACTGTGGTGAGTGATTACTTGGTATTTGACTTTTGGGTGAGTTTTAGAACAAGTAAAAGGTTCCCTGAGCTATTATATACCCATACAACTAAATGAAACTCAGAAGTGCACAAATGAACTGTCAGAACAATGCAAACAATCTTAAACCAAACACCCCTTAAAAATCAGTTATTGAAGAGATTTTAACTTAAACAAATATAAAACACAAACAAATGATTACTACTGATTTGTAAGCTAATATTTAACTAAAATAAACTTAAATAAACAGTTGAAACTACTTAATATTAAAGATGAAAGATTTTTTTTAGCTTACAAAGCCTTCCAAGCCACTGATTAAGAACCAAAGGACCAAGTTAATCAATCCTATGCCCTCCCATGAGGTACCTAACCCACAGCCATCCTTAATCCACTGTTCTCCTTGCTTTCTTCTTCTTTTTCACCAATTTTTCATTTATTTTTGATTTTATTTTGATTTTTAGCAATTATTGAAAACTGATTTAAGAATGTTTACACAGGCTTATAAAGCTTATAAAATCTTTTTATCTGAGTTTGTGAGAGCTTCTAAATAGATTAAACACACATTAGATTCCTTAATGAGAACTTGAGAATTCAAAATGGTACTTTGAAAAGTGAAAGTGAGATTCAAACTTTAAATTAAACTTTCATTAATAAAAAGGAGTTACAATGCATTAAAATTAAACTAAAAATACATAAAAACTGAGAAAATTACACACTAAAAGCTTCTATGAGCTTTTCTATATATAACGACATAAAATAATGCCTAAGGTCTTCCACATGGCTTTCTTTTAAAAACTGAGAGTCCCACATGCCTTGCCTTGACCCTCTGACCAAATCCTCATCGTTTAATTAGGCATTGATCAATCCTAGCCATTGATTGGCTTTTTGGCGCCAAAATTTATACGGGTTGGAACTGAGTGGTATTGGTGAGGGGTTGGTGATACATTTATGTTGGTGGGATTGTTTGGTGAGGTTATTAATTGTGGGGGGGGGGGGAAGTTGGTGAAAAGGTGAGGAGGGGGGGGATGTATACCCTGGTTTTGCACTTCTTGTTGGGGGGAAGAAGATGGTCAAGGGTCTGTTTGACCCGCGTTGACCCTTTGACCGGGTATTAACAAAAATGGACTGGGCCTAGGTTGGGCTTTGGGAGGTGGACTGGATTAGGAAATGGATTGGATGGGATTTTGGGTTAAAATATCAAAGGGTCCGGTTTGTTTGTTTAGTTTATGAACACAAGGACCATTTTTGTAATTTCCCATAACTTTGAGGACTGAAGTTGTAATTTTT
Source organism: Artemisia argyi (assembly GCA_030686995.1). Lineage (NCBI taxonomy): Eukaryota > Viridiplantae > Streptophyta > Magnoliopsida > Asterales > Asteraceae > Artemisia > Artemisia argyi. The sequence goes on from CM060703.1 coordinate 169,215,462, forward strand.
CCAAGTGAATCCAAGGACCAATATTGATATAATTCCAAAGTTCCAAGATTATTTTTCCATTTTTCAAACTTCAAAATTTCCCAGGGACCTATTTTGCCATATTTGGATTTTTCAGGGACTAAATATGTAATTTTGGAAAACTTGCAACCCAAATGTAATATTTTGTGAAATTGACTTTCAAAACCTTGGGTTGACTTTTTCTTTCAAAATAAATGCTTAGGGACTAAATTTGACAAGTTTTGAAACTTGGGGGACTAAAACTGCCAATACTACAAACTTTGTACGTTTTTTTCTTTGTTTTTGCACATTTTGCTTTTAAAACACATAAAACACAATCCCTAGGATAATTTAAGTATTTTGATATCTTTTTGATTGTTTTTGTGCGTTTTGGCAGTTTAAATATATCAAAAACGATGAGTGTTTGAGCACTCATCAATCCCCCACACTGAACTATTGCTAGTCCCTAGCAATCTTTTTAGAAAACTTGATGGATTTTAAACTCTTTACCAAAAGCCATCACTTCTGGAGTAGCCAGGTGTAAGAACTGTGGCACACTTGATAACCGTGTGATTTTGAGCAAACCACCAGCTTCTAACGGATTTGTTAAGTCTTTACCAAGAGCCGTTTGCTCCTGGACTAGCCAGCATCTTGATGGACCTAGTCAACATCTTGGTGAGCTGATTACTAATTATGGATTTTCCACGGCCTTTACCACAAGCCATAATCTTGCGGGCTAGCCAACTCATTTGTTTTCGGGGAGTTGATGAACCATACAATTTTGGGCAAATTACCAGCCGTCAACGGATTTGATTTATCTTTACCAAGAGCCGTTTGCTCCTGGATTAGCCAATCCCTTTTGTCGTTTAGACAAGGCGGACTGATTACCACAAAAATTTTTGAAATAAAGTGAAAATTTTTTTTGAAAATTTTGGCCAAAAACGGGGGTACTTGAAAGATATTTTGATAAAATTCATTAGAATTTCCCCCCCACACTTAGAAATGAGTATTGTCCTCAATATTCAAAGTCCCGGCTATTATGCCGAAGCTATGAACGTAAAAAGCCAAGATTCGAATCTAACTGCGGAAATACCAATTTTCACTTTATTTCTATATATATACAACTTTTTTTTTTTTTTTTTTTTTTTTTTTTTTTAGACTTATATACATATATACATTTTTTTCTCAAACAGCGGGGGGGTTGGCCATTCCCCCACACTCGGTGGTAGAAAATAGAAAGAATCAGAGATACGGGTGAAAACCCGTATTGTTGCTAATTTTTGGTCATTGAGTCGCTAGCTTGACTCTATCCCCGAATTCAATTGTCCTTGGGGAAAGTTTGGAGATCCGGGACGACCATGGATGGTACGTCCTCTCCAAAGTAGTGCTTTAACCGATGTCCATTCACTTTGAAATTTGGACCGTCATTTTGAGATAATTCGACGGTGCCATAAGGATAAACTTTTGCGATAGTGAATGGACCAGTCCGTCGGGTTTTGAGCTTTCCCGAGAAGATCTTGAGTCTAGAATTGAAAAGAAGGACTCGATCACCAACGTTGAAAACGCGGTTTTTGATTTTTGAGTCATGAATCTTCTTTGTCTTTTCTTTGTAGATCAAAGAGTTCTTGTAAGCTTGATCACGAAGTTCGTTTAATTCATTTAGTTGAACTTTTCTATGATCACCCGCCGTTTTGAGGTCGAAATTGGCATGCTTGAGAGCCCAATAGGCTTTGTGTTCAAGCTCGATCGGAAGATGGCACGCTTTCCCGTACACAAGTTTATAAGGCGTACACCCAATGGGTGTTTTGTAAGCCGTACGAAAAGCCCAAAGTGCATCATCTAATTTGTCCGACCATGATGCACGATTCTCACCTACAGTTCTTTCCAATATTCTTTTAATGCCCCGATTGGAAACTTCGACTTGTCCACTTGTTTGAGGGTGGTACGCAGTGGAAAGACGGTGAGTCACACCGTACTTTTGCATGACTTTGTCAAATTTGTCATTACAGAAGTGCGTACCACGATCACTAATAATAGCACGTGGAGTTCCGAATCGGGCAAAAAGAGCTTTTAAAAATTTCACAACCACTCGGGCATCATTTGTGGGTAAAGCTTTCGCTTCAACCCATTTTGACAAGTAGTCAACTGCCACGAGTATGTATTTGTTTCCGTGAGAGGATGGAAATGGCCCCAGAAAGTCGATGCCCCAGATATCAAAAATTTCACAAACTTGAATTGCATTCTGAGGCATTTCATTCCTTTGTGAAATATTCTCGTGACGCTGACAAGCGTCACAGGACTTGACCAATTCTTGGGCATCCTTGTAGATCGAGGGCCAATAAAAGCCGGAATCAAACACCTTTTTGGCGGTGTAGTTGGGATTGTGGTGGCCCCCCGTGGGACCAGCATGGCAAGCCTTTAAGATTTCAGCGGCTTCCTGACCATACACACACCGCCGGATGACTTGATCCGCGCATATCTTGAATAGGTAGGGGTCGTCCCAAAAGTAATGTTTGACATCTTTGAAAAATTTATTTTTTTGTTGGGACGACATCCCTTTCACAATGAAGTTACCCGCAAGATAGTTTGCAAAGTCGGCAAACCATGGGGTAATCGAGTCTCTACGAAATGAAACCGCATTGAGGGTTTCGAGAGGAAATGTTTCATTTATTTCCTTTTTCTCGAAAGCATTTTGGTGAGGGTTTTCAAGACGGGAGAGATGATCAGCAGCCAGGTTCTCAGCTCCTTTTTTTATCACGAATGATGATATCAAATTCTTGAAGGAGGAGAACCCATCGGAGGAGTCTCGGCTTTGCATCTTGTTTTGCAAATAGATACTTCAAAGCCGAATGATCCGTATACACTATGCTTTTAGTCAGAATCAAGTATGGCCGGAATTTTTCAAAAGAGTACACCACAGCTAATAATTCTTTTTCAGTGGTGGTGTAATGACTTTGAGCCTCGGTCATAGTCTTGCTGGCATAGTATATAGGCTGAAAATGTTTTGTTCTGCGTTGCCCCAAGACTGCCCCTATAGCATAATCACTAGCATCACACATGAGCTCGAAGGGCAAGTCCCAATTGGGGGCAACAAGAATTGGTGCCTCGGTAAGCCTTTTCTTTAATGTTTCAAAGGCTTCGATGCACTCAGGGGAGAAGATAAAAGGAGCATCCTTCTCGAGGAGATGGGTCATAGGCCGGGCGATTTTAGAAAAATCTTGAATAAACCTACGGTAAAAACCGGCGTGACCCAAAAAGCTCCTAACACCTTTCACGGTCGTGGGATGAGGTAATTTTGCAATGATGTCCACTTTGGCACGGTCAACCTCAATCCCGTTTTTTGAAATTTTATGGCCGAGGATAATGCCCTCTTTGACCATAAAGTGACTCTTCTCTCAATTTAGACATAACTTTGTGTCTTCACAACATTTTAGCATGCTGTCTAAATGGGAGAGACATGATTTAAACGAATCCCCAATGACCGAGAAATCGTCCATAAAGATCTCCATACTTTTCCCGATCATGTCGGAAAAAATGGCCATCATACATCTTTGAAACGTGCCCGGAGCATTACATAAGCCAAATGGCATACGTTTATATGCGAAGGTTCCATAGTGGCACGTAAAAGTGGTCTTTTCTTGGTCTTGCAGGTCAATGGGAATCTGAAAGTAACCCGAGAAACCATCGAGGAAGCAATAGTACTCATTCCCCGCTAATCTCTCGAGCATCTGATCCATAAAGGGCAGAGGAAAATGATCCTTACGGGTGGCGTCATTCAATTTACGATAATCAATACAGACGCGCCACCCCGTAACCAAACGAGTTGGAATTAACTCATTCTCCTCATTTGTGACGACAGTAATGCCACCCTTTTTTGGAACACAATGGATTGGGCTGACCCAAGGACTGTCCGAGATAGGGTAAATCAATCCGGCATCAAGAAGTTTTAAAACCTCTTGTTTGATAACCTCATGAATTTTTGGATTCACCCTTCTTTGTTGTTGGACTGCAGGTTTGAAGTCATCCTCCATTAATATCTTGTGAGTACAAAACTCAGGGTCAATGCCCTTGATATCTGAGAGACGCCAAGCAATTGCTTGTTTATGAGACTTCAAAACCTTGATAAGAGCAGCCTTTTCCTCATCACTTAAGTCTTTGGCAATTATGACGGGTAATTTATCATCACCCTCCAGAAATGCATATTCAAGATGAGGCGGCAAGTCCTTAAGTTCAACCTCGGGGAAGTCATCAGTTTTCTCAACATTTTTGACCTCCTCTTTATGAAGTTGTTGTGGTAGAACATGAAGATGAGAGGGATCCTCGTTTAACAATTTTTCAAGCAGGAAAATATCCCTCTCGAGGTCGATCTCTTGGTTATCGACTCCATCGGGAATCGAATCACTTTTGAGAAACGCCTCCATTTCTTCTAAGATGAAGTCACTTCCCTCAAACGGAGTGAGGGAAGGAGAAGAATTGGCTATGATGGGGTGAGAAGACTGAGTGAATTTCTCACTCGAAGAATCATCAATGAAACCTAAAATCTCTTGAGCATACTCCTCAGCAGCAACATCGATGACATCTATTTTGTTCACCGATTCACAATCATAATTGGAGGAGTATCTCGATGTTTGATTTAGGTTGAAGGTAATAGCTTCCGTTCCAACACGTAATGTGATCTCATGCTCAAATACATCGATAAGAGCGCGCCCAGTTCTAAGGAATCCCCGCCCAAGAATGAGAGGAACCCTTGAATCGGCATCAAAGTCAACAATCACAAAATCTGCTGGAAAATGGAACTTTCCCACTTTAACGAATACGTCCTCGGCAATGCCAATGGGACGAGAAATCGAGCGATCGGCAAGCTCTAAAGTCATGCACGTGGGAGTGAGTTCGGGAAGAGAAAGTTTCTTCCACACAGAATATGGCATCAAGTTGATGCTAGCACCTAGATCGGCCAGGGCGAAGCAATCAACCATACCCGGGAAGGTACAAGGAATGAGAAATTTCCCGGGATCTCCAAGCTTTTCAGGAAGCTTTTTTAAAAGAACCGCAGAGCAGTTCTCATTCAGAGGAGTTCTTGCCATCTCAAATAATTTTTCTTTATTACTCAACAGATTTTAGATTGTCGATGCAAACTTTGGCATCAAGAGAATAGCATCCGCGAAGCTGATATCAAAATGCAAATCTTGAAAGATTTGGAAAAATTTATCCATTTGGTGATTAGCTTTTTCGCGGAGCTTTTGTTCACTGAGACGTGATGGATAGGGAATAGAAGTTTTGGATTTAGGGTTGTCCACTGGAGTTTCTGGTGGTTCAAAGACAACTCCAGGCTTACATCTGGTTTCAGGATTAACTTGAGGTTGGACGTGTGATGTACTTCGTGGGCTAGGAATTTGCACCTTGTCCTTTGTCACCTCAGGTTCACGATTCACTACCTTAGGAGGAGAGGGAGAAGAGGTAGTAGGAATCGCGGGCTCATCATATGAAGCACCACTTCGAGTTGTGATCGCCTTAGCATCGCCCCTCGGGTTAGCGATCGTGTTGCTCGGTAAAGTTGTACCTGAGCCCGAGGGTCGATCATTTAAAGACTTCTTGATATCAGAAATCTGGCTGACCAGCAACTTGTTCAACTCTTCTTGGGACTTCATGAATTGCTTCAACAATTCATCGGATGAAGGCCCAGTTGGAACAATAGCTTGATTCGGATTAGGAATATTTGGAGCTCGATTGTTCGGGTTGGGGCCTTGATTGAAATTTCCTTGGTTTTGATGATGGAAATTCCCTTGATTCTGGTGATTGTTTCCATGAAAGTTCCCGGGGTTGAAATTACCCTGACCTTGGTTCCGGTTAAAGTTTCCTTGATGTTGGAAACCTTGATTTTGAAAACCTTGGTTTTGATTTTGGAAACCGTGACCCTGATTGAAGTTACTTTGGTTTTGATAACCTTGGTTCACTCTATTTTGGTTTTGGCCACGGTTTTGGACATTTTGGTTTTGATTGAAACCGGGAGGTCCAGGATAATGGTGAGGACGATAGTTCGGGTCCATAGGAGGGCGGTATTGATTGCCTCCTTGATTTTGGGACCCGACAACAGCATTAGCTTCATATGGTGTACCATCAGTAGCTGTGCAATTGTAGTAGGCATGCGGCCCACCACAAGTCACACAGACTTCCACTTTTTTAACCTCAGCAGGGGGAGGATGTTGTGGAAATGAGACTTTCTTTGTTTGGGCGAGAACCAAAGCTTGGATCGCTTCAGTGAGCTTGTCAAGCTTAGCATCCATGCTAGATTGACCCACAGAAGATGAAGTAGAAGGACCCGCATTGATTTGAGAAACAATCGGTTTGCTTCGTGTAGAGCGGACCTTGGACTTGTTTTCTATGATTTGCAAAGCTTCTTTTGTGGTTCTACTCAAAAAATTACCTCCTGCGGAGGTATTGAGAGAATCCTGATCAGCTTGGCTCACGCCATTGTAAAAAGTATCGAGTTGCATCAACTCAGAGAAACCATGATGTGGACACTTGCGAAGTAATTCTTTGAAACGATCCCACGTTTCACCAAAAGATTCATCGTATTTTTGAGTGAACTTGGTGATTTCGTTTTTAAGACTCGTGGTCTTGGAAGGTGGGAAGAATTCATTCACAAATTTTTTGACAAGATCTTCCCAAGTCTCAATAGATCGTGGAGGTTGTTTTTCAAGCCAAATCCGGGCTTGTCCTTCCAAGGAGAATGGGAAGAGAAGGAGTTTTATTGCTTCACATGGGACATTTTTGTACTTGATGGTTGATGTGATTTTATTGAACCATCGAATATGAGCATGAGGATCGTCCCTCTCAAAACCGTAAAATTGACTCGAGGTTACAAGATTGAGTAACCCGGTTTTGAGCTCAAAATTATCAGCCACGATGGCTGGAACAACAATGGCATCCCCGTATCCCTCGATGGGTGCTTGGAGAAGTTCACACATGGGCCGGTCTTCCGCCATGGTAACAGTGGGTGTGGCAACAGTGCGGATCTCAGATCCGACTGTTGGTGCTGAACGTCTACGAGGTCTTCTAGGTTTTCGTACAAGCTCACGTAATGGGCTAGTAGACCTAGAAGAACGAGTGCGCATGCACTAGGAACAAAAATCAATCAAAACAAAGTCGAGACAAAACCACAGTGAACTTAAACCAATAATCAAAAGTGAGTGGCTTCTTTAGAAAAGGTACACCACTCACAAGGATACAAAGGCAAGTTTTAATCTTTTTGATTTGGGAACTTATTTGTTCACACCTCCAGTTGGAAGGTGTTCTGTCTTGGTTTTCGACGGTTTATTTTTATGTAGAATTATTATTCACAAGAAAGAGACGAATGTTTTTGTGTTTTGTGTATGGGTTTAAAAACTTTTGGAAAATATTTTTGGTATCGTTTCGTTTACCAAAATCGTTTCTCTTTAAGAATCACCTTAAAAGAAAACCGAATCAGAAAACGTTACGATCTGTTTTGTTGTTTTTTTTAATTTTTTTTGGTGTTTTAACACTTTAGGAAAAGTGTTAATGACTTTTTTGTATTTTGATTATGAAAATATACACAAGTGGTAGTATTTGTACAGTGAAAGAGGTGAGATAATACTAATCTCAAATAACGCTAAAGAAACGCGCACACCTCCCCGGCAGCGGCGCCAAAAATTGATTGATGCTAAACCACCTAACTTATATTGACCAACTAATGGTCAACAAAGTCAAATAGCCTAGGTCAATGCTCCGGGTAATATAAGGTATCACCAGGTCGTTAAGTCCCGTTGAAGTGTGAATTGTAACTTTAACGTATTAGTGATCGGGTAATTATTCACAAAAAAGGGTTATGATCAAAATTATTTGGAAATTATCAACAAATATAGCTTAGGAAAGCTACGTGATTGATTATGGGAATTTGGATTACGAAGATTTGAGCTAAAAACCTAAAAATGTACGTTTTAATTAAAAAACGTATTCAGACGAACAAAACAAAAAGTACAACTGAAGGACTGGAAGGGGTAAAAGTGTAAATTTGTTATTTTTACAACCCTAATATTTAAAGAAAATTTTAAGAAAAGTAAAAATTGTTTTTACACTATTTAATTATTTAATACTAATTAATTACTAATTATCTATTTAGTACTAATTAAATTAATTAGAATTATTAAAAATAACTAAAAGGCTTAGAAAATTAAGAAAAATTTTATAAATCTAATTAACCATCATGGGAATTCTAAAAAATTATAAAAAGTTAATTTTAAGTATTTTTAAGCTAATTAAATAATTATTAATCTAATTACTTATTAATTTCTAATTAAACTAATTATATTATAAAAAATAGAAAATGAACAGTAAAAATTCTAGAAAAATTTATAAAAATGTTTTAACTAAAATAAAAGCTAGAAAAATTATAAAAACTAGGTTATACTATATAAAAACTAATTATGTTATTTAATTGATTAATATTAATTAAAACTAAATTAAACTAAAATTAATTAGAAATTCCACTAAAAGACAAAATAAAAATCTGGAAAAATTTGTAAAATTATTTTAACCTAAAATATAATTTCTAAAAATATAAAAGTGATATATTACTTAGAAATAAATTAAAAAGAAAATTAAATTGATAAATCCTATTAAATAGAAGCTATCACTAATGTTAAAGTTGGTTTTTTGGTTTTTTTCTTTTTCTAAACAAATTATAAGCTAAAAATAAGTACTTTTAACAAAAACACTTTCACTACACCCCAAGAAATAAGCACTTGAAGTGCTTATTAACCTCACAGTTGACTTTTGTTGACTGTGGAGGATTTTTAAGCTCAAATGGATGATGTGGGGTCCACAATGGTATTTGTTGGTTTCTCTGAGTTTGTAACACTATAATAAGCAAGAATAAGCCAAACTTGTGGCTTCAATAAGCCAAGAAAACACAAATAAGCTGTTTGCTCACTTGTTTCTGAGACAGTTATGGGACAAGCTTTTGGGGTCAAACAAAGTGGGGTCCACTGGTCTGAAGGTCAAGCTAAAGGTCCACCCTTGATCCTGGGTAGGAGGGGGGTTGAATGATGCAAGGTAGGGACTGTGGGACCCACTGGGTCAATCACAAAATGCCACCAAAGGGGGGGTGATGGAGATGGTCTGCTGAGACAGGGCAAGTTCTTGCCCTGCAGTCTAATTCAAAGGGCAATTTGGTCCCTTAGAAAAAATCACAAAAATGCAACAAAGATGGAAATCAAAAGTACTACTGGTAGATATTACACACAACAATTTTCAAGTTCTCAATCCCAACACAAAAATCATGAAAAATCACCCCATTTTGATGAAAATCTGAGTATGCAGTTTTGACTTTTTGAGAAATTGTGAGTTTTGACTTTTGTGAACTTGTGCAGCTGATTTTTATAATCAAACTTGTTTAGTTAGAGTATATTAACACTATTTTGAGTAAATGAACAACTTAGTTAAAGATGTGATGAGTTATGGCCTTGAAAACTCACCAGAGTTGACTGTGGTGAGTGATTACTTGGTATTTGACTTTTGGGTGAGTTTTAGAACAAGTAAAAGGTTCCCTGAGCTATTATATACCCATACAACTAAATGAAACTCAGAAGTGCACAAATGAACTGACAGAACAATGCAAACAATCTTAAACCAAACACCCCTTAAAAATCAGTTATTGAAGAGATTTTAACTTAAACAAATATAAAACACAAACAAATGATTACTACTGATTTGTAAGCTAATATTTAACTAAAATAAACTTAAATAAACAGTTGAAACTACTTAATATTAAAGATGAAAGATTTTTTTTAGCTTACAAAGCCTTCCAAGCCACTGATTAAGAACCAAAGGACCACGTTAATCAATCCTATGCCCTCCCATGAGGTACCTAACCCACAGCCATCCTTAATCCACTGTGCTCCTTGCTTTCTTCTTCTTTTTCACCAATTTTTCATTTATTTTTGATTTTATTTTGATTTTTAGCAATTATTGAAAACTGATTTAAGAATGTTTACACAGGCTTATAAAGCTTATAAAATCTTTTTATCTGAGTTTGTGAGAGCTTCTAAATAGATTAAACACACATTAGATTCCTTAATGAGAACTTGAGAATTCAAAATGGTACTTTGAAAAGTGAAAGTGAGATTCAAACTTTAAATTAAACTTTCATTAATAAAAAGGAGTTACAATGCATTAAAATTAAACTAAAAATACATAAAAACTGAGAAAATTACACACTAAAAGCTTCTATGAGCTTTTCTATATATAACGACCTAAAATAATGCCTAAGGTCTTCCACATGGCTTTCTTTTGAAAACTGAGAGTCCCACATGCCTTGCCTTGACCCTCTGACCAAATCCTCATCGTTTAATTAGGCATTGATCAATCCTAGCCATTGATTGGCTTTTTGGCGCCAAAAGTTATACGGGTTGGAACTGAGTGGTATTGGTGAGGGGTTGGTGATACATTTATGGTGGTGGGATTGTTTGGTGAGGTTATTAATTGTGGGGGGGGGGAAAGTTGGTGAAAAGGTGAGGAGGGGGGGGATGTATACCCTGGTTTTGCGCTTCTTGTTGGGGGGAAGAAGATGGTCAAGGGTCTGTTTGACCCGCGTTGACCCTTTGACCGGGTATTAACAAAAATGGACTGGGCCTAGGTTGGGCTTTGGGAGGTGGACTGGATTGGGAAATGGATTGGATGGGATTTTGGGTTAAAATATCAAAGGGTCCGGTTTGTTTGTTTAGTTTATGAACACAAGGACCATTTTTGTAATTTCCCATAACTTTGAGGACTGAAGTTGTAATTTTTCCAAGTGAATCCAAGGACCAATATTGATATAATTCCAAAGTTCCAAGATTATTTTTCCATTTTTCAAACTTCAAAATTTCCCAGGGACCTATTTTGCCATATTTGGATTTTTCAGGGACTAAATATGTAATTTTGGAAAACTTGCAACCCAAATGTAATATTTTGTGAAATTGACTTTCAAAACCTTGGGTTGACATTTTCTTTCAAAATAAATGCTTAGGGACTAAATTTGACAAGTTTTGAAACTTGGGGGACTGAAACTGCCAATACTGCAAACTTTGTACGTTTTTTTTTTTGTTTTTGCACATTTTGCTTTTAAAACACATAAAACACAATTCCTGGGATAATTTAAGTATTTTGATATCTTTTTTATTGTTTTTGTGCGTTTTGACAGTTTAAATATATCAAAAACGATGAGTGTTTGAGCACTCAAATAGAGGATTGGTGAGAGTAGTATTGAATGCTTCAGGAACAAAGTGATTATTATTCTCTATTGGACTGCTGGGATCAGAAGTGAGTGATGGATCATGATATAGGAGACTTTCAATTTCTCCCAGATCGGCTTCAAAGTCGAGGAGACCATCATCACTTTCCAATGAAAGTGGATTGATGTAAGTTCATCAGCGAACTCCTCAAGAAGAGGATCAACATCAGACTGAGGGAGTGATGCCTCAATATACTCAATGTCTCCATGAGATGTACAATCATCATTAAAATCTGAGAAAGTCTCAAAATGATCGTTTGAACACTCAAGAGGGGAAGGAATATCACACATATGCTCAAGAGTTCCCTGTGACTCTCTTGGGATTGGGACAAGGATTTCAACACTAGACTTTATTAATTCGTCCGATTCCTTATTAAGAATAGTGCTAAGATGCTCATCCCCCATGTTTAGAGAGTGAGTGTGAACTTCGGGTGTGATATCAATAGACTGAGGGAGTTTAGAAGTACTAGCAGTTATGGGATTTTCAAGTTCCATTTGATCAACGGCTAGTGACTTCGTCACATTATTTTCTCCCTGATTCTCCATGGAAGGAATCACAACAGATGAATCTGATGAATCTTTTTGAATAATAACAATGTTATCTTCATCATCATCACTGTCATCATCATCATCATATAGAGCAGCATAGCGAAGATTGGCACGTATTTTAGCCGCTCTTTGCTCAGCAAGTAATTCTTCCATGCTCATTTCGTTTCTAGCATCTCATTCTTCAGCAAGTAATTATGCCATTGATTTTTCACGAGATTCTTGAAACGATGTAGTAGCCAACCCCTCCTTAAATTTTTTAAATGTTTCAAGAACCTTATAACAAAGGTCTTGCGGGAATTAAGGGGTTGCTTGGGTAATTGGGTCTTGTGGAGGTGGGTCTTGACATGAATAGTCATAATTGTTACAAGGAAATGGATTCCCTGTTTGACAATCCGAGCTAAAGTGAGGATCTCCACAATATTCACAACAGTAAGACTGATGTGGCTGTGGGTCGTATGTGCTAGAGTCATAATTGTTATCAGGAAACTGCTCATAGACAAGCGTGTTGCCCGATTGACAATCAGAACTGTAGTGTGGGCCACCACAGTACTCACAACAGTTAAACTGTTGAGTCTGGTTTCGTGAATTGTATGGATATTGGTCATAACCAAAATTTTGATTATTTTGACAATCAAAACCTTGGTGAGGACCTCCACAATATTCACACAAAAAGTTTGGTGTATTTTGATACGAACAATCATTGTGGTATGGATAATATGATTCTTGCTCGTATGAATGTGATGGGTAATTGGAAAAATTTGGGGAGTCATTGAACGAGTTCTGATTAGGATCATAAAAGAATGAATTCCTCAAACTACAAAACAAACAACTCCCGTTTTGAATATCATTACCACATTGCACACATGTACACCAACGACATGGCAAACCAAAAAGCGGCTCACCACAACCGACACAAGAAACAAAATCTGGAGGTGGGACAAGTGGTGTGCTCTTAGAGCTAGGAATTTCCACCACTTCCGTTATGGTCTCGGGTTTTTGTTTTTGATAAACGTGAAGATTGGGTAAGTCGTTCTTTTCAGTCACTGCCCTAAGCTCAGCACGTTTGCTTGACGACCTTATAACCTTATATCGTGAAAGGCTAGGATCAATTGTGAGCTTAGGTTTTTGGACAACCATAGGTTGGACGTATTTAGCACTTCCATCGTCAGAGGGAAGTACAGGGTCCTTTGTCACCTCGGTTTCTTGATCCATTTCCCTCACCGGAGAGGGAATAGGGATCGAAGGTCCATCATAATCATTACGACATCTCGATATTTTTGACAAGGCCATAAGTTTTTCAATTTTGCTCTCAAAGGCCCATTGTTCAAAGAAATCGTCATCGAGAGATGCCATTAGAATCAATTACGGGACAAGTGGAAGAAGTGAGAATCAAAAGGATAGAGGGTAAAGGGATGAAGAATAAAAAAGGTAGGAGGGTAAAGATGGATGTTTTTGGTGTTTTTGGAAAACATTTTGTAAGAAAGAAAATCTTTTTGTGTTTTTATGTTCGTTGAAAACTAATTTTACAAAGTTTTCAGGAACAGTTTTTATGAAAATATACACAAGGATGGTAAATATACAATGGATGTATATCCAGGTTCACTAATACGCAAAACCGTTTTAGAATAACGCGCATAACCTCCCCGGCAGCGGCGCCAAAAATTGATTGATGGAAAAGCAGTCAACTAAATTCAACCACGGATGTGGTCAACCAAGTCAAACTGCCTAAAGTCAATCTCAGTTGAAGTACAGTGGCTTCCCCGGGTCGTTATATCTCGACGAGGTGTGGATGGTTAACAAACGGTTCTGTGATCGGGTGAATCTGGACAGGAAGGGGTATAAGTGAGTTGTGATGACTACACTACTGGAATATAAAAGAAAATAGCTTAAATACACTATATTAACAAGACTGGAAAGTCAGAAAAACCAGAAACGTTTAAAACTTAAAACGCGTACGTTCACGTTTAAATAAAACGTAAAAGTACAAAATAAAAAGTGAAAACGGGAATCTGAAAACACCCAGGGGGTGAAAATGACTTTTTTACAAACTAAAAGGTAAAAGAAAATTTTTAGAAAATTAAAATAAATTTTTATACTAATTAATTATTTAATATTAATTAATTACTATTTAATACTTAATTATTAAAATTTAAACAACTTAAATATAATACAATATTAATTAAATACTAAAAAGGTGAAAATAAAATTTCTAAAATTATAAAATAACTAAAAACTAATTTTAAAATTAAAAATAAGTATTTTTGTCTTTTTGTGGTTTTTCTATTAATTAATTACTAATTACCTAATTAAACTATTTTAAATTAAGAAAAATACTAAATGAACAGTAAAAATTATAAGAAAATTTCTAAAATTATTTTACATTATATAAAAGCTAGGAAAAATATAAAAACTAGGTTTTACTTAATAAAAACTAAATATGCTATTTAAAATTAATTATTAATTAATAATTAATAAAACTAAGATTAATTCTAATAAATACTAAATGGAAAAATAAAAAACTGAAAAATTTACTAAAATTACTTTAATATAAGAGGTAATTAATAAAAATATAAAAATGACAAGTACTTAAAAAAAATATAAAAATGAAAATTAAAATTAAATTACATTAAATAGAAACTATCACTTAATTTAAATTTGATTTTTCTTGGTTTTTCTTTTACAAACTTGTTTTATACCTAAAAACAAAAACTTTTTGTGAAAAAAAACTTTTTATAACTTGAAAATAAGCTGAGAATAAGCTAAAAAGGAACACAGTTAGACTTTGGTTGACCAACAAGGCAAATAAGCTCAAATCAGATCAAGTGGGACCCACAATGGTTAAAACTGATCTAAATAAGTTAAATGAACATACTTAAACAAGAATAAACCAAAAAGTCCCACAGAATAAGCCAAAAAGCCACAAATAAGCACTTGGATTGTTGGAACTCAACTGAAAATGGGACAGTCCTTTTGGGCTAGATTCAGGTGGGGTCCACAAGCTTCTAGGTCAAACCAAAGGTCAACTATTCAAGAGTGCCATGAGGGGGATTCAATGGAACCAATTGGGGGGACTGTGGACCGCTATGGTGGCCAGAAAACCACCACAAAGTGGGTGGTGTGGCTGATGGGCTGCTGATGCAGGGGCAATGCTTGCCCTGCAAGTGATTTCCCTAGCTTGTGGGGCCTAGTAGAAAAATACTAAAAATAAAAGCAAGATGGGGCATTGAAGATGGGGTGGTAGACAACAAGTATGAACAAGATTCAGGCCATGAAACACAATACACAATTCCACAAAATTCATGCAATATTGAGGAAAAACTGAGAGAGTGGTAATTTGACTTTTAAGATAAACAAGAACAGTTGACTTAAGTGAAGTTTGATCTAACCTAGCAAACTGAAATTGATGTATTACACTATTAGTTGATTAAATTAAGCAAACATAACCAACAAAGAACAAGAAAACATGAGTATGGAACATCACAACCTAACAGTGAATCAAGCACAAGAGATTTAGCCCAATTTTGACTTTCAGTCACATGACCACTGGATTTTAAGACTTGGCTGAGCTAAAAACACCTATTGCAGCATGTTTCAACAGAAAGCAACATCAAAGACTAACAAGAACTAAGCTAAAATTCTTAAACCAAACACCCCTTTTAAAACAGTTAACACTATGTTTCATGGATTCAAGGAGCAAACCACCAAACCTATGATTATTCTACTAATCCTAACTGATTTTAAAACTGCTAGAACAATTAGATTAAGCTAATAACAACTACAACTCAATTATGCAAATTTGATTAAACTACCACAGTTTACTACAAATTTTAAGTAATACTTACCAAACCTATTTCTAATGAACCAGGATTAGTCTAAGGAGCTAAGAGATTATGTATAAGCAGAGACAAGCATAAAAGAAGCAATATCACAGTAACTTAATAAGCAAAGATGACAAAGTAAGCTTACAAATTGGTTCTGTGAATGTAACAATGGTACTAAAACCAATCTCAACACAATCCTATTACTCCCCAAGGAGTTCTAAACCAGGCCATTCACCATCTCTTTCTTTCTTCTTCTCTTCTTTATTTTATTTTTTATTTTTTTGAATTTTTCATTACTTTTCTTTGATTTTTGAGTATTTTTTTTGATTTTGACTGAGATGGAATTTAATGATGCCTGAGCTTATAAAAGCCTCAGGTTTACCTATTTTGATCTTAATGGGACAGTTTTAACAACTTCTAAACAGAAATTAAGCTATAATGGAGTTTGAGAGATTTTAAGGTAAAAACTAAAATGAACAATAAGAACTGGAATGACTGATTAAATTAAGTTTATATCACTTGGAAAAAGTTTAGAATACAACTTGGAATCAAATGAGAATACTGATAAAGGAAATCCTAATTAAACGACATGAAAAAATTACATTGTACTAAAACTACTACTACTAAAATTGACCAACTCTTTTCCTGGCTTCTCTTCCCTTCTTATACCTCCAAATTAGGGTTTCTGAGACTTATTTGTCTTTTCCCAGCTGAATATTGGACCATAGGATCATTTTACTTCAATCTCGTCCATTCAAAATTTTGGCGCCCAACTTGCTTTGTCTGTTTCTTGGAGATATTTGAAGCCAGAGGTGGTGTTTTGGAGTGGAGTGTTTGGATGGAGGTGCAAGGGGGGAAAAGGTTGAGTGTTGCAGTGAAGGTGATGATTGTGTTGCAGGGTAGTAGCAGGGGTAGGGGTGTGAGGTGGAAGAGGTTGTCAAAGGAGTCAAAGGTTGGGGTGGTCAATTTGTTGACCGAGGGGTAATAGAAACGGGTAGGATTTTATTATTAGGATTGGGCTAAAGGTTGTAGTGGGCTGGAAAGGGCTTGGGGTTGTGTGGATTAGGATTAGGTTTGGTTTTAGTTTATTTGGTTTATGGGCTTATATAATCACAAGAGTCCGTTTGGTTGTAATAAATTAGCACAAGGACAATTTTTGTAATTTGAGCAAAGTTGAGGGTGTGTTTGTCATTTTTCCAAAGTTATCACAAGAGTCCAAACTTTCCAAGTAACAATTAAACCAAGTACCTAAATTTGTATTTTTCCATTTTTTAAATTCCCGGGGACCAAATTTGTCATTTTTGCAAAGTCCAGGGACCAAACATGTAATTTTCTCAAACTTGTTACCCAAGGATCGTTTTTGACAATATTTGACTTTTAAATGCCTTGGGTTGACTTTTCTTTCGTTTTAAACTTCCAGGGACTAGTTTTGTCGATTTTTGAAACTTGAGGGACTGAAACTGTCAATTGTGCAAACTTTGTTCGTTTTTCATTTGTTTTTAAACATTTTGCATCTAAAACATATAAAACACACTTTTGGAATAATTTCTGTATTTTGATGCGTTTTTTAGTGTTTTTGGATGTTTTGGCAGTTCAGATACGATAAAAATGATGAGTATTTACACACTCATCACTGACTCAGGATGATGGAGAGGCAATAAAGGGTTGCTTCAAAAGGTTTATTGATCTAATAGTAGTATACCATGAAACTGCGAGGGTCCCTTGGGGTGAAAAGCCAATGGAAGTAGGAGAGGGCAGCAAGAGTGCAGAAGCCAAAGACCTACAAGGCCAAAAGGAAGTTGCAGGGAAGGATGGTACATAGAAAGATACAATGGAACAGGAAGGAGTCAAAGTAAAGATTGAAGAAGAAGATGGAAGCAGTGAAGACCAAAATGACTTTGATGTCATTATTTGAAGAAACAGAAGAATCACTCAGTAGGTTTTGATCTCAAATGATTAGGGAGGAGATTGTTAGCCTCTAATAATTTAGATCGAAGTGTTAGAATATTTACCTATGTTAAGACTTTGTTTAGATTATGTATCATGATATGTATGTCGAATTTGTGTACACTGTATTGGGTCAAAACAGTTAACCCATGCAGTTAGTTAATATACTTAAGGTTAGGTTAGATGGCAGTTAATATGGTTAGTCGTTATACACCAATAGACACATTGGTTGGTATAACTTGTAATTACCATCTCATGCCATTTAGAAACATATAAGTACTTTCATTTGCAGTCATTTGTAATAACGTTTATCTATCCAATATTATCATTTCACTGCAAAATACTTTGTCCATTTTACTGTTATATTTCATACACAAGTTTCACTCAAATTTCACAAACATGAAACATATACTCGAAACACAGATTTGTTGGCCAAAGACCTGTGAACATGTAGCGTACTTTTTTTTTTTTTTTTTTTTTTTTATTTTTTATTTATTTTTTTTTGTAGCACTAACCTTTTTAAATCGTGTCATTGTGTGTAACGGTGACCTGTTTGACCTATGGAGCAGGTTGAGTTAACGATCGTTTGTTTTATTATTGCAGCGTTAGTCTTTTATACTAACGGCCGTTTATAAATAACTAAATGAAGCCTGTTAACTTAACGATCGTTTATTTTATTATTGCAACGTTAGTCCTTTACATGTTTTCACACGTTTTCATCCGATTTTACACGTTTTAGTCCGTTTTTGCACGTTTTCGTCCGTTTTCGCACGTTTTTGTCCGTTTTCACACGTTTTTGTCCGTTTTCGCATGTTTTTGTCCATTTTCGCACGTTTTCATCTGTTCTAACATGTTTTCACCCGTTTATGGCCGTTTTTGCACATTTTCGTCTGTTTTTACATGTCCTTGAATAGGTATAATCATTTCATCCACAGTCCATCACCACAAAAAAAAAAAAATTCCAAAAAAATATTTTCAAAAAAAATATAGATTTTTTTTTAAATTAAAAATAAAAAAATATATATAAAAACTAAAAAAATAGAAAATCAAAAAAATCAAAATTTTTTATTTAAAAATGTAAAAAATATTTAAAAAATAGAAAATAAAAATAATTTAAAAAAATTATTAAAAGGAATTGAATATAAAAAATTTCCAAAGAATTTAAAAAATATATGAAAATAAAAAAATAAAAATATTTAAAAAAAAATTTCGAAAAACAAAAATTAGAAAATAAAAAAATTTTGGAAAATAATTTTTTTAAATAATTATCGAAAAATATTTTTTTAAATAATTATCGAAAAATATATATTTTTTTTTAAATTATTTTTCAAAATTTTTATTTCTAATTTTTGTTTTTCGAAAAACAATTTTGAATTTTTTTTCATTTTCTTATTTTTTTGGAAAATTTTAATTTTCTATTTAATTTTTTTTTTAATTTTCTAACTTTTTTTTTTTAAATTTGATTTTTTTTTCAAAAAAAAATTTTGATTTTTTTTTTCAAAAAAATTTTTTGATTTTTTTTTTTTAATTTTCTAATTTTTTTTATAAGAAAAACGAATAATAATACGGACAAAAATGAATGAAAACGTGCGAAAACGGATAAAAACGTACGAAAACGTGTAAAAACGGACGAAAACCTGGAAAAAACAGACGAAAACGTGTAAAAATGGTCGAAAACGTGCGAAAACGAACGAAAACGTGTAAATACGGACAAAAACGGGCGAAAACGTGTGAAAACGAACAAAAACGTGTAAAAACGGACGAACACGTGTAAAAACGGTCGAAAACGTGTAAAGGGCTAACGTTGCAATAATAAAGTAAACGATCGTTAAGTTAACAGGCTCTATTTAGTTATATATAAACTGTCGTTAGTATAAAGGACTAACGCTGCAGTAATAAAACAAACGATCGTTAACTCAACCTGCTGCAATAGGTCAAGCAGGTCACCGGTACACACAATGGCACGATTTAAAAAGGTTAGTGCTACAGTTAAAAATAAAGTACGCTACATACAATGACAAAAGGTGGAAAGTATGATGCCATTTTTTTTTCGAATATCCCTTTTGAGTTATACGCAAAGTGTTCAGGCTTAAACTTAATTCAAGTCATGCTTTTAAGTTTAATGCAAGCTTAGGCCACAAGATCAAGTGCAAGCTCAAATCACATATTCAAGTACAAGCAGGGACGGAGCCAGGAACAAATATTACCGGGTGCACGAAATTTTTTTTAACCGTAATATAATATAGTTTAAGATGCTAACTAAATAAGATTAAAAACGCATTTCGATAGACCAGGGTCATTTATGATTTATTTGGGAAAAATCGATGTTTTTTCTTAAAATTAACATTACATCGAAAAAATCATAGGTGTCCCGGGCACCCGCAATACACCCCCCTGCTCCGTCACTGAGTGCAAGTTCAATTCATGATTTTCAAGATCAAGTGGAAGTTCGTTCACTTTCCAAATTCAATGAAATATGATATTACAATGTACCAAATCTACCTTGATGTCAATTTTCAAACAAAAGTTGGTATGAATAGTAAATAAGGTATCCGCCTATCGGAGTATCAATTTTCAAAGAAAAATTGGCATGAATAGTTAAAAACCTGTAATTTGTCATTTTGTTTTTTTCATTAAAGGTGCCAATTAAGTCACTGCATTTGCAAGAATTCGTTGTCAAGGCTGGTAAGTTGTTCTATAATTTTATTTTTTTGGAAATATACAAGTTAAAATGTGTGAGATACTAGCCTATCCAGTTAAAATACTGAAGGTCAGGTTAGAAGTCTTAATTTGTTAGATATCCATTAGGCGAAAGTAGTCAAATGCCTCTATATTGTCGTTTGGTTTAAGAGTGAAGAAGTTTTTGAACCATCGTAACACACACCAAAATCACTCTCATAAATATGGACTTGTATGTTTAAAGGGCTAGTTGGAAAGGAGGAAAATCAGTTCAGATTTGCCACAAACTCGGTAATCCTTTTTTTTTTTTTTTTTTTTTTTTTTTTTTAATAAACCGTAAAGCATGGCGTTTCATGTAAATCGTAGTATTTAGTTAAGCTCGCTTATGTTGAAAAAAATGTAAAAGAACAGTTGCGCCATTGCAACAACACCTGTTGGAGCTCTTTATGCCAACGTACCCTCGTGGTGGTCCTAGTACGCGTTACAACAACCACTTAATGGCCTAGTAGCAAAAGTTTTGCGACTATCACAATAAAATGTGTGAGTTTTCAATTTGAATTTCTATTAAGTGTAAACAACCCTAATGTGACCATGTCAAACTTCTGAAAATGAAGGGTTTTACCTGATTTGAGTTTGTGTGACGGCGAGTTTAAATCATGTGAATTAGTCGGTCAAAAAGGTCGATAACCATGGTTAAAAATAAGGGGAAATGACAAAAAAATCATCAAACTTGACACTTTTTGTGATTGTGTGTAGCCAGCTATTTTTTTTTCCAGAACTTTCAAATTTCGATCTTTGTGTGTATTTTGACCATTTTACCCTTAATTTTTTCAATTTTCAAAGGGTAAAATAGTCATTTTACATGGCAGAATAGTCACAAAATGCACACAACGATCGAAATTTGAAAGTTCAGTACACATAATAAGAAAAAAAAAATAATTGGCTACACCCAATTAGAAAAAAGTGTCAAGTTTGATGTGCCCAAACAAACAATTTTTTTTTTTTTTTTTTTTTTT
Organism: Artemisia argyi; assembly: GCA_030686995.1. Lineage (NCBI taxonomy): Eukaryota > Viridiplantae > Streptophyta > Magnoliopsida > Asterales > Asteraceae > Artemisia > Artemisia argyi. The sequence continues at coordinate 169,236,761 of CM060703.1, forward strand.
TTTTTTTTTTTTTTTTTTTTCATTTGCCCTAAAAATAAGCAGATTCTTTTTTGTATAAAGAGCCCAAAACATGGACTTGAATAAATGGTTGAGTTGTTGACTTGGATAAATGGTAGATTTGGCTCTATAGAGTAAACGAGCGGGAGGACCCGCGCGTTACTGCGGAAATGCAGTGGTAAGTCTTTTTTGAAAGTTTGTCATTAAGGACTAAGGGTGCGTTTCTTTTTTGCTTAATATCCTGGATAGAAAATTTCCTTAACCCAACTGGTGAAAAAAATGTGTTTCTTTTTTGCTTAACACAAAAGAGAATCCTAGATGTAAAAGAGTGTTAAAAAGGTGGGTGTTTCCATCTAGGATGCTTTTTATCACAAAAAATTACTCACTTTTTCTTTTATTATTCTCTCTCTTCTTCACAAATACCCAATTGTTGTATCATCTTCCACAGCTACCTTCTATGTCAACCAACATAACTACATTGTCATCTTCACTCTATTCAGTCGCCTCCACCACCGATTCTTCATCTCTGCACTTTTGATCCCTTCAACAGATTTTTTCATGTCGGGTTCATAAGTTCATCTTTGTTTTTATGTGTATAAATCTACACAAAAATTAGTTTTTTCTCTATTAATTTTTTTTGTTTTAGATGGTCTTAAATACATATCAATGGATCTGTTGATGGTGTTGTTCATCTATGTTTTTGGATGTTTGTAGTAATTGAAGCTTAATTTTGTGTATTTTTTGTTCGATCTTGGATTTTGGGTTGCTACTCAAGATCATTTGTTTAGTTGAAAAAGAAACATGTATATACAGGATGAAAAAGAAACATGTATATGTTCAAATGGTCCTTACTCCAAACATCATTATTAATCTAGACAGATACTATTTCCAAACATGAAAAAAAAGAAACAGCCCCTAAGTTTAAAAAAGACAAATAAACATAAGGACTACTTTTGAAAATTTATTCTGGAAATAATATTGCTTTCAACAGGAAAAGTCCCTAAAATTTTCAGTGCGTTGCATCGTTAGTCCCCGAAGGACCTAACTTGCAAACACAGTTACACCTTAGAGACTAAACTGCTCATGACCACTGTTGAAAACACTGTAGCTACAGTGCGTTGCTACAGTAACCTTCCTGCCTTTTAGTATATATATAAATATCAATATTAGTTTATCTTTGACCGGTAGATGTATTTTTATTTTAATTTTTGGTATTTATAAGCTTTTATAAATAATAAGTTTTTATATGCCAAAGTTAATTGAAAAGGGCTTATGAGAGCTTATAATTAGTCAGATTACTTAAATATCTTTTAAAATATAGTAGATTATTACATAAAAACTGAAAATATATCTGAATTTAACTTGATATATTTTTATGTGATTTAATATTTATAAGTCACAGCTCCAACTAATTTCCTAAACAACTTTAAAAATATAAACTACAGCTCCAACTCTAATTCGAGCTTCAGCTTCAGCTCCGGCTAATTTAACAAAACGTATCCTAAATCTTGACTTTACTAGCTTGACTTTAAATGTATATTAGATAAGAGAGGTATTTTCGTCTTGTCATAAGTTTTACTCCCTCCTTTCTAGATTTATTGTATACATTTTCTTGGGTTGTCTTAATTTAATTATCAAAAGATAAGAAATTTTGATTAATTTTACCATATTATTATTACAAATTTTATAAATTACGGAGTAGTTACTTAAATATAAAACTGTACTTTACAAAAAAAATAAAAATAAATAAATAATAATAAAAATAAAAAACCTAAATCATAAAATACAAACTCACTCGCACAACCTTCATCAGTCATCACCACAAACTCACGGTACTCACCCACAGAACACAAACTCACTCACAGATTCAGATCTAGAACTACACAAACCTTCATCACCATTACCACCCGTCAGCCACCACCCACCGCTACTCAACCGTCATCACCATCGCTGCTCCACTTTATTATCTTATACATATTATGATCGAACTCAGTGAGTGGATACATTTTCGGTCTTAAATTCTAGCAGGTACGTGTGTGTTTTAGATGTGATGTCTGTCATTTTAAAGTGTTTGTTGACATGACTAAAGATAAAGATATGTTACATCAAATAATGAAAATGCAGTCACTTATTAAAGTTGTGCCAACAGCAACCAAAGGTCATCGGATTCCAGATTGTGCAAACATCACTTCCCCTTCTATATATCCTTGTTCATCCTGACTCCAAAAAACATAGTTCCAACACTTCATACGGGTGGGGTGGCTACAACCACTTGTTATCAAGTATTTCAACATGTTGCTCTTTCTGTCTTGATACTATCGGTGGATTAGACTACTTTCATAAAACACTAACACATGGAACGGGTTAGTCATTCCTTTTAATTTGTCTATGAATGTCTCCTAGTCATTATTATTTTGAAAATGAGAATCTAAGAGGCTGTTTAGTTGGTGAAAAATTTTTTATTTTTTCAGGAAGTTTTTCAAATGAAAAGAGAAAAATTGAAAATTAGTTTAGTTACACTATTTTCCAGCAATTTTCAAAAAATGTGAAATTCCAATTCCTTAAATTTTAACTAAAGATATGAAAAGCTTATTTTACTCTTTTCACTTTTTTCATTCTCTAGGAATTTAGAAACGAAAAACAGAAAAATTTTTCACCAACTAAACGGCCCCTAAGTTTAGTATTCACTAGTTTATTTGAAATAGATTTCGTTTTTTTCTGATTTTTTTTAATGTTTCTTTTTCTGGGTAGATGATATTACGGGAGCCAACAAACTTGGCCCGTACACTTATGTTCTTCCCCTAAGTGGTGATTATGGCCGTGGTAGTGCCCATTTAGAACCCGCTGATGGTGGCTATGTTTTGTTACTCCTTGCCGATTTCCAAAGGCCCGACATCTCCATCACTTGGGTATCTTTCACTATCGTTTTTCATTTCTGCATTCATTTTTTTTTTTTTTTTTTTTTTTTTTTTTTTTTTTTTTTTGTAACATGGGTTTCCGACTCGACATTGCGAGCCTACTAATCCCACGGCGACTACCCTTTTGGATAGCCCGGAGTCGGCGCAGGTGAACCTCTGTGGCCACAAGGGGATTAATTTTCTCCCCATTGGATTCGAACCCTTGACCTCCTCTCTTTGGAATGCTGGTATTCTTACCGTTGGGTCACCCCTTGTGGTTAAACTTTGAAGTTTTTCATTCTAAAGTATTCCAAGTGCATACTCATCGTGTATCCTGACCTATTGATGCATCAACATTGGTGTTTGGTAATTGGTGCAACACTTATCAAACACCCTTTGATGCTTGAACAGGGGTGTTTGGTAACCGTTGCACCAATTACCAAACACCCTTTTCATCATTTGTTATATTAACTTTCTTGTTATTTTTCAATTACACACGTAGAAATGAAGGCTATTCAAGATGCGATCAACGAAAAAAAGATCGAGCACAAGACAGACCGTCAGATCATCGATGAAGTCCCCGATTCGCACAATCGGGGGCATATTGCGGGTGTGGGCAGGGTGGTACCGTGCACAGGCTCTAGTTCTAAGAACTCACAAGCGGACCAAGGTTTTTGTACCCGGGAGGAGCTTGAAGAGATGAAGAGGAAGCATGCTATGGATCTACATGAGCAAAGAAAAGCCTATGAGAGTCAAGGAAACTTGTTTAAGCAATTTGTGGATTTCTACAACCGTCAACAAGGTTGTTGTACAACCTGCTTCACAGTTTCAAATTCCCAAATCATACTCTGTTTCTTCTGTTTCCTGGTTCTACATATACTCCTGGCGGCCTAGTACTACTCGTCTACTCCTTCCAACCCTAGTTCTAACCTCGGCCCCGATAACTGTTATATCTCGACCTTTGATTCCTGAAATACCCGAATTGTAAGTGTTGATGAAGATGATGGTGGTTGTGATGGTGTGCTTATATAAGTGTTGATGAAGATGATGGTGGTCGTGATGGTGTTTTTATTTTTATTGTTATCGAATGCTTAGATTTGTGTTTATATAAATGTGTGTATTTATTTAAATGTGTATTTATTTGCAGAGGTATTTCGAGTTGCAATCCCACTTCCGTAACAAGACTTTAATCCAAGCAAAAAACGAACAAAAGACGGTGGGGAGCTTGGTAAGAGATGGGCTTGAGAAGGATTTCGCTAGTCGCTACAACGATAACAAAAATAAGTTCAAGAAAGAGTGGTTTACTAAAGCGGGGTCGGTCGAAGCGGCAAGACAGAGAAACGTCGAAGTGGAAAGCACGAGATGCTGAGTGGCAGAAGTCAAAGCTCGTTGACTTCTGACCCGTCCGCATCGAATGGAAAAATCAAAGAGGAATTCCAAGAACATATACAAGAACAAAGTGAGGACCCACCAAGGATCGAAGTCTTTCGTGTGATGAAGATACGAATTCGTATGGTTCTTTATTGTTTTTATTTTATTTATTTTTAATTATTTTAAAGGTGTTTATATTGTTTATATATAGTGTGTTATTAATTTGTTTTATATTGTTTATTTATAGTACAAAAAAAATATGTATTACGAGGACTTGATCGAGACCTGGAGGCGCACTCATACGGATAAAGACGACCAGTTGCAGACTAAGGAAAACGAAAGGATATACGTAAGTAAACTTTTTTCGTAACACGTACTCATCGTGTATCCCGACCTATTGATGCATCAACATTCGTGTTTGGTAATTGATGCAACACTTACCAAACACCCTTGATGCTGCAACAGGGGTGTTTGGTGACCGCTGCACCAATTATCAAACACCCTTTTCGTCATTTGTTATATTAACTTTCTTGTTATTTTTGAATTACACATGTAGAAATGAAGGTTATTCAAGATGCGGTCAACGGAAAAAAAAAAAAAAAGAAAAAAAAGAAAAAAAAAATCGAGCACAAGGCATACCGCCAGATCATCGATGAAGTCCTGGATTCTCACAATTGGGGGCATATTGCGGGTGTGGGCAGGGTGGCACCGGGCACGGGCTCAAGTTCGAGAAGCTCACAAGCGGACCAAGGTTTTTGTACCCGAGAGGAGCTTGAAGAGATGAAGAGGAAGCATGCTATGGAGCTACAGGAGCAAAGAAAAAGCCTATGAGAGTCAAGGAAACTTGTTTAAGCAAATTGTGGATTTCTACGACCGTCAACAAGGTACACCTTACTTCACAGTTTCAAATTCCAGAATCATACACTCGTATGTTTCCTGGTATCGGTCCTAGTACTACTCGTTCTGACCCTAGTTCTAATCTCGGCCTCAATAACTATTATATCCCGACCTTTGATTCCGGAAATAGCCGAATTGCAAGTGTTGATGAAAATGATGGTGGTCGTGATGGTAATAGTGGGCATGATAATATTGGTGGTGATGGTGGTAGCAGTGAGTATGATGATGACGAGTAGTGACTTTAGGAGAGATTATTAGTATTTGTATGGATATCCTTTTGTAATTTAAATTATTGCAAGTATATTAGCTAAATTGTAGTTATAAACGAATACTATGACATGCTTTTGGTTGGTTTTGAATGAATGAATGAATTGAAGCATTTTGTATTATTGATTTGGGTGATTTACAACATTGGTTTTCGTAAATTTTTTATGGAAAAAATCTGTATTTGCTGCAATGCTGTTTTTTTTCCTGCACATGAACTTTTAGTGACGACAGAGTCGTCTCTAAAAGTCCAATCTGTTGTCGCTAAAAGTTACCCACCAAAAATTGACCCGCTATATAAACCCACTTTTGGAATGTTTTCCCACTTTTTTTAAAACTTTATTTTAATTATTACTCCCTCCGTCCCATAAAAACTGTCCATTTTGACTTTTCAGAGTCAAACTGGTTCAACTTTGACCTTAAATATTTTTTATGTGTTATATCATACTTGATGAAAAATTGTACCAATGAAAAACACACTTAAAACTCAATCCATTTATATATTTTTCATAAAGTATTATATAATATTCACAAAAATACATAAGGTCAAAGTTGAACCAGTTTGACACTGAAAAGTCAAACTGGACAGTTTTTATGGGACGGAGGTATTTATTATTAATAAATAATTAAAAAAAATAAAATATGTAGAATCCTTTAGCGACGAAACGTGTCGTCGCTAAAGGTGTGAGTCCCATTCCGGTCAAGTTTTTTGGTTGATAATTAGTGGACGGACCTTCGGCGACAACTTGTTGTCGCCAAAAGCATTAGCGACGACAAAAGCTCACTTTTGGCAGCGATATCTTCCCTAGCTAAAAGTGGTTGTAGTGGTTATTTTACTCATGTGTTGGTGTTGTAGTTACTGCATCATTTTGGTTTGAGACTACTTCACATTAAATCATTACTTTCAGAAATTATAGTCATCAGATTACGAGTATATCATAACGTTAATTACTTTCAGTGCATACATCTTAGAAATGGAACAAATCTTAATTACTAGTGATCTGGTAAACAGATATAAAATTGGTGGATCGAATTTGGTTTTTTTTTTTTTTTTTTTTTTTTTTTTTTTTTTTTTTTTTAACAGGATTGATATAATATGTGGATGCATCAGTATTTAGTTTCTTTAAGTTGTCACCGGAAGAATTGTGTAAGGATCCATTGAATTATCTGGTGGTGACACGCCACAAAAGGTAAGAAGATTGGTACCAGATATATGTGTGAGCAATCAACTGTCAGCTTGTTTTGCTCTACAAATGCAGCAAACTAGCAAAGTGGTTTAAAGCATATAGCACATCAGACCGCTTTTTCAGACAGCAGAATGGGTTTTTGTATGGTCTTATTGTTGTTTAATCGACTTTGTCCATGGAGAATATAATGGTGTTGTATTTGTTGAAACCACTTGGTTTCGTATTTTATTATGAAGCCATGTGTATTGGAATATTATTGTATTTGTTAGGGGTGAGCATGGAGCGGGGTGGGGCGGGTTTATGCTAAAACCAAAAACCGAACCGTACATTTCGGTTTTTGAAAACTACAAACCGTTTGATTTTGGTTTTTTCGGTTTTGGTTTTTCGGTTTTTGACATTGAATCGGTTCGGTTCGGTTTCGGTTTATATTCGGTTTTTTCTTACTTGAAAACAAGAAAGTTTTAATCTTATATAAACTTTACGATTCCAAGTTTTTAAGCAAAAATATTTAAACAAATATCAATAATAGCATAATATCTAGCAATCTAAAGCTTCAAAAAAAAAAAAAAAAACGTATGTAACACCAAACATGAATCTAAAATATAAATGTCTTTGCGGCTTTGCACTTTTTGTTCACAAAAATATTCAAATAACACTATTGTTCGATAATAAAGATATAATATCTATAAATATAACAAATTTGAAAAACACTATTGTTTTATTTTTGTAATAGATAAAGTTGTATAATCAAATGTTTAAAATCCAAAACTAACTAGCAAATCTCTTATATAAATAAAATTATATAAAAACATATATAAAGGTTGGGTGGGGCGGTTTTTTTGGTTCGGTTTTTCTTATGAAACCAAAAACCGCCCCAAACATTCGGTTTTTACAAAATTCAAAACCACCTCCATCGGTTTGTCAAATGGGGCGGTTTTTTCGATTCGGCTTTTTTGGTTTCGATTCGGTTTTTCGGTTTTTGTGCCCACCCCTAGTATTTGTACGATTCACCAACGGAAATTATAGAAAAAATTACATGTAGATGAAAATCTGGAAATTTTTTCTTTTTTATTATATTATTAAAACTTCTCATTCTGCTAAAAAAGATCACCTCTCATATAGAGTAGCTTATAACCGATCTTTTGAGGGTTTTCAACCTCTCTTTTTAACATTTTTTGTTACGAAAAGGTCACCTCCGGATGTAACGCTATCTTTGAGAATCTATTGATTGTTTAAAAATGGTGTGGATTGGTTGGAAAAAAGTTTGCTCATCGAATTTTTGTGGGGGGCTTAACTGGATTTTGCAACCCTTATGCATTGAACCTTGCTATGCTGATTTAAGTGTTGGTGGTTTCACATGGAGGAACATACACTTTGGAAAGTTTTTTATCACACCAATTTTATGGTGCTCTAGGGGGTTTCGGTTCCACAACATACCCTTATAAGCCCTTGGAAAAACACTATTGAACTTGCACAAGCTGCTTTCTACCAACAATGTACACTTAAATTTGATTATCACAAGAAAATTGGTGATGGCTCATGGCTCAATCATTCGGTTATCACAAGAAAATTGGTGATGGCTCATGGCTCAATCATTCGGTTTTGGACAGATGTTTGGTCGTTCGGATAGGTGACTATGAACTCAGTAGCTTATTCCACAGACTCTTCATGTTGGAGAACAACAAGGATTACAGCATTCTATATGTTTGACTGGCATGTCTGGCACGTTTAAGTGACCATCTAAATGGAACTGCACGATGTTACCCTCCAATGTGTTCACTGTATTATAAACGAGGAAACACTTGGAATATTTTTTTCTTTACTCTCCCACAAGTGCGATAAGATGGAACGATGTTCTCCCTATCAAAATAAATATCAAATCTTGTCGGCTTTTAATGGATAGGCTTCCTACACGGTGAAATCATGATAGAGGGGGGACGGAGCCAAAGGGGTGCCCGCGGGTGTACGTGCACCCCATGGATTTTTTCGATATAGTGTTAATTTTTGAAAAAATTATCGATTTTTCCTAAATGTATCTTAAATGCACCCGGTGGATTAAAATGTGTCTCTAGTATTATTTAGTTCGTATACTTACAAATATAAAATAAATATAAAATTTTGAAAAAGCTCAAAGATAAAACAAGTTTAATAAATTAAAGCACAAAAGCTCATGAAATAGGTTTTTTTAATGAAACAAGTTTATTCATCATCCTAACAATTTACAAAATCGAAAATTGAACCAACACCACAAAGATGAAATAGGTTCGTAAGTTGTAACATATATATTTCATTTGTTTATTATGTCTTTTAAAGTTTTCATGTTTTGATTAGTTGCATGAAATCTTGACTAATTTGTTGGTTCCGTATAGTCTATCATCATCAACAAGGGCTTAGAGCAATAAGAATAAGTGAATAACTATGCAATTTCTATTATGACAAATAGGGATAACAAGTTTAAGTGACAGTCAACAATATATTAGAATATAAATAATACCCCAATTGTGTTGTCATGGGGCATTTTTATTTTTGTCGTATTTACAATATATATGAAAAGTAGTGCTTAAATGAAGTTGGTTTTAGTCTTGCATGTTGCTACCGCTACGGTTGAAAGATGTTTTTATAAAATGAAGCTCATTAAAACGGATATGATTAATCGGATGAGTGATGATTATTTTAACGGCGCTTTAACTTGTGCTATAGAGAAAGAAGAACCTATTAATATTAAAACTGATGGTGCACGTAAGTGTTTTTTTGCAATGAGAAATCGTAGAATCACTAATTAGAACGTAATATGTTAATTTATTTATCGTTTTAATGAAATCTTCGTTTTAATCCACTTTTTAACTCTATTATATTACGGTTAAAAAAAATTTGTGCACCCGATTATATTTTTTTGTGCCTCCGTCCCTGAGAGGGGTGGACATAGATTGAGTTAGGTGACTTGTTTGTGACGGTGTTATGGAATCGCGGCACCCCACCTATTCATTGAATATCCAATCACGGCTATCACTTGGAATTTGATCATGATATGGTGTATCCGATGAGTACCAGAAATCGATCTCGAATATTATCTCTCGGAGAGACACAATTTATCTTAATAACTCTGCTAAAAATTGCTTTGATGTGGTGGTTCAAAGTTCAAACTACTACATGCGTACTTTGGAGTTATGGGAACCGGATTTGCTTGGATGTGGTGTTGGTATTTTTTGAAGTAAATGCAAAGTACTAAAAGTAATGTATTTGCTCTATAGCTTAATCAAACGGAACTTAGAAATTTCTAGTGTTTACAATCGTTAAGATGTGAGAATATTTTAGCTAGTATTTTGCTGTACTAAGATGATATAAATCATCAACAGTGATATGTTTTTTCAAGCTTTAAAAAATGTGGGTAATATGATCGTTAAAGTTACCAAGAAAGAAAAGCATTACTTACTGTTAAATCTTGGAACAAGAAGTTACAAAATTGAATTTGTTACCTAACCGTTTCCGTGAATCATTCGTCCCGCCATTTTTCATAGATCAAATATATATATTTATACTTATATAGTTGCTTCAATTTCATATAACTACAACAGTTTGTTAACACTTTTAATCACACACAAACAGAAATAATAATGAGCAACAACGACGAACATATCGGTGGCTTCTGGCCACCCACCGCCACAACCAACAACCTCCATTGCCGACGATCCTCATTCACCACATTACGGCAGGCTTCATCTCTAGTGAACAACGACTCATCATCATCATCATCTTCATACCGCGCCGCTAACCCAACTTCATCGCAACCACGTACAATCTTAATTATGCCATCAAGTGTTTTCTTTAACGCGTTAGTCCATATTAACGACAATCCATCTTTATCAAATTCCAATTCGTTATCATCATCTGTCATACCAACAACCACCACATGTTCTGCACCTCACGAAAACAACAATCCGATCGTTGGTTGGGGCTCGATTGCAAATGAACTTCATGTTCCCGAATCAGAGGTACTTATCTAACTCATCAACTTCTTGTATGTATTTTCCTTTTTTAATGGATATATTAATGAGCACTAAATCTTGATAAACATATATGCAGTTATTGAGAATAGTAGAACGTCTTGGGCAACTTCAATACAACAGAGACGAAATCATTAGCAGCATTGACGTATGAATACTATATTGAATTGTAGTTGTGTCGATAAAGCTATCAAGTAATGGATCCATGTTTCAAGAAAATTTATAAATGAACTGATTCCTAAATTTTGTTAAAAAAAATGTTTGTAGGCACTTTTGGGGTCGATTGAATCGCTGCAGCATAGTAACGATGAATACCCGAGTTGCTGTAGCAAGTATTTCTAGATTTTGGTTTAATTTATTGGATGTTAAACTAAACTTAGTATAGTTTGGTTAGAAAATTGTAAATAAGAAAGTATAGGTATGTATTATGTAAAGTGTAGAATTCTGTAAAGGTATTGGGCTGGGTCATAATGGGTAGAAACGGTTATATAGTTTAGTTAGGGATATAACGTTTAGATATAGGTGTGTCGTTTACTTTTGGTGAAACGTTGCATCAGTTTAGAAGGCAACGATTCATCTAGTATAAATAGGTAGGATCTGTAATCAACAATCATATCGATCAATACAATTCAATCAGTTAGTTACATGCATATTCATATCAGTTTCTTCAATCTTTGTTTTACTTCTTGTCGCATAGTTTCTGTCCAAAGTTGCTATTCCAAACGCACCATACATAAGGCAAAACCAGATTGGATCGAAGGCAAAACACCAACAATTGGCATCAGAGCTAACGGTTAATTAATCCAGGGAAGAACGAGTACAAGTAGGCCATCGATTGCAGCAAGAAAAGAAAGAAGGGATCGACAGAAAAAGATTGTAAGTGATCGTTATTATTAAGTATTTATTGCTTTCAATTTATATATTTCAGCATTAGAATTATATAAATTAGAAAGTAAGGAGGCTGTTGTTGAAAAGTAGAAAGAAATCATAACCTTTGTGGTATAGTAAGCAAGAATCCAAAACCTTAGTGGTACAAATCCTTCGTGGAACAAACCTCCGTGGTACAGTCCTTCGTGGAACAAACCTTCGTGGTAAAAACCTTTGTGGTAAAAACCTTTGTGGTGTTAACCTGTGTGGTACAAGGATGACGAAAGATAAAGAAGAAAGCAGCATGTCTAAAGTTCAAGAAAATATAGCACTTAAATGTGTACAGTTGACGGATTCAAATTACACCCAGTGGGCAATTCTGATGGAAACGATTTTAAAGGCTTATTGTCTTTGGGAAGCTATTGATTCAACAGAAAAGGTGGATGAGAAGAAGGCTAATACAACGAAAGCAATGATCTTCCAAACGTTACCAGGAGATATCTTAATGCAAGTCGCGCAATACGAAAGTGCAAAGGAAGTATGGGATGCGATCAAAGTTCTATATCTTGGAGCAGATCTCGTTCAGAAGGCACGACTACAAACTTTAAGGAGCGAACTTGAAACTTTGAAGATGAAAGAAAATGAAACCATAAGTGACTTTTCTGGAAGGTTGGGCAGTATAAGGGCAAGGTTTAAAAACCTTGGTTCGACACTCAAAGATAAGACAATTGTCAGGAAGTTACTAAATTCGGTTCCAAAGAAGTTTTTACCGATCGTGGCAACCATTGAACAATACTCAGAAATTGATACCATGCCATTCGAAGAAGCCGTTGGAAGAATAACAGCATTTGAAGAACGTATTAAGAGTACTGATGAACCAGAAGAGTATGATCCAAGCAAGTTACTATTAGCAAGTACAAATAATTCTGGAAACAGCCATGGTAGAGGACGTGGAAGAGGAATAGGACGTGGAAGAAGTGCTGGTCAAACAAGCAATGAAAAGAGCAGATTCAAATGCTATGAATGTGGTGAATATGGTCATTTCGCATACGAATGTACAAAGCGAAGGGACAAAGAGAAAGAAAAGGAAGAAGAGGCACATCTCGTGTGGGATGATGAAGAACCAGCACTCCTGTAAAGACAAGTCAAGAAAGTTGAAGACTCATGCCTTGGACAAGTTTAGTTTAAGGAGGAGTATTGGATGTTAAACTAAACTTAGTATAGTTTGGTTAGAAAATTGTAAATAAGAAAGTATAGGTATGTATTATGTAAAGTGTAGAATTCTGTAAAGGTATTGGGCTGGGTCATAATGGGTAGAAACGGTTATATAGTTTAGTTAGGGATATAACGTTTAGATATAGGTGTGTCGTTTACTTTTGGTGAAACGTTGCATCAGTTTAGAAGGCAACGATTCATCTAGTATAAATAGGTAGGATCTGTAATCAACAATCATATCGATCAATACAATTCAATCAGTTAGTTACATGCATATTCATATCAGTTTCTTCAATCTTTGTTTTACTTCTTGTCGCATAGTTTCTGTCCAAAGTTGCTATTCCAAACGCACCATACATAAGGCAAAACCAGATTGGATCGAAGGCAAAACACCAACATAATTAAACAATAAGAAGATTAACTACTAATATTGAACCATTCAAGTTATTTGGAAAGATTGACTAAATCATATGGCTATATATATAAGATCGCTAGATTTATGCCATATTATCCTTCAAAATGGTTTTGTGTGTATTACTAATACATTTACTTATGGGTGCAGCTATAATGTGACATTAATCTGAGTCATTGAAGAGGCTTGTTGATATATATGAACAGAAAAAAGGTTAGCTTCTGCAGTTTCCTGATAAAAAAAAATGCAGAATTTTACTTAAGGAGCAATATCATATAAAAACATAACTTTTGTTTTCAGAACCTTTAATTCATTCTTCCCATTTGTTTTCAGGTATATATAAATGCTTTTTGGATTCTCACTAAGTTAGGTGATATGCTTCGGGGTCTAATTATAAACTGGTCGATGTCGATATGCGTTTTTAGAACTGAGACAATTTTTTGAACAAGTCTTCTAGGGATGGTTTCTAGTCAATGTTGGAAAAATATAGTTGAGTGAACAAAAGTGGAGACAGATCTGTGTTTTTTTGCTTGTGATGTACAGATTGTAGAAGTGAAGTTGGATAAAAGAAGTTCTTTGAAACAAACAATCACTTGATTGATGAGTGATATGTGATAAATTTTGGATGCGGCTAGTTTAAATACATGTGTTGGTGCACTAAATGTTAGAAGTGAGTTTTTAGTGTGTATAAAAATTAGTTCGTGAAGATTTTAGTAAGATTATATGGTGATTATCCAACTATATTGTACCAATCAATGACAACAATGAATTCTGATTCTTGTTTACAACTAAACCATTTTTTTGACTATCAAACATATACATTGACGTTGTCACAAAAAAATGAATTGAGGCACTTAATTTGTGCAGGAAAGTGGAATTCGTGTAGGACTTTTCTGCTTGTTTCATGCTTGTGTCTGGCAGGTTTTATGTTCAAATTGAGTACTTTGTAAGCTATGTTGTGTATTTTTCTACCCTTGACCGCTGAATAGATAGTATCATAGAATGACTGGGATGTTACGGAATACGGATTATCTGTCATATCTAATTGTTTAAACGAGTGAAAGTTTAATCATAATGCATATAATGGCCTAAAAGAAAATATGTTAAATGGGTATAAAGTCGGAGAAAGTTTAATCATAATGCATATAAAACCTACATTATTTTACTTTGCAGGCTAGATTTAACATATAGTCTAGGGGTTATTGCATAAATATGTAGTGAACTTATGTCTAATTTCTATTTGGGCCAGCACAAGTTTGACAGAAAGCTTCACTTAGAGTAATGAGTAATCTAACCCGGTTACCGGGTCAAAGTGGGTAAAAATCAGTTTACTTGAAAGACTACGCTAAACAAAAACCTTGTATGGGTGCAAACAAAGTGTGTTGACCCAAATTAAAATTGTACCAAAGTTGATTATCTTTTTATGCATTAACATTTATAGAAAGGAGACCTGTGACTCGCTGAAACGTGTAAAATATTGTCCAGTAACATAAACATGGAAAAATGTCACTTTGACATGAAAACTTCTCAAAACAGGACATACTGCAATATTTCATTGGACAAAATACAATGTTTCAAGTTTTATGGAGATGTTACCTGCGCTGGTCGCGTGAATCTCTTGGACTAAATCTCTCTAGGATCACCCACGCATTTTATTGCAACCTGTCCTGACTCAATTGGGGAAAAAGCTTGAAACCAACTTCAACGTTAATTGTTGTCATCTTGAAGCTTTGCTGGTGAACAAGAGACAAGTTAAGCTTGATTTTTCCATCTAATTATTGAAGATGAGGTGCTTAGGTATATAAACTTATCTGTTTGTCTCCAAAAATTAGTTGCTGAAACTTATCTGTTTGTATACACGAGACATGGTGTAAGTAGTTTTAAAATGTCAACAAAAATTAGTTGCTGAAAAATTTCTTGATATTTTGTATAAAGGATTCCGATGTTATTATTCACGTTGCGAGTGTATCTCGACAGAAGTCAACCATCTGTTTTATTTAGTTAAAATGTAGCCTTAACAGTTTACACGACTTGTTATGATGGTTTCAACGTGTGAGGATCTCCAATTCGTGTATCATTAGCTATACCCATATAAAGAGCAGACCAATTCCCACTATAGTCCATGTTAATGTAAGTTGGTGAGTAGAGTAATGTGATAATGTATATTCGATCATTTCACAAGCAAGGATACATGATACATTTATAGCCTATCTATTATCTATTTAGGGTAAATAGATAATCATCTCCTAATTACATACAAATCATGATAAATGTACAGGTCAGTGCCTGATGATACAATCTTATCTCCTTGCCTACTAATGTACAGCTAACACTCTCCCACAATCCGAGCGGCGATATTGCGAAAGCTCGGTCTGAAGAGTAAAAACTAATAACCAATAAAGTAAAACTAATAAAAAAATTGTTGAAGAAGACATTCGACAGCAAGCGAAAGCATATTTTCAAGCAGCAACACACATAAATACGCAACAAACCGGATAAACTAAAGTATCCAAAACAAACACGATAAACCAAAGTATGCTGACCAAATAGGATAAACCAAAGTATCCCTTATCAAACAGGATAAACCAAAGTATCTTGACCAAATGGGATAACCCAAAGTATCTCCTACAACTAAAACAAACAGGATAACCCAAAGTATCCCCTACAGGCTACAACTAAAACAAATGAAATTACAACTAAGACTCATGCACTAATATCAAAAGACAATATGAGAAAATGAAAGTTGGTTCTAAAACTTCAACCCCCAAAGAAGCTTCCAAACAAACAGGGCTTGTTTTTCCCTAGAAAAACATAAAGATCCACATTTTTTCCCATAGTTTATTGAGGTGGGTTTTCGTTATTACTTGATATTTAAAGATGAAATATGACAGAGGTTAAGGTTTAAAGAGAGCCCTCCCAACCATGTAGCCGGCGGCTGGAGACGGCATCGGAAGAGTTTAGGTTTATGGTTTGAGATTTATGATCGTATGGCTGATACCATGTAAGTTGGTGAGTAGAGTAATGTGATAATGTATATTCAATCATTTCACAAGCAGAGATACATGATACATATATAGCCTATCTATTTAGGGTAAATAGATAATCATCTCCTAATTACATGCAAATTATGATAAATGTAAAGGTCATTACCTAATGATACAATCTTATCTCCTTGCCTACTAATGTACAAGGTCATTGCCTAATGATACAATCTTATCTCCTTGCCTACTAATGTACAGCTAACAGTTAAGACCATCAAAGAAAAATTCTATATACAATTTTGAATTATGTAGTCCATTCGTGTTTCAAGATCCTCATTAACGCATGCATGAAAGGTAATGAACTGTAAGCAAGTGTTCATTTAAAGGAATGAAGCTTCATAATGGTCAAAATAAGGGTAAAGAACATTTAAAAAGATAAAATCTTTTTATTATCTATCTACTGACCCTTCTTCCATCTAGTATACTTGTCAAAACAAACAAACACTTGTCATTTAATACTCGTAAAACATTCCCCTGCACATGTGGGAGAGCAGTAAAGTAGTCAAAATTAAGAGCAAACAAGTAAAGCTTGATTGTTTTCTTAGAGGTCAAGACTCACTACAATAATAGCTTTAATGAGAGAAATATAAAAGGGAGGAAGTTAACCATTGAAGTCTAAATTGGTACTCGGTTCTCCATCTTTAACGGAACATCTGATTGATTTATCTCGTTTCCTAGGGGGTGAATCATCCCACACATGCTTAGCGGCGGGAAATCCGATCAAGTAACAGGGTGAATCATGCCACACATGCTTAACGGTGGTAAATCCCATCAAGTTACGGGGTGAATCATCCCACACATGCTTAGCGGCGGGAAATCCGATCAAGTTACGGGGTCAATCATCCCACACATGCTTAGCGGCGGGAAATCCGATCAAGTTAAGGGGTGAATCATCCCACATATGCTTAGCGGCGAGAAATCCGATCAAGTTCGGGGTGAATCATCCCACACATGATTAGCGACGGGAAATCCGATCAAGTTACGTGGTGAATCATCCCAACTATGCTTAGCGATGGGAAATCCAATGAAGTTACGGGATGAATCATCCCAACTATGCTTAGCGGTGGGAAATCCAATCAAGTTACGGGCCAACTATGCTTACCGGTGGGAAATCCGATCAAGTTACGGGGTGAATCATCCCAGCTATGCTTAGCGGTGGGAAATCCGATCAAGTTACGGGGTGAATCATCCCACACACAAGGACGGAGCGAGCTTATGGCTTGGGTTGGCCAAGGCCCACCCCAAAATAGATTTTGGTCATTAATATCATGCATGTAAACCAATATATTTGTAACATATTTTGTCTCATTTATTTACTTTTGGCCTATTCAAAGACTAAAAAAAAAAAAAACACCCCTCATCCAAACTATTTTGGGCCCATTTAACTTGTCCCTAGGAGTTAACTATTAAGTATTGCTAATCGGCATCATTTATTTTGATTTATGGATATGTTATTTGGTTTCAAGTATATAAGATTCATAACATTATATCACTATTTTTGAATTGTTGTATATTGAAAGTTATAGTTGGTTACTAATTTAGTTTATACTATTGTTAACAATAATTCATAACATTATGATCAACAAGTTATATTGACTACGAAGCGTAATTTATAAAAAAATCAATGGTTATTATACTCTTAGATATTAATACATGTTAGTAATAAGGTTTCACGATTAATGTATTTATTTACTTGAACTTCTATTTTTGTATCGGCCCACCCGAGTGAAGATTCCTGGCTTCGTCACTGTCCACACATGCTTAGCGGCAGGAAATCCAATCAAGTTACGGGGTAAATCATCCCGCATATGCTTAGCGGCAGGAAATCCGATCATGTTACGGGGTGAATCATCCCACACATGCTTAGCGGTGGGAAATCCGATCAAGTTACAAGGTGAATCATCCCACACATGCTTAGCGTAGGAAATCCGACTCAAGTTACGGGGTGAATCATCCCAACTATGCTTAGCAGCAGGAAATCCAATCAATTCAACAGGGGGTGAATCATCTCCATATCACTCCCTTTTACTCGTTCTTTGCACTTTCTTTTGGCCATATCACTCTCTCGAAAGAATGGACAAACCCTAACGTTTTTCACTTTACGCTTGTGAGACCTTTATCTTAGGTTTAGGTTAATTTAAGATTGTGTTCGATCGGGTAGAATGATATTATCTTTTTTTTTATATGTATCTATATTATATATAAAAGAAAAAACTCGTATTCTTCTCTCTCTCTTTTTTTTTTTTTTTTTTTTTTTTTTTTTTTTTTTAATAATAATGAAAAATTATATTTTTCATTTTTAGATTATTTAAGAAAGAATAGTTTTTCTTTGTCAGAGAAGAGTTGATAATTTTAAAAACACATTTAAATAGAGTTATATTTTTTTCTTTTTAAAAAGTATACCTCAGATTGTAACGATGGACGGAGACGACGAGTGTAGAAGGTGGAGATGTTATCAATGTAATTAGAGTTACAATTAAATACTTGAATAGTAGATTCGGAAATCCCGTGTTTTTTTTTTTAAGTTAGAGAGAAAAAAATGGAGAAAGCGTAGAATGGAGTTTTCATTTTTGTAATTAATATTTGGAAAGAGAGAATTTTATGTTTTTTAAAAGTTGTTGAAAAAAAAAGGCTAAATAGGTTATTATTTTTTTCCATTGTCTTATGAATTTTTCAAAATTTAGCAACTAACGTTTTATTACTTACCCCTCTTTTTTTTAGGTTTTTCTTTACAAAATTGGCGCATGTGCTTTCTATGCATATTTATTTTGTTGGATGAAATTTACTTGAGTTTGACTAACTTTAAGCGAAATTTGACTTTTATATGCCAATAGCAATGCTTTATTTCGCCTACATGGTAAAATTAAACTCTCTTATTGGTACAATTAACAACTCTTTAAAGATTTGATTGCCCATTTTGTATGTTAGCATATTATATAATAAGAGATATGGTAGTAACTAAATCTTTTGTTAAATAAATGACTAAAAAAAGTGTCGGATCATACACCTATAACAAAAGATCACATACCTAATAGTCAAACAATAATGAAAAACGAAAAAAGTACAACACAACACACAATGATTTATCATGGTTTAGCTCATCTAGCGACTCTATCAACAATCTCACTATAATAAATGGAATCGAAAGAATGAACGCTACACTAAACATTCTAGAATATCCTCACCACACACCCTCAACGAATCGATTCAACAATAAAGCCGCACACGACATTATTGATCATCCGAAGACACACACAAAAATGATGAAAGACAATCAATCAACCCCATGAGTATTTATCATACGTACACTTGAATTATGATCTAAAATAGTAAAAAAGTTATGTCGTTTGATAACTATTTTAAAAAGAAAAATATGGATGAGAAACTGCCTCTTAAAAAAGAGACTTAAACTCTGAGGGGTTGTTTCATACATTTGGTTTTTAGTGTTGATATGTTTCCTAGAATTATGATCAAATAAGAAGAAATATTGAAATAAGAATGATAAGAAGAAACTACAACCACATATTTCAGATGCATCTACAAAAATAGATGCATCTTCCTTAATATTCTCAAATGTGTGGCTAAAAATTTTTCTTTTTCTTCTTATATTAGTTTTTCTTCTTACTGGATTTCCTAATATGAGTCGGTTTAGAATTTGATAATTAGATTATTAGTTTCTTATAAATAGGTATCAATGACATTAGAAAATTTTGTACAGTTAAAATATAATTTTGTGTCTGGTACATTTAAATTGAAATTTTGAATTTGGTTTTATAATTTTGGGTAACGCTTCTGCTTAGTTTGTCGAGATTTTATTTGCTTCGTATTTTGATTATCAAAAGTGGTTTAAGAGCTAGGTTGCTTAGTCATGAAAGAAGGTATAAGAGTTAGATTGAAGTTCGGTTGATTTTGGTTTGAAGAATTGTTTGGTTTTGATTATCAGAAAGTGGTTAAGAGCTACGTTGCTTAGTCATAAAAAAAGGTATAAGAGTTAGGATTGAAATTCAGTTGATTTTGGTTTGAAGAATTGTTTTGGCATTGAAGAATCAAATTTCTTTAACAAGGTTTGATCTTGCTTTCAATTTGTTAGTCACCAACAATTCGTAGGTCACTTTGGTTTCTTGGTATTCTTCAATCGATCCATAACTTTACTTGCGGGGTATTTTTGTTTGTTATTAGGCTATAATTTTTATAGCTTAATCGGGCATTCTTTTAACTAATAAGGTTCTTGTTTGTTATTTTGGATCGTATGGTGATTGAGTGATAATTTGTTTTTGTTTTGTATTCGAGTTTGGATTTGTTTGAATTTGTACTGTAAATTTTATCATATAAGTGGGTCATGTGAACAATCATGTATCAAATTTGAAGCGTTTGAATTATAAGAGCTTGTTCGTTTAAGTTGTTTATTATTTTGAATTTGTTTGATGCTTGGATAATAAGTTTGAAGTTTGATCGTAATACTTATCAAATAAGTTGGACCTTTGCATTTAAATTTGGTATTTAAAATTTGTAGATCGATTTGGTGTTTGAAGACTTGATTATGATTAGTCATTTGTAATTTGTTTGATCGTTTGAAAATCTTTAGTTTGGAAAATTTCGATCTTCGTTTGTCGGGCTTTTAAAGTTGGTTGTCTGAATTTGATTGTTTTTGTTGAAGATTGTTTAAGCGGATTTGTTTGTTTGGTTGGCCGTTTTGAATTTTTCAGTTAACTGATTGTATGTTTTGAAGTTATCGGCATTTGCTTTGGATTGCTTTTGGGAATCGTCGTTTTGAATTAGGCTAGTATCTATAGTGTTTGAAAATTGGAATTTTGAATTTGATCTGGAACATGTGAAGGAATTAAGTCACGATGGAGATTGTTAAAAAAGTGAATTACACTCTAAAGATTTGTTTTATAAATTTTGGTTTCTAGTTTTTGTATGTTTTCTAATTTGAGTCGGTTTGACAATTAAGTCATTAGTTTCTTATAACTAGAGATTAATAACATTAGAAAATTTTGTCCTTTGAATTAGAGTTTCAACGAATAACAACTATCTGGTAGGTGTATTGAGTAACGTTATAAATGACAAAAAAGTATTGAGTAACGTTATAAATGACAAAAAAAAAAAAAATAATAATAATAAAAAGAAAATGAATAAAAAAAATGACTTAACCATTTAAATTGCTTGAACGATTTTTCTTTATTTTACAAATAGTCAATTATCCAATCACAAATATAAATAATCAATATATATTCTTTTAATCACAAATATAAATAATCAATATATATTCTTTTAAGACCGTTTTAATATCTCGTCAATTCAGCGTCACATAACTTTTTCATTACACACCAACATCGCCACCAACAAAGTGTAATAAAACCATCAACATCATCACCAAACATATCACAGTTATACACAAATTTACCCCACATTAAACACAACATTCTCCACAAAACACTCACGCACGCAAAAGTAATGAAAAAAAAGCCGGCGGCCGACTTGTGCTCAAAGTCAACCACCGCAGCGTCATGAGGTTGGAGTATTTTAAGAACGATACGTCTTATGAGTAACAAACGCATATTATAGTTTTACGGATATCTACAATTCTCATAAAAGTTTCAAGCTATACTCGTCATTGTCATTTTTTTTTTTTTTTTTTAATCTTTGGCCGACTAATCTATAGGGTTTGAACCTACCGCCACGTAGACTCAAACCAGATAAAACCATCGCTTTTCAGAAGGCTGGCGTGACCACTTCAAAGTTGTTTGCACTTAACAGGAATTTTGAGTAATAGTTACAAGCTCTTTTGCCGCTCGACGACACTTGATATTTCTACACTTAACAACACGCCAAGGTACATGTTTTCCACTGTTGGACCGTGCAAGTAAACAATTTCCACACTTAAACAACACGCCACTCTTTGCCAACCACGCACATGACGCCAATGCTAACTAGCAAAACACAAAACCACCACCCCAAGCTGTCTGCTAACCACACATACAAACAAAACCATCTACTCTACATTTGGTGACTATATGAATCTTAACAATTACTATAAAACGTGATTAATAACCATATTCCGGTATAGATGGTTCAAGAACCCTTGTATGCTCTATCTTATACACTGTAACTTTGTGTGCCTTGTCCTATCATCTTGCAAGGACGGTTTTATATCTAAAGTTTTGCTAACAACATCTTTAAAGATTATTGTTAACAACTGATTTTCGAAAAATAAGTTGATACACTATACGATGTCCAAATAAAATTATGACTAATCACCAACGATTTCTTTAATTTCCTCAAACAGAAATAGATCAACGGGTTATCTTAACGAAGTCTGTTGGCATTTATGTCTAGTAATTGTTTGAAAAGTGGATCATTAACAACAACCCTAAGAATTGTTGATACTATTTCCCTTGCTTCAAATCTTTTGTCCAACAAAAGTATCTTGTTTTACTTGAACAAATTAAAACATAAACTATATGTACCATAAGATTTTTCTAGTGACAATTTTTCAAGTCTAGGTAATTTTTCTAGCGACAATATTTGCTTCATAACTATTTCAATTTTATTAACCAGGTATAGTTCTAACTTTTAAACTTGTTGTCTTACCTGTACTGTAACTGCTGCAGAGTTTTTAAACATTTAACTTGTTCAAGATTCAAAAACATTCTTTTATGTTCCACTTGTAATTACACTTCTAAAATAAAATTATTGTTTGTACCAATAAATATGAAGTTCTTATGAGGCCACGTGTCCTAAGGCAGGCAGACCTTTAAAGGAAAGAAAAACAAGTTTATCTGCAAAAGAGAAATTCCCACACCACGTAAAATAATAAATGGTCCCCAAAACTATTGAACTATTTCATTTGAAACAACTAAAAAATCTCTACATTTTCTAGTGTTACTCTGGTTTTATCTCCTGAAATTTGTTTCAAGTTCCAGGAATCAAATGATCAGATTAAACGTGTATTGTTCGTTACTCACGTGTCCAAGTCATAAAGTTAAGGATCACAGGAAGCTGATTCGGTATAAAGGACACAAATGGAACCGGAGTTCATCTCAGAGGATTATTACTAGCATGGCTTTAAAAGATGAGATGGATGGTCGATTTAGTAACTTACCCGGCCAAAGTTGGGAACCTGGCCTGGAAACTGCGGTCCCTTTTGAGCAAAGACCGGTATGTCTGGGCGAGTTTGGGTTTGCGTATGCAAACGGTGTTTTCTAAAAACCTTGCTTTTTTACTATCTCAAATAATTACTTTTTTTTTTTTTTTTTTTTTTTTTTTTCATATGGTTCGCCAAACAATGTGTTCTTATTATTTGTGTCTTGCAAACGCAATATTCAGATAATACTTTCCCATACACACTCCCAAAGTGTCAACGTTTTTACATTTTGGGTATGAAATAAGTTATGATTTACTTAACCAATAAACTACTATCACTGAAAAGGAGTACGACCGTCAGAAATGATAACATAAGTTGAAGTGTGTAGGAATAGACATTTTGTAGAATAATGTATATGCTTTGCATTTAACATATTGTTTACCTGATGGATATTGGTGGTTATGAAATAGGTGAATGAGT
Source organism: Artemisia argyi (assembly GCA_030686995.1). NCBI lineage: Eukaryota > Viridiplantae > Streptophyta > Magnoliopsida > Asterales > Asteraceae > Artemisia > Artemisia argyi. Next base: position 169,260,480 of record CM060703.1, read on the forward strand.
ACTCATCTCTGAAAGAAGGGCCCTTATACTCATGGGGGGAACTGGGACCGCAATCCTTTTTCCTACGGCTTGGAGGCTTATGGTTGGTGACATTCACTGTTCTTGGAGTCCCGGTATCAGCTGCCAGCTTCAATCCTGCAAGTGTAAGACAAACTCAGTAAACTTTTAGTGTGTATCTAAAGAGCACCGGGCGTGGCATGCCAAAGTGGCTGCACCATCGCCCTATGGCGGACGCACCACACCGGTTCACACGCCATGGGCACTGCACCATAGCGCAAGCCATCACCACGGTGAACGCCATAACATGTGTTTGTGTTGTTTTGTGACCGTTTGAACCCAACGGCACAAAAACACCCGGTGCTCTAATTCAAACAACATCAAATGAAGATAACTTATGCCTAGGTTTATTAAACCCGGATACCCCATAATCAGATGCAAGTAGATACACATATCCTCACAGTATATGCAATACCACATTTAATGCCATAGATTTCTGCTGTTATTTTCCTCTATTTCTTTCTTCAGTTGAGAAGAGCCACAGTGATTAAATCAAGTATATACTAACTAGAAGCATACATCAGCACTATTAATCGTAGTCATGCTTATTCACGGACATGTAATGTGGATTATCTATCTAATTAGGGAAACCAAATTAAATAACAAATACTCATAAAACAGGCGAAAAAGGTCAATAATATGGGTGGTTTCACGAGTCACTAAATTTAGAGCAACAAACAGATGATACAGTTCTTTAACGAGTGTTTCTTCTCTTGTCTAAACTACCAGATAACACAATCCTTTTCTATGCAGGATCCTTTACGATTTTTACTAGCCGCAGGGACAGGAACACTTTTTCTTGTATCATTGGTTGTTCTCAGGATTTATCTGGTAAGTTTTTGTAATACACGTGTGTGCATCTGGATAGGAAATCACTGTTTTGACTTTTGATAACATTTGAGTTCGTTAAGTTCTAGTTTAATGGTTCATTAAGAAATAAAGGTCATACAATTTGTGGCAGGGGTGGAGCTATGTAGGTGACCGACTGTTATCAGCAGTGATACCTTATGAAGAGAGTGGTTGGTATGATGGACAAATGTGGGTAAAGCCTCCAGAGGTAAGACTACTAATCATTCCTTAATCATGTGAAACTATCGAAAACTTATATTTATTGGGTAACCATGGTTTCCAACCTTTTGGCCGACTAATCCATGGGATTTGAGCCCACCGCCATACAGACTCAAATCGGGTAAAGCCCTCCCCTTTTCAGGAAGGTTGTTTCACACTAACTTCAATTTCTACTTATTTCATGGCAGATTCTGGCCCGTGATAGATTACTGGGGTCATACAAGGTACCAAAACTTTTTAGAAATAATAGTTGTGTAATCCAATTCATCATAACCTGAAAACTGTGTACATTCTCATAAATGTAGGTCAAACCAGTCATCAAAATGCTAAAACAAACGCTAGTTGGAACAGGTGTGTTACTAGTTACAGCCGCTTCATTGATCATTTTTGCCACACCAGTTGAAGATTTCATCCAAAAAACTTTTGCAAACAAAGAAGATATTGTATCTACAAAGATCAGTGCTAATATGAGGTACACTAAGCAAAAACACTTAAAATATTTAGATGCATAGTATATAAACTAATCAAAATTGATTGATCAGCAAAGAGGAACTCCTAAGATTACCACTGGATGTGAAGGCCGATGATGATTTAGCAGCAGCTGCTGCTGAGGCTGCTGATGGAAGGCCGGTCTACTGCAGGGACAGGTACTATCGCGCACTGGCAGGAGGCCAATATTGCAAGTGGGAGGACCTGCTCAAGTAATCAAGAACACAGAATCGAATATTTATATCACATATGTTCAATTCCTATACATGTTCAGTTGTGTGAGAATCATATAAAGATACTTTGAGATGCTAGTCAGAAAGAGCTGAAAGAAAGGAGATTGCAAAAAGGCATAGAAGTTGAAACGAAGAGAAGTTACATTAATGGGAAGACTAATATTAGCATGCAACTAGAATAATGTGTTATTTGTATAGAAATATATATGTAGAATTTTAAGTATAAGCAGAATCCCCGCAAGTCAAGTAAGTTTACATCTTTCTTTCATGACGAAATTTTGCAATGACACGGTTCTAAGATAGATTCAGAAAGATCAGAAACGACCTTTGATTGAGAGTTATTTCCTTCTTCCACATGAACCAGCCTCCCATTTTACGAATACATGATTCACTGGACATGATTTAGCCATTTTTTACGCATCTTCCGAACCAGAAATCAAATATACATCCTTCCTAAATAAGTTTTTTGCACCAATTGTACACTTCAGACATTTTTCCTTCAGCTAAATCTCTAAATGTTTGTTTTTTCCTCTTGATGTCTTCGAGGTCTAAAGTTCTGTAGGCAAGAGCTAGCAAGTAAATGGCTGGATGAACCCTCCTGCATGTCACCTAAATTAAATGAGTATAGTCTTTAGTTGTAACAGCACTTAGATGCAAGCGTGCCCTGAAATCCCTTTATAATTATCAATACTCAGAAACAAGAAAAACATCTTTAATTTGAATTCGAATGTGTTACTTTCAACTTCAAATTAGTGGTTTCAAGGGGTTTTGGGAAACAAATCATAATCCTAAATTTATAATAGAAGTGCTACACATGAAGAATTATTAGTTACATATCAGTAATAAATTAGCAACGCAATACACATTCATTTGTATATGCAAAGAACAAGGACTACCTTTCATGTGGTTCAGCTAAGTCAATACCATCCCAATACCTCTGGGATAGTACAGTCTTTCCTTTATTATCCTTACCATATGTCTCAACATACCAACCCCCAATGTCATGCGACCCAGAACGAGGTTCGAATAACCAGTACCTGTTATTCAAAAATTCGACCACAGAAAAATGCATCAGGAATGAGGAAGCAACTTTACAACTTATAAGAATTAGTAGTCCCGTGAATTCTCAGAAACAATGTCATCAAACCTAATATATCTGACCAAGACATAAAAGGTAATCCCACTAAATGAATGTGATAATATTATTGTTATTAGTTACATTTATTTACGTTTTTCAACTAAACAAACAGGTTTATAATACAACCTTTTAATCTCTCTAACTTCCCAACCTACAGTCACAGATATAAAAGAACTAATTCTAGAACCAACACCTTTTATAAAAATTTTAGAACCAACAACAAAAATGTCTTTAAGAAATATCCAGGTAAAAGAATCCTCAGGATGTCCAGGCTGGCATATCACATACTCAAATCTATCTTATTTTAATTTAAACTGGATAAGATAGAAATTCTGAAACAGATCGGTTATAAGTATTGGGGGAAAGATCAAGATACGAGGCTTACTTGCTTGGAGGCAACCTAGCTCTAGTGCATCTACATTCACAAACAGAAGCCTTTTCTCCCAGTTGGTACCAGTGCATATGTTTCACCTGACATGAGTTTTTGGGCAATCAATGAATTTCGGCATGTGTGTGCATCAGTGTTTGTGTGCATGTGTGATTGCAGAAGGGAGTTTGGATAAAGACTTAAAATGGTCACAAGAAAAGGAAAATGAAAACGGTAATGACAGATATGATGCACACCAGTAAGGTCCGATGAATCATAATAACGTGAGTCTTTACACCACAATTATTGTGAACAAAGCAAGACCCTTCTTCACCGCTAGTCCCTAGGCCATTTATCGTTCCCAAGAGCATCTTAGATGCAACCACATCTTCCTCAGAATCTTTATTGGATTCACCACCTGAAAACATTTGGTCTTCATGTAGATTGAGATACACATGTATACGATCTTCACAATCTTCATTTGACACGCCGGTGGTATACGTATTTGGTTGGACTCTATTCGCCACAGCAACAATTTTACCAGCTACATGTAACTCCAGATCTTTGTATGCATCACAGGCGTTGTAATCAGACGTTCTATTTTGAGTTTCCACGGACCTAATCTGAGTGCCTGAATCATGGTGGGTGTAGGTCACCTTTAAACTCACACTTTGAGGTGACGGAAGTTGCTGATTCTCGACATGTGATAATTCAAGAAACTTTTTAGCTATGCATACCTTCCCAAAAACGTCTCGTCCAGAAACTAAATGCAGCACCTCGGGAGTTCCAGGCACCGACCTTTCATCAGCTTCAAAACAATCAGGAAGGAAGTCCATTGACTCAATTACAGGACCGTAATATGCTGCATTTATGGCAGAGTAAAAATCGTTTTCTAGTACATCAAAGTAGCCAGTACCATCGACCATTTTTCTCTCTAATACAATATCATTTATGGCATATCTATACCATTTTAACCATTCAACAACTTCCATTGGCTTTTCTGTTGCATCATACGATTCATACGTGTACATTGGAGAACCTTGTCCCGAGCGTCTTTGGACAACTACCTTTTGTGAAAATAGATACCTGTCGTAGTGAGCTCTCTTTTCGGTATCTGACAGTATCTGCATTTAATTATTAATACAAAATAAGCTCCCTTTCATCCTCAACATTCGTGCACTATTGTTTCTAGGAACTAAGTACATCAAGTATTAGCTATAACTACTACAAGGTAGCACATGCTTGTTTGAACGATGTATCACAAACACATGAGAACTAAAACATTATCATGAAATTTGATACTTTTGAGTTTGGCTCTTTCCAGAAACCAAAATTAGCTTCTAATGTTTATCATGGTAAAAAATCCAACTTTCAACCCTGTTCCACTCCAAAATGACAAGATTAGGAGAGTAAAGATGTTGATCATGCTATCTATACAGATGTATAAATCGTAATTAGCTATTAGCATATACTTGTATACTCAACAAAATTACTTCATTTTCCTAACTAAATGCATTGCACAACCATTCAATATCTATCTTTCTAGGCATAACCCATTCATATATTTCCAAGTTCTAGTTAAACATATTAGACTTTGTTCGAATAAACAGCATTTTCGGACTTCTCCAGCAACCTTGGTGCATCATGGTTGCAAATAGATCCAAGACACCATGACTCGTTTACACCTTTCAGATCTATTTGAGCACTTTAAGGTTTCTGTGAGATAGTTGAGTTCTTTTTTACTTCTAATAATTCTTATCATACAGTTTTAAGACTTTTAGCAACAAAGTAACAGTTCATCATATCAAACATTCCCATTCCATATGAATTAGCCTTGCTACTCTTACCTACACGCATATCATTAGTACATCATCGGTTTTATAAATTAAGTCCTAGGTTATAGTTATACATCAATCGTCATGAGTTTCTAAAATCGTTGTACTAAGAGGATATTCGGATTGCTTCCTTACATCTGTGTTTAAACTTTAAAGCCGTTTTGAGTGTTTGGATTATCCAAACTGCTTTTTCTTATCTTGGCTAAATTAAGCAGTTTTCAATAGGTAGGTTAGGACCTGTTTAATTTAAAGTGCTTATCTGAGATAACGTTAAAGTGGCCTTTTTGTACCTCGTATCTAAGCTGAAAACCTTTCCATGTAACAGAAACATCTCCAAACATTATTTAGGGGTGTTTGGATTAGTTTAATTTGGCTTATTGAAACCGTTACTTTCATAAAATAAGCTAATCCAAACACCCCCGTACTCAAGTGCTTACTTTTAAGCAGCTTATAATGCTTATTTACCACATCTGCTGTCACTACCACGAGTACTTTAACCAATTACATGAAAAAATTAAAGGGCAAATCGCACAAAATATACTAAACTTTTGTTCAATTTCAATTAAAGGTTTTCTCGACATTTCAAAAGATGTTATCGATCATTTTTTTAGCGGAAATGGTTTAACTAATATGGCGTATCATTCAAGTCGGGCGTTAAAAGTTATTTCGGCTAAAATTATGACCCATAACCTCTTTCAAAAAGTAAAAGAAACTTATATTGCACAAAAAATTAACATCCATACCTTATTTTTACTATTTATAATGCATGCATATGCATTCCTTAAACTTAAAATGCTTAAAATTTGAGTAATATCTACAAAACAAGTTTAAATGTACGTTTTTACTCATTGTAATTAATTCAGTTTTAATGGCAAGTCTAAATTTATACTAGTTTAATTATTGTTTGATCCTCAAACTTATTTCATTTTTCGTTTATAACCTAGACTTTTTTTTTTCTCTCGAAATGACTATAAATTAAACTCGCAAGTGTTGCATCTAAGGGTCGCACCAAGTATAATTATTTGCCGCTATACACTGTCGCTTTGCGCAAATATTCATCTAGTATTGAGAAATAGATTAAAATACTTAAATAATTACACATTCGAACTCACATTATACAATCCAACCTAACTAACCACTACTAGTCTTGCATAAATAAATTCAAAAAACTAACAAAGAATTAATTAAAACTAAATACCGTACCTGATAAGCAGCGAGAATTTGAATAAAACGATCAGAATTATGACGAGATTTCGAACAACGATCAGGATGAGTTTCTTTAGCTAATTTCCGAAACTTATCTTTAATCTCTTTAAACGAGCAGCTCTCAGATACCCCTAAGATGACGTAAGCATTCTTACCTGACAGCTCAGGCGGTTCAACTGATGAGTCATGAGCGCTTGTGCTCATCAGGTGCTTATTTCTGATTCTGGTTATGTGGTGACACGTGTGCGGTTGAGATGAAATTAGTGAGTGAAGGTGACGACGAGATATTGTGAGGAACGTACGGTGAACCGCCATTTTTAACGATTGTTTTGTATTGGCTGTTTGGTGGAGGTGTTGAAATGAGGTGTGGTTGCTTATTTTGGAAAATTTCAGTTATGGCCCCTATAGTTTTAGAATTTTATTGTTTTAATCAATGTTTTAATATTCGGGTCAACCCGGCCGGTAGAACCTGAAACCGGTTAGAATACCGAGCCGGATGTGGTGGGTTTTTTCTTATTTAAGAACCGGATTGAATTGATGGTTTTCCATTTACCCGGGTCGTTCCAGTTTGTTAATATAAATAATGTCTAAAAACGTTATTTAAATTTTTCGTATCCTCTACGTTTTGATAATAACAAAACATAAAAATATTCTACGTTACTACGTACAAGGTTTTTTTTTTTTTTTTTTTTTTTTTTTTAATCTTCATTTCAACGTTGAATCAATAAAGATATGAACATGAACATCAAATTTGATGGATCATCAAAGAAATAATGTTTTCATACAAATGTAACAAAACAATTAGACAAATTATTTTCAATTTATAAAAAATATTTTATTCGAAATGAAAATAAAAAATGTGGTTTTTCTCCAAAAACGACCACCTACACCAGATTTTTTAACTTTACCACTAAAAAACAAAAAAGGAAGCGTGGACGGTACCCTTATTTATGGACGAAACCTATAAATAATTAAGGTACCATGGTACCGTCCATACGTTGGGAGCCTAAAGTTTTTGCCAATAAATAGTGGATCATTTTGCACATTTTCCTCACCTCTTTGCACTGATTTTCTGTTCTTTCTTAATATCCTTCATTCACATTTCTTTGATCATTAACTTGTCTGAATTCATTCAAAAGTGATCCAAACATTCTTACATCCAAAGTGCAAGAGAAAAACACACATAATCATCAAGAATTCAAGATACGAAGTGTCATAGCATAATTAGTGCATTCATAACACTGGTTACTTCCTTGTTGTATTTTAATATACATCAAGTTCATAATCTTCAATCTTGTGTTGTTGTGAGATCGAGTAGATTGTGTTGATCATATATTGTGTAGTTTGTGTTCATAGTGTGTTCATCGGGTAGATCGTGTAGCTTGTATTGATTGTGTGAATATCGGGTAGATCGAGTTAGTATTTTAGTCCGTAAAAATACACGTGTGTGAGATTGATTCTAGTTAGATTAGAACTCGACATTTAGCTTAGTGTTAGAAATTATTGTAAGCGAAGTTGTACGGTTTTCTCTGCTTGAGGGGAGCTTGTTGACATAGTGAAGTGACTCTCGAGTTGGGTACTTGGGAAGTGGAGTAGGATGAAGAGGAGCTTCGTTACCGAACCATTATAAATTTCGGTGTCGTATGGTTAGATCTTTCTAACTCTTTGCTATTATCTTGCTTTCTATACTTCGTAGTTATTATTGTCTATTGCTTATTGCCTTGTGTTTATTTATTGTGTTCATATTGTCGTTGATTGATCTCACGTAAATTCGAATCAACAGTTTTTGAAAGCATAAACTTTAAAACAATAAAACTATTCAACCCTTCTAGTTTTTCACACAGTTTGATAAACCAGGGCGAATCATGACTTTTGCTCTTTTTTTCTTCCTTTCAAATAAAAAACGCTTTTTCCCTCTAAAATTAATAAAACCCTTTCGTCATTTCATTTTCGCTAAACTCAAAATTTGTGTTTGGTTAAGTTCTATCAATGTATGAACAAACATATTTGGAAAGTTTATAGTTCAATTAAAAAGTTAAAGTAAGTGACTGATGTGGTTAAGTTCGGATGAAACAACAAATTAAAGTTATAAACAAATGTTGGTATTATATTTGCTTGATTTAAAATGTGCATTAATAAAGATAAATTTCTAAAAACATCATAAACTGAAACTATAAATCTGTTGTAAACTATAACTTTTATTGATTTTTTTAACGGCTTGTTAGTTGTTAGTTGTTAGTGGTTCAGGTCCAGCAATAACATCTAATTTGGCAGTATGCTGACTCTGAGATCCACCTGCTGCTCTTTTATCGCCTGAAGGGGTTAAGTCCCTGGTGCGTTCACCGGTTCAATTGAATGTAATATCGAAATTTGACAAATATCTATTAAAGATGTTATTAAAAGTATACATATGTATAGAACCTGTTCAAGCCAACGACTGACCGGTGATTCGACCGGATCAAATAAAAAATCGTGTTTCAAAACATTGGTTTTAATTATTTACTTTAGAGAATTACAAAAATCTTTCTTATGATGTATCGAAGTTAAAAAGTTCGGAAATACTTGTTTAGTTGCAGAAAAATTTTCTTAATTTTTTATTATATTTTTTTTTCTTTTTTTTTTTTTTTTTTTGAAAAAAGAAAGGGTTTTATCTCTAAAGAAGAGTTGAGATTTAGAAAACATATTTATAATATTTTTTTTAATATAAAATTGAAAATTGTAAGGGTGCATTTAGTTGTAGCTTAATTTTCTATTTCAATTTCTTTAGAAAATGGGAAAAGTTTTATCCGTAGAAAGATGATACTCCTTCCGTCTCGAAATTATTGTCCACATTTTCATTTTGAGATGTCTCAAAATAATTGTCCACTTTCCGTTTTAAGTAATAAAAGAGAATAAAGCAGGAGAATATTCTATTTAAGTGGTTGAGATTTATAGAGGTCCTACTTTTATTAAACTTTGTGATTCTTGTCTCTTGATAATAATTTTGAGATGGATGGAGTATAAATTTAGAGAACGTGTTTAAATGATATTTTTTAGAAAATTAAAAAATGCAAAGGGATATAAAAAAAAGATGAGAGTTGTTTTACATATCAAACTTATTTTACATATCATGGGACTTATTCCTACCATCCATTTACAATGAAATCATTGGTTGAGATTAAAAGAATTCTAATGTTTCACCTATTTTTTATAATTTAAATATCTCTTAAAGCGTTAATCGTTAAGCGAAATTAATTACACCATCGCGACAAGCATTTAATTATCTTTCACGAGCATTTTGATATACTTTCAACAAAAATAATTTTTTTCGTCTTTTTTCATTTTTTTATTATTGAAATTTGCATGAAAAATCACATGTGATATTAGTGTTAAATCATATGATATGTAATATCACATGTGATATCAGTGTTAATTCACATATGATTTTTTTCATGCAAATTTCAGTAACGAAAAAAATGTGAAAAATACAAAAAAAAAAAAAAATGTCGAAAATATATCGAAGTGACTATCTATAGAAAGATAATTAAATGATCGTCGTAACGGTATTTTTTTTCGCTTAACGATTAACGGTTTGAAAGATATTAATATTTGAAAAAAATGACGAAAGTGAGTTTTTTAAATTGTTGTGATTAATCTCATCTATTAGATCAAATATAGTTGAAGGGTGGAGATTAATCCATTGGTATGTAAAAAAAGTTTAGTACTCAAATGATCTTAAATCATAAAAAATAGAGGAAAAATATAGGAAAGAGTGAGGAGATTTTTCCTAAATTATAGTTATATTTTTAAAAAATGAGATGTTCATTCTTTAGAATAGATAATAATTTCTAAAATCTGTGTGACTAGATGGGTTTTCAGTTTTTTTAGTTTCTAACGAAAAATTTCCTGAAAGTGGAAAAAAAAATGTTGAGAAATGTAAATACCTCTCTTCAGTTTTATAGTTAGAATTTGAAACATGAATTTTACACTTTCTTAGAAAAAAATTTCAAAACGTTGGGAGAACACAAGTTCTCAGATTTTTCAATTGTTTATGGAAACTATATTTATAACTAACTAAACGCAAATTTTAAATTCTACGATTTCAAAAGTGCAACGCAGGTTTTTGGTCAACTTTGATGTACGATTATTGCATTCTAATTCTTCATATGATCTTACTCGAGAACTGCGATTATTAAACTTTCTAAACTATCAGAGTCGCGACTACATTCGGCAACTTTGGAGCAAGCCTTTCAAACGTCCATTCTCGTAGCGCAAATGTTTCTGTAGGGCTGGGAAATGGAGGGATTTTGAAAGAAATAGGAAATAGGTTTAATCCTAACTCCTCTTGATTTGCATGAAACAACTGGACACGTGGGAATTGCGCCCTCGCAACAGGTTTTACCTCTCAAGGGATCTTGAGAAGCTTACAACCCCCACCAGGCAGTGTACCTGATTATTGTAGTATATTATAGTGACAAGTACCGGGGGATTGATCGTTCAACTCAGGAATAGTGTCGCTAGGATTAGAAAGCCTACTAAACTAGGTCTAGAGGTGAGGGATGATTCTTTTTGTATTTTTATATTTTTATGGAAAGCAACTAAAATCTCAGGTTTTGAAGGAGTGGGCCGAATTAGTTGCTAGCCAACTAACCCAATTAACTAAGATGCAATCAAAATAAAATAAAAGAAATGAAAATTAAACTAATTTACTAATGTGGTGGAAACAATAATGAGAAAAGTTGTGTTTACTTAGATTTTATTACTCCCTATATATCTTTACCGGTTGATTAGCTTGTTACAATTGCATGGATGACGGGTTATATTCCTTAATACCAGTCGTAGGGCCGTGTACAATATTCCCTAACTCTATAAGATCCTACTTCTATGTCAAGCCGTTAGAAGCTCCTAACATGGGATCATTAGAATTCTCTTACGCATTAAATACAACCAAAAATCGTAGTACACCTCCGATCATGTTTCTTAAGACGTTCAAGCAAGTTACCAACGGAAGTCTGCCAGTTTTCTTAAGCCTAACATCGAATACAATCATCCGTAACAATTATAAAAAAACCAATAAACCCATAATCAACATCCAGGTTTCACTACATCTAAGCAAACACAATAAAAGCCTAGCCTAACATGTTAAAAGAAAGATACACATAAGATAGAATCAAACAATACATAGACATATTGAATGATTATTGGAGTACTTATCTTTATTGAAACATGGAAGAAATAAGGGTTTGAAACCCCTTCTAGATGCAGGAAATGCGACCTAGGGTTTTTACAAAACTTGTTCCCCAAAAGTTCCACACTTTACAATGAAAAATTGGAAAATATATATAGACTATGCATCCTGACGGCGTCATGTATTAGTCTCTGACGCCGTCAACTCGCCGCCATGATGAAATTTGTATTGCCTAGATCCACTTCTAATGCCGTCATGTAGAAAAATACTCTGGGCCGTAACTAGTATTTGGACCCTGACGGCCTTGGTGACGCCGTCAGGCCAATAAGCCTAAAACCTTTCTGGATCGTCACGTGTATTTTCCACTTCCACCTCTTTTACCACTCTTTACGTCGTCATGTATAAACCCTTGACGTCGTCAGGTACTGTTCCAGCAAGGAATTTTGAGACTTTGCCGTTTTTTGACTTTTATGCTCCAAAAACGTCCAAAACACTTCCTTTTCTAGATTTCTCTCCAAAAGTACCTAAAATGACAAAAGGAACGATTTAGGGCAATATTTGATCAAATAATCTTGAATTCGGGCTTAAATGACCCCTTAAAAGCGGTACACTTTTCGCCTCATCAAATACCCTTACACTTGAGATTTGCTTGTCCTCAAGCAAATGCGCTTTTATTCGAATCAAAATACAAGTTAGGGGTCATTTAACACTAATATAAAAGTAATTAAAACAAATAATCGTTCCACTAAAAACCAAAAGCAAGCACGAAGGTCATACACTAGCACCTCACAAATAGTGTTTAGATACTCACATCTCTCGGGTGTAATAAAGTATATATCACAATATGGAAATGGAAAACATCTCTCACTACCTGTCATAGCAAATAGATTACCATAGGTTTGGGAAATGATCAAACCTCCACCACTTGGCGTAAGCACCTAGGATAAACTATCAAAAAGGTCTTTTAAAGGGTTATAACGTTAGGTGTAGGGATATGAAAAACACGGTTTTGTTGGATAAAGGCAATATTTACTGGTGACGAGTTAATCATCTTGGTTAATTACATGTACAATGTGGCGTTGCTAAGCCAAGACTCGACTCGACTTAAGCTAATAAATCAAAAATAACAAAAACATAAAACAAACATAGAATGAAACGGGATGGTAGTCCGTATTTTTCTCTTTTATTTATTTATTTATTTATTTTATTTTTTTTGCATAAACTCTTACCCTACCATCCAAAATAATACATCATAGGGAATGTACATTCCCCTTACACTTGAATTTTCACAGGGTTATTAGACAAATATGTTACTAAAGTTTGTCAAAATGTTCACCTAAGTTACTAAAGTTTTTTTCGTTACAAAGAGGTTACTCAAGTTAACGAGTTTATTATATGGGTTACTTAACGTTTAAAAAAGTGACATTCTTGTTATTACGAGGGTGGGCAACCGGATGACATGTCGGTTCCCTTGTCCACATCAGCATCATAGTTTAAAATGTTACAAGGAAGTTACTATAGTTTACGGGTTTATTAAATAGGTTACTGAACCTTAAAAAAATTACTTTTTTTTTTTTTTTTTTTTTTTTTTTTTTTTTTTTTTTTTTTTGGTAATTTTTTTTTATTATTTTTTTACGTTTTTCTCCTTAGTACGTCTTTGTACATTTTCATACGTTTCTATCCGTTTTTATACGTTTATGTACGTTTTTCTTGTCATACTTTCTTTACATTGTTTTTACGTTTTTGTCCATTTTTATACGTTTTTGTATACTTTCATCCGTCTTTTTACGTATCTATCTGTTGTCGTACGTCTTTACATTCATTTTTTACGTTTTCGCATGTTTTTTACGTTTTTGTTCGTTTTCTAACGTTTTCGTCTGTTTTTTAACGTTTTCGTCCTTTTTTTACGTTTTCGTCTGTTTTTTTACGTTTTCGTCCGTTTTTTACGTTTTCGTCCGTTCTTTACATTTTCGTTCATTTTTGTATACTTTCGTCCGTCTTTTTACGTATCTATCTGTTGTTGTACGTCTTTACATCTGTTTTTTTTACGTTTTCGTATGTTTTTACGTTTTCGTATGTTTTTACGTTTTCGTTTGTTTTCTTACGTTTTCGTCTATTTTTTTAACGTTTTTGTTTGTTTTTTTTACGTTTTTGACCGCTTTTTACGTTTTCCTCCGTTCTTTTACGAAGTAAAAAACGAACGAAAACATAAAATATGGACGAAAGCGTAAAAAACATTCAAAAAGGTAAAAACCGAACGAAAACGCAATAAACCAAACTAATTAAAACATAAAATAACAGATGAAAACATAAGAAGATAGACAAAAACGTAAAAAAAATGACAAAATCATAAAAGTAAGGACAAAAATGTAAGGAAACGGATGATAACGTAAAAAAATGGATGAAAAGTAAAAAAACAGAGTAAATCGTAAAAAAACGAATGAAAACGTAAAAAAAAAACTGACGAAAACGTGCAAAAATGGACGAAAACGCGTAAAAACGGATGAAAACGTAGAAACGGACTAAAATTTTATATATATAAGCGGTCGTTAGTTTAAAGGATGGACGCTGCAATGGTAATTAGCCAACCATAGGGACACTTTTTGCAATCTTGGCAAAGCACAAGGACTATTTTTGTATTTTACCCTAAAAAAAAGAAAAAAGAAAAAAGAAAAAAAAATATATGTAGTAGAAGGTTAAAACATGCAGAGTAACTTATATAACCGGTTACCAAACTTAAGTAACCTATTTGTAACGGAAAAAACTTTAGTAACTTAGGTGAACATTTTGGCAAACTTTAGTAACATCTTTGTCTATTATCCCAATTTTCACATACTTTACAATAAACTAGTCTAATGACTCGAATCAAGATAATCAAAATATTTGGAGTACTTTTTAAGATTAATGCACATATGGGGGTAATAAATGATGTTCTTCCCCATTACTCCAAAACACTAGTACTTTACCCATTAGTCCCAATCATCCCAAAATAATATGTACAAGATATGGCTCGACTTAGCAACCATGTAATCATTTAGATAATTAACTAATGGTTTAAACAAATAACAATAATGCACTAAAGATGAGTGCATACAAGGAAGGCTAAGGCGATTTGGTTGCACATTTGGGTGGGTCGTAACAAATTCTTCCTTTAAGTAAGATGCTTAAAGTTAGAAACGAAAGGATAGGCTCGGAGGGGTGTACTAAGGGTATCGTGTACTAAAAATGAGTACAACGCTAAGGTGTGGGAAAAATTAATTGACTTTACTAGTCAAGTGATATGACTTAAATGGTCAAGTAATTATGATACGGGTTTAAACACAAGGGTGATCCTAATGCCTCTTATCATGTAGTAAATCCTACTACACGAATGTAGTCTCACTAGCGGTCTCGGGATGCATCACTAACGCAAGTTCTAGAATCTAAATGCTACCGGTACACTCATAAGCACTAATAATGAATGCTTTTCCTATCAAATCTAAAGGCGAATCTCACATATTTGGGTGGAAAATTTTTCTAAATTGTACGGTTTTGTGCTAGTCATACAACTCCTATCCATGAGACGCTTGTTAAGGCTAAAGTTTCACTCCTAAATGTTGTAAAAAAATTTAAATTTTGCGCTAAAATTATACTAACAAGTATTTCTCTTAGTTTTATTACACACCTACCATTGAACAAACAAAATCAAGTGCAATTGTATCCTATAAGGTATCATCATTTACCCTCCCCTTACACTTAGGATGAACATTGTCCCCAATGTTCAATTAAAGGATGTAAAAGTAAAATAGGTAAAAGAATGAAAACAAATACTCCCCTGATTCGTTCGATGTGAATAGTGTGTTAACAAGGTTAGATCTTACTCCAAGAAAATGAACGTTCAAAGCTTCCCTTCCAGAAATATAAATCATCTTCTTGTCATATATAACTTGTTAAACCTGAGAAAACAATCAAGACAACCTCGCGTAAAATCGGCGGCAATCTATATATATACTAACAAATCCTAGAAAGCAATTTAAGATATAATGCTTGTGGGTTTGCAGATTTCCTGGAGTTTACAAAACTACAGAATGAACAAAAACTTTAAGACTCCGTTAGAAAAACAAAACTCGCAAAATTTCTAGAATTTTACACATGACGCCGTCAGGTGTTAAAACCTGACGCCGTCAGAAGTGACCAGCAGAAATCTTTATGTTAAGTTTCCGGAAAATTTCTGGAAAAACTTATGTCCTATTTTCTGGAAAATCCTGCAAAACATCATTATGACTCGATACAAGCATTTGACTCTAACAATTACTAATAAATATGTTCATTTAATATTGTGGCGAATCATGATCATTTTCGTTCTTATAAACAAATTTGGGTTTTCTCCTTACACTTAGCTTTTGCAAAACACCTTTATATGAAGTTAAGACAAAGTTAAACAACAAAATAAAGCATTTTCACAATTTAGTTTGAAACATGATCTACCAACAATAAAAATAAGACATGCATACGTAAACAAATAACATCGAAAAAATAAAAAATCAAACAAATAAAAACACACAAAACATGGGTTGCCTCCCAAGAAGCGCTTTTCTTTATTTACGAGTCTTGTAGCTAGACTCAAGGTCATGGGCTATCACGTGACCTCGACATTGGTTTCATTCTCTAGGTCATCTCCAATCTTAGTTTTGTATTCCGGACCTTATTTCAAACATTCCTTTTAGAAACCGAGTATTCTACTCATGACATAATCTACTCCTCTACGTCTATCCTCATCATTCCTATAGTAGACCGCTTGCTTGTGTTCCTTTTCAAGGTTTGATAGGAGACAGTATTGTTCAATCATATAGGGCATTTGGTAAGCAATCTCATCGTCCTCATCCTTGAATCTAACTATCCCTAGGGACGGGCCATAATTCATCTTAGAGGCTTCAACAAACGGTCTTCCGAATACTACTTGACTTAAGCAACCATCTATTACCGGACGAATATCCTCTACAATCACAAAGTCAGTAATATAAGTGAAGTTTCCTACAAAGACGTGTAATCCTTTCACTCTTCCTATAAAGTTGCTCATCCAATTCGTGTTAGGCATCATCCTATATCCAAGTTGCTTCTTCATTAGCCAATTATAATAGGTCATAGTCATAATGTTTATAGGAGACCTAAGATCGATATAAGCTTTCCACACATTCATATGCCCAATGTTGCATGGTATGTTAATGTTAGAGGAATCTCCTGCTTTGCTAAGTGGTGAACCAAGGACGTATGGTGTCTCGGGGTCATCGAATAGATCCTTATGATATTCCCGTTCTTCCTTGGTGGGTAACTTATCAAAGTATTCCTCTAAGTTTTCTACTTCCTCTAACTTTTCTTCCTTAACATCCTCAACTTCCTTAATCTCATCTGTAGGTCCAGTTTCTATTCCAACTTCATCCTTGTCACTTTCTTCTATATTCTTATCTATTAGCTTAATGGTAACAACATTGACAAAGTGGACGTGTTTGGATGATGAGGGATCCTTAATTTGGATTCCGCTACTAGTGTCCTTCCTAGGTGTAGTTAGCACTTGGTTGTTGAGGGCTTTCAACAAGTTTTCAATTTTATTGGTCATCTCCGTTTGTTGTTGATTGAATTCGGTTTCAAACTTAGCTATGCGAGCTTCTTGAGATGCCAAAAACTTGGACATCAATCCTTCAAGATTATTGGTACTACCATAGTTATTGGAAGGATTGTTGTTGAAATTACGGTTATAGG